>JASKMD010000012.1:10861158-11209635 GCA_030144725.1 Haematococcus lacustris
TCCGGCCTGCGCATCAGCATCCGCAGTTTGCATAGTTGTGTGAGATGTTAGGTTATGCCGGTGTGCAGCAATCATGGCTGGCAGGTGGTGGCAATGCTGAGGTGCATGTCTACTGGCTGCCTGCGCATCAGCATGTGTAGCTAGCTTGGCTGTGTCATGAGGCTGGTCGTGCCAGGCTGCCGCAGCTAAGGCTGGCAGGTGGTGGTGCAGCTGAGTAGCATGTCTCTGTCCGGCCTGCGCATCAGCATCCGCAGTTTGCATAGTTGTGTGAGATGTCAGGTTATGCCGGTGTGCAGCAATCATGGCTGGCAGGTGGTGGCAGTGCTGAGGTGCATGTCTACTGGCTGTCTGCGCATCAGCATGTGCGGTATGCGATTTTGTGTTTAGTGTCTGGCTATGCCGGTGTGCATCAGACATGGCTGGTAGGTGGTGGCAATGCTGGACGGCGTGCTTCATGTCAGCCTGCGCATCCGTGTCAAGCGACTGGTCATGCCCGGTGGTTATTTTGTGCATGGAGCATCTGCTACTTCTACCGTGGCACATCATAGCATGTGTAGCAGCCTTCCAGGTTTGGGATCTTGGCTGGACCTGCAGGAGGGTGTCAGGTGGTTCTCCACAATGGGCTATAGCCTGTTTTGCAGAGTGCCTGCTGCAGCGCGTTATCATGTCAGCAACGGCGTCGCAGGTTTGGGTTCTTGGTAAAACTTGCCAGGGGGTGTCAGATTGCTCACCATTGTTGGCTTGGCTAGTCCTTCTGTTGCCTGTAAATTGATCTGTGACAAGGGCTGGTCTCGGCTGCCGTTTGCTACTTGGGCTGTCGATTGCGACCGAACTGGCTATCTGGATGTCGGCACCACTCCACCTGTTCATCTCTTCTGTCGTCCGAGAGAGTTTTAGCACCGTCTGTTCCACGTCGTTGCACCTGTTGCAGACATCGCATCTGTGAAGCATTTGGAACCCATCTCCTTCCCGTTTTGTGGCCAGTGAGTCAAAGGTGAACATACTCCAGGACCCACTGGTTGGACCCGCCGCGTTTGTATACTCAGACGATTGCAGCCGAAGGCCCGCAATCCCGTTAGCATAGCCGCATTGGACCAGTGGGGGAGCAGAGGTCCCCATCAGAAAATAGCACAGGCACAGGCAGGTAAGCAGGCGCGCCATTGTCTTCGGCGTCCAGGTCCAAGGTCCAGGGTCCACGATGCGGTACTCGTTCGGCTCGTCTCAGCGTGCAACTTCACGCGCTGTGCCCAAACGACCTCGTTGATGCGTCTGCGGTCAGAGAAAACAAAGCAAAAATTTGTTGGTGCAGTTATTACCGACCTCCCCTAGGTCTCAACAAACTACATGCCAAGTTTCAGACCTCAACTCTCAGGTTTTTCAAGCCAGGCAGCCCTTAATTTGCACGAGTGAGGGAGGTGGGGCTTGAGCTTGCCCAGGGACCAGGCTGCCATGCCAAGCTGCCAAGCATCAAACTGCTCCGGTTTTGCATGAGGGCTCCCAGCTGTGCCACCCCTCGCCTCCCCAGCCATGCGTTGCAGCAGGGTCATCACTGCATTGCACTGAGCCTGGGTCATGCGGGCTCTGCTGTTCGCGCATGCAGGAACGGCGGAAAGCGGCGTTGCTAAGCGGGGATGTGGCAGGCGATAAGGAGTGGGTTCGCGGGTACCACACTCATAGATCACTGCCTCGTCGCCGCGCAGCATGCGGTTAGACGTGAATGAGACGGCACGAGCGATACGCTCTGCAGGGCGACACGATCGCCCCAGGTACCATGCACTGACCTGCTGATCATCTGTTGCACTGACCTCCTTTCCATGCACCGCCTGCAATTCCGAAACCGACTAGGTTGCCTATATAAGCACCATATCTGAGTGTAGAGTCACAGCCGTCATGATACCACGGGTAGGCTCCCTGTCAGCTGGGGGCGCCTGACCCTATGCCGTTTTGAAACCCGGCCAGCAGCTTTGGCAAGTTCGTAGCATCTGTGTGTGACTTTCTAGCAAAAAGCCCCAAACCGTGTCCTGCCTCAGCAATGCCACGCTGAGTGCATCCTTCTAACTGATCGACTAGCCAACCGCGAGTACGGAGTGGACGACGACAAGAGGATAACCGACACATTGTGGCCACTGCGACACAAGGACGCAGCCAGTGTAGGTGTCTCTCAATGTTTTCGCTCCTCTTAGTCGTAGGAGCAACTCATCGATTGGGGCATTCTATTGTTGATAGACCTAATCAACAGCAGCTCGTTCGCACCGTACAGCACCGCGCGCTGTTGGTGGCCCAGCCCGCGGAAAACCTAGAGATGGTGTATAAAGCTCAAGAGATCAGCACGTTGAGCATAGTCGAGAAGAAGGACCTCGTGGAGCTCCCGTTTTGCCACAAGGTACAGTGTGATGCGATGCTGATGAAATCCATAACCCATAGAGGGCAGCCACAGTGAGTTTTTGGACGAAGCCAAGTGCAATCGAGCTATGAATTTGAGGGTATGAGCCTGGGCCATGCCACTTTGCGCTAGAAAATTCGAAACTCGCCAAACGTGAAAAAACACTGGTGCATGCCCGGATCAAAAGCTCAACTAAGATCGAGCAGCTCCGCTGTTCGCTGCCTGCTAGCTCCTGCCTGTTTCAATGTTATTAATAGCCCACCAGCTGCCTAGCAGCTGACAGTCACAAATGTTGGTGTTGTTTGGAGCGTACATCTAGCCAGGCTGGTTCAACAGTGTTGCGTAAATCACATGCGGATGGGGCGACCTCCAATCAATGCGGAAGTTTTGTATCACACCCAAAGTTACCCCTCACCACCCTCAAGCTTCACTGTATTGCGAACAAGAGGCATCCATCTTGGTGTTCACAGGATCTGAGTGGCGCCGGTACAAGTAGGGGAGGTGGAGGTGGAGGTCGTGGTGCAGGTAATGCTCACTGGCATCGCGACCACTGCAGCATATTGTTCACGCCTTGCATTTGGTGCTTGGTAATCATTAAGTGAGTGAGGGAGGGAGTGATGATGATAATGATGATGCCTGCCCTGCCTGCCCTGCTTGCCCTGCCTGCCCTGCCTGCCCTGCCCGCCCTGCCCGCCCTGCCTGCCCTGCCTGCCCTGCCTGCCCTGCCTGCCCTGCCTGCCCTGCCTGCCCTGCCTGCCCTGCCCGCCCTGCCCGCCCTGCCCGCCCTGCCTGCCCTGCCCGCCCTGCCTGCCCTGCCCGCCCAGCCCGCCCTGCCCGCCCTGCCCGCCCTGCTTGCCCTGCCTGTTCAACGTCACAATCTCATATGATAAGGAACCGCAGTAAAGGCACAGGCACTGGGCTGTGGTGTGTGGGGGTATGAGCTGAGGAGGTTGCAAGCCACAGCATTGAGCCATACTCCAGCAATGCATACCTAATGAGTCATTTGGGTACGGCTTAGCTGTGTATGTCAGTCTTAACTGCACAGCTTGTTGCGCACGACTGCCACTGCAGAGAGAGGTGCAGAGCAGAAATCTCACAAAGGGGGAAGAGGCGGAGGACGTGGTCAAGGTAATGGTCAATGCGGCGGCTTACCAATGGAGTTGCCTTGACTGCTCTAAGCTGCAAGGGCTCTCATTCATCAGGTCCACACAAACCACATCAGCCAAAACTTACATGCAGGCACCTGGGTGTTGGAGACGGGGGTCAAGTCAGTACCTGCATGAATTGAGGGAGCTGCAAGGTGCAGCATCCAGTCATGTTCACACCTGTTTCTTACGGCGCTTGTTGCACACGACTGGCCCTGCAGTTATCAATGGCCCATCTGACCCAGAGAACTGCGCAAATCCGCAAACGCCGCGCAACAAGGAGGAGAACCATGGACTGCGGGGCAGCGTAAGTGTGCATCACCCTTGTAAGAGTCAGTATTGTGCAAGCAATACCATGCTGCTGACAACGTGTCGTTTCCAGGATGGAAGTGGCCAAAGTGCTGAGAAGACCTCAACGAATGGTGCAGGCTGCGGAAGTGCTAAACGTGTGTAAGGCAACCTGGCACCTCAACTGATGGATTTGCCTTGAGTGGTCTTGGCTGCACTTTACGCATCATGAAACCACTGAACTTGAGGCGTGTGGGACTGTCAGCTG
The DNA here is from genome assembly GCA_030144725.1 of Haematococcus lacustris. Lineage (NCBI taxonomy): Eukaryota > Viridiplantae > Chlorophyta > Chlorophyceae > Chlamydomonadales > Haematococcaceae > Haematococcus > Haematococcus lacustris. The sequence goes on from JASKMD010000012.1 coordinate 10,865,243, forward strand.
AGCTGTGTGCCGCATGCGCTGCATGTGCCTCAGCTAAATGGCTCACGGATGCAAGTAAAGAGATCAACATCCCTGAAGCCAAGGAGAAGCAAGCTAGCAAGTGCAAGCTGCGCTTCCCAAACGTGAGCACAGAAGAGTTCACAGAATGGCGTGAGACGAAACGCAGCATCTGGCCGTGCCCCAAGGGAGGCTTCAAGGATGCTGCAGTCACGGTGTTCTGGGACATTGAGGTGAGCCAGCTCCTTAGCCTCATGGCCATTCATCATGCTCATGCTGTTGTGGTGTTTCTTCACTAGGTCTTAGAATCTCTCTGCTGAGTGTCTACATTGCACCCCTACTACGTCTAAATGCCTTAAAAATGCTACTCAAGCACATGGGTAATGGATGTTCACCCATGCATGTATACATATAATCTCCTGGACGATGGCAGCGGCTGTGCACCAATGTTTACAGAGATGCCTGGTGTACGGCTGCCTAGCCTTGCCCCTTAGCTTTACTGAGTGGCCTGCTGGAGGTAGACATGCTGAAGGCTGCCTAGCTCACGGAAGGCTACTCACGGCATGGCGCACGGTTTGGTTCTTAGCTGTATCCAGAGCATGCAAGCCTTCCAGCTGGCAGCAGCATCAGAGCCGGGCCTTGGCATGTTTTGACCCATTTCGTGTCCATGTGGTTCAGCTCAGCTCAGAGCATTAGGAGGATGAGGACTTTGGCCTGCAGAGAATGAAGCGTACTTCTCTGGCTGTCCTTACATACTACTGCGCAGCAATCTACCACCAACTTGATGGGAGTGGTGGGAACGCTCCATCACATGCAACATGAACCTTGTGATTGTGTCGTTGTCTTGTGATATGTGCTGCTGCGTGCAGAATTGCCTTCCCAATCCGGACATTGGGTCGTCACCAGGCGCTTATGCTAGCATGTTCCGCACCGCCTTCAAGACCATTACTGGCGCCCGGATCATGACGTGCATAGCCACTCTCAGCAGCACCTACCCTGTTAGGGATGGTCAGCTCTCCTATGAAAAGGTACACATGCTCCTGTAAGCATCACACTTTGTTTCTCAGTCACTCCTTGTATGGGCTTGGTGAGCTGGCTGGTGAACTGCCCATTGTGCCTTATTCCTGCCATGTGCACCATGCATGCAGCTGTTGAGCCTAAACTCTCTTGATGCGGCCTGGTATGTTCTCTTGGCACCAGGCAAGGCAAGCACACAGGTGCACGAGAATTACAAAGAGGTGGGTGGATTGCTGCTTGGCTGGCCTCACTGCCCTTCACCTCATCGCATCCATTTGAGATCGACCTTCTGGCACATGGCACTGCTGCCGCTGCTGCTGTCGCGGCCATCACGGCCGCTTCCTGAGGCAGCTGCGGATGTCATGCACTACAGGCCAGCTATTTGTTAGAGAGGAAGATGCAAGGGTGCCGGAGGGTGTGCAAACCAGACGACGTTGTGGTCATCATCTCTGGGCATGGCCGGTAAGGTAATGTGGCTGAAGCCTAACTGACCAGGTGTAAGTAAAGCTTGCCTGCATGGAAACATCGCCAGGGTGATGACACTACACCAGGCAGGTCAAGAGGAAGCTCACCACTCGTGTTGCGCAGGTTTGCGTCCCTCTGTCACAGTTTCAACCGACAACAAGTCAAAGTCATTGTTATTGGCCCAACCCTTGATAAAACTAACCTGGAGCTGATGCAAGCCGCTGACATGTGGATGGATTGGGATACGTTTTGCACAGGACAAGCTAAACAGTAGCAGCGTGTCCAGCTAGGCAAGTGCAAATGCAACTATTGCAATCCACACATTGCCTTGGCGCCCGTCACAACTGTTGTGCGCCCCCCGCTGTGACACAGGAAGGTAACACCAAACAAACGACCTACGCAGCCAAGCTGGTACTGGAGTTTCGATACACAGAGATGTGTACCGTGAGACCTCCATTTGCATGTGATGGTGATAGGACTGCGTCTGAGGGCTGCAAGCCCTAGCAAAAGCCCAGATAGCTTGCCAACTGAGCTTGTCATCATTAGCTTGTCATTATGTGCTTTCTGTGCACAGTTAGGACCCTCCTGATCGACTGTTGGCATTGCCTGGGCCCCATGCCATCATTATGGCACCATCAGGTCAGGTTGTCAGGTCCGCCTGGCATTGTGATTGTGTGCCCCATGCCCTCGGCACCGTGACATCAGCAAGCTGTTACGGGGAAAGAACGGCTGAATTATAGGGCATGTGGCAGCTTTGATTCGCGCCTGATTAGAGCCTTATCATAATAGAAACCCTCTAAAAAGCCTCTAAATACCTCAAAAAAGTACACATTCAACCAAGCTCGGGACAGGCATTCCGTGTAGCCAAGCGAGCCCTCTATGCTGATGTGCTTCGATGCTCAACCCTCACCGCGAGCTCGAAATAAGCCTCGTGTAAAGGACACACCCTCTTTTCAACTTGGAGTATACCCGATGCACTGCAATGTGCCTTGTGTTGCTTGTGTGCCTGCACTGCTGCTGCGCCACAACTGAGCTTGCACCACTCAGAAGACTGCAACAAACGACCACCAAGCCCAACCACATTACCACACCACATAAGCTGTATTAACGACCACTTCCATCCCTTCGCGTTGTCCTCCTTGCAGCTGACTGTGCTAATGGACAAACATGCACGACCAGGCTATTGCTGACATCGTGCCACCTGCCTACATAGCGCAATCCAACCAGCAATATCACAGCCATAGTCATAGCCACCAACGCATGGCATGAGTAACTAACATAGTTCGCTGCAACCACTAATTCATGGCCAACTGCAGCACACCTACTTGTAGACCGCAGGCATCCAGGCAGGGTGTATGCAACGTCGTGCCTCATCCCATGCAGCCTGATTGCCAGACCACACCTCAGCCCCTGCCGCCCAGCCTGCACCGCCCTGCCACACCTGCCACACTTGCTGCTGCCCTGGCCACAGCCACACTGCAGCAGCCAGGCTAGAGGAGCTCTTGGCAGCAATCAGGGGCACCACCTAAGGCTGGCTGCTGGCCTGATTGCTGCACATGGTCCAGGGCATCACACCTGCCACCTACAACACCCAGCCTGGCCACCAGGTCACACTCATACCCACACCCATCCCCACTTGCCCTAGGCCAGCAGCGCAGCACACAGCCCAGCACAGCCAGACCAGGTCAGACCAGCACCTCAACTACCCAGCTGCAGCGGCCCCTACTACCTCCGCCCACTGCACCATCTATCCATGACTCACACCCTTGGCCGAACTGGGCAGGGCAGCAGCGCCTGCACTTTTGGCCTGGGCAGCTGGTAAGGGGAGTACGCCCTGCTGCCTTGCCTGCTGCCCAGCTGACACCCTGACTGCCTGCTGCTGCTGAGCTGCTGGTGTGGCTGCTGGTGCCTCCACCTGGCCTGCACAGTGCCCCCCACCTGCCTGCAGCAGCTGCCGCCACGCCTCAGCCTCAGGCAGGCTGGGCCGCACCTGCTCACGCATGAAGGCTGCCCGCTCACTGTCACTGGCCAGTTGGTCAAAGACTGCTTTGTTCACCATGACCCCTGCATTAAACTGGGTCAGCTGATGCAGCTTGGCATGAGCCACCACCCCTGATATGCTGCTATCAGGCAGGAAGTCAGGGCTTAGGTCCACTGATATGCCCCGGGTCAGCCCCAGCACCAGCAGCTGTGCGCACTGTGTGTAATCCTGGCTGATCACTGCCAGAACGTGCTCAGCTTGCACCAGCTGTAGTCTTTCTGTAGCACGGTCTGTAGCAATAGTGGCATTAATGCTCTGCATATAGGCTGCTGCCTTGCCAAGCAGCTCTTGCAATGTTGTTGATGCTGTTAGGAATATCTGGCCCCCAGTGCAGGCATGCAGCCACTGACTGGCTGTGTGTAGCTGAGTGAGATTCTCCTCGCCCCACAGCTCATCACTCTGACCCCTCCTGCTGCACTCCCTCCACAGTGCTGCTGCCATGCTCTTCAGCTGCGGCTCACTGGCCAGCTGGCTATGACCTGATGACACTGCCTGGTGGATGAACAGGGCAAGGAACATGCTCCTGGCGTACAGCAGTTTGGTCAGCTCTTGGATCTTGAAGGCTGCCAGGTCTGCCTTGGCCACCCCTGCTGCCAGGCTGCGCACCGAGCTGTCCAGGTAGCCAAGGCGGGCCAAGGCATACAGGCTGCTGACCATATTTTGGCTGCTCATACTCTGTTGCATCCGTGGTGCACGTTCAGCCAGTTGCCTGCAGACCTCCTTGTCATGCCACAGCACCAGGCCCATGGTGTACAGGATGTTGCTGACGTTTTGAGCGTCAAGGCCAGGCACCCCAGCCTGTGCCCTGGCTGAAGATTGGTCCAGCAGCTGCCTTGCCTCTTCCCTGCAGCCAGGCAGCTTGCTGGCAGCCCAGATCAGGTTGGCTCAATTTCTAGGCTTAGCATCCCTCATGACCTCACCCTGAAGGTGGCGGCTGTGACTGACTGCAGAAGGGGCTGGGCACTGCCTGTGTAGCCTGACTTGGCCATGGCCCACAGTGTCATGCTGATGTCCTGATCACCAGCACCCCTGGCCAGCTTCCCATGCAGCAGCTGCATTGCCTGGTCACACAGCCTAGTCAAGTCCGGGCTGCTGCTGCACTGCATGCCAGCTGTAGCCAGACTATGCAGCAGGTTGCTCCAGTCACGCCAGCCGCCCCTCTTCATGGCCTCACTGCTGGCACTGTGGCGGGCAATGGCTGTGCAGGCTGAGGTGACAGTGGCAGCAGGGAGGTGGGGCTTGAGCTTGCCCAGGGACCAGGCTGCCATGCTAAGCTGCCAAGCATCAAACTGCTCCGGTTTTGCATGAGGGCTCCCAGCTGTGCCACCCCTCGCCTCCCCAGCCATGCGTTGCAGCAGGGTCATCACTGCATTGCACTGAGCCTGGGTCATGCGGGCTCTGCTGTTCGCGCATGCAGGAACGGCGGAAAGCGGCGTTGCTAAGCGGGGATGTGGCAGGCGATAAGGAGTGGGTTCGCGGGTACCACACTCATAGATCACTGCCTCGTCGCCGCGCAGCATGCGGTTAGACGTGAATGAGACGGCACGAGCGATACGCTCTGCAGGGCGACACGATCGCCCCAGGTACCATGCACTGACCTGCTGATCATCTGTTGCACTGACCTCCTTTCCATGCACCGCCTGCAATTCCGAAACCGACTAGGTTGCCTATATAAGCACCATATCTGAGTGTAGAGTCACAGCCGTCATGATACCACGGGTAGGCTCCCTGTCAGCTGGGGGCGCCTGACCCTATGCCGTTTTGAAACCCGGCCAGCAGCTTTGGCAAGTTCGTAGCATCTGTGTGTGACTTTCTAGCAAAAAGCCCCAAACCGTGTCCTGCCTCAGCAATGCCACGCTGAGTGCATCCTTCTAACTGATCGACTAGCCAACCGCGAGTACGGAGTGGACGACGACAAGAGGATAACCGACACATTGTGGCCACTGCGACACAAGGACGCAGCCAGTGTAGGTGTCTCTCAATGTTTTCGCTCCTCTTAGTCGTAGGAGCAACTCATCGATTGGGGCATTCTATTGTTGATAGACCTAATCAACAGCAGCTCGTTCGCACCGTACAGCACCGCGCGCTGTTGGTGGCCCAGCCCGCGGAAAACCTAGAGATGGTGTATAAAGCTCAAGAGATCAGCACGTTGAGCATAGTCGAGAAGAAGGACCTCGTGGAGCTCCCGTTTTGCCACAAGGTACAGTGTGATGCGATGCTGATGAAATCCATAACCCATAGAGGGCAGCCACAGTGAGTTTTTGGACGAAGCCAAGTGCAATCGAGCTATGAATTTGAGGGTATGAGCCTGGGCCATGCCACTTTGCGCTAGAAAATTCGAAACTCGCCAAACGTGAAAAAACACTGGTGCATGCCCGGATCAAAAGCTCAACTAAGATCGAGCAGCTCCGCTGTTCGCTGCCTGCTAGCTCCTGCCTGTTTCAATGTTATTAATAGCCCACCAGCTGCCTAGCAGCTGACAGTCACAAATGTTGGTGTTGTTTGGAGCGTACATCTAGCCAGGCTGGTTCAACAGTGTTGCGTAAATCACATGCGGATGGGGCGACCTCCAATCAATGCGGAAGTTTTGTATCACACCCAAAGTTACCCCTCACCACCCTCAAGCTTCACTGTATTGCGAACAAGAGGCATCCATCTTGGTGTTCACAGGATCTGAGTGGCGCCGGTACAAGTAGGGGAGGTGGAGGTGGAGGTCGTGGTGCAGGTAATGCTCACTGGCATCGCGACCACTGCAGCATATTGTTCACGCCTTGCATTTGGTGCTTGGTAATCATTAAGTGAGTGAGGGAGGGAGTGATGATGATAATGATGATGCCTGCCCTGCCTGCCCTGCTTGCCCTGCCTGCCCTGCCTGCCCTGCCCGCCCTGCCCGCCCTGCCTGCCCTGCCTGCCCTGCCTGCCCTGCCTGCCCGGCCTGCCCTGCCTGCCCTGCCTGCCCTGCCCGCCCTGCCCGCCCTGCCCGCCCTGCCTGCCCTGCCCGCCCTGCCTGCCCTGCCCGCCCAGCCCGCCCTGCCCGCCCTGCCCGCCCTGCCTGCCCTGCCTGTTCAACGTCACAATCTCATATGATAAGGAACCGCAGTAAAGGCACAGGCACTGGGCTGTGGTGTGTGGGGGTATGAGCTGAGGAGGTTGCAAGCCACAGCATTGAGCCATACTCCAGCAATGCATACCTAATGAGTCATTTGGGTACGGCTTAGCTGTGTATGTCAGTCTTAACTGCACAGCTTGTTGCGCACGACTGCCACTGCAGAGAGAGGTGCAGAGCAGAAATCTCACAAAGGGGGAAGAGGCGGAGGACGTGGTCAAGGTAATGGTCAATGCGGCGGCTTACCAATGGAGTTGCCTTGACTGCTCTAAGCTGCAAGGGCTCTCATTCATCAGGTCCACACAAACCACATCAGCCAAAACTTACATGCAGGCACCTGGGTGTTGGAGACGGGGGTCAAGTCAGTACCTGCATGAATTGAGGGAGCTGCAAGGTGCAGCATCCAGTCATGTTCACACCTGTTTCTTACGGCGCTTGTTGCACACGACTGGCCCTGCAGTTATCAATGGCCCATCTGACCCAGAGAACTGCGCAAATCCGCAAACGCCGCGCAACAAGGAGGAGAACCATGGACTGCGGGGCAGCGTAAGTGTGCATCACCCTTGTAAGAGTCAGTATTGTGCAAGCAATACCATGCTGCTGACAACGTGTCGTTTCCAGGATGGAAGTGGCCAAAGTGCTGAGAAGACCTCAACGAATGGTGCAGGCTGCGGAAGTGCTAAACGTGTGTAAGGCAACCTGGCACCTCAACTGATGGATTTGCCTTGAGTGGTCTTGGCTGCACTTTACGCATCATGAAACCACTGAACTTGAGGCGTGTGGGACTGTCAGCTGAGCTGTGTGCCGCATGCGCTGCATGTGCCTCAGCTAAATGGCTCACGGATGCAAGTAAAGAGATCAACATCCCTGAAGCCAAGGAGAAGCAAGCTAGCAAGTGCAAGCTGCGCTTCCCAAACGTGAGCACAGAAGAGTTCACAGAATGGCGTGAGACGAAACGCAGCATCTGGCCGTGCCCCAAGGGAGGCTTCAAGGATGCTGCAGTCACGGTGTTCTGGGACATTGAGGTGAGCCAGCTCCTTAGCCTCCTGGCCATTCATCATGCTCATGCTGTTGTGGTGTTTCTTCACTAGGTCTTAGAATCTCTCTGCTGAGTGTCTACATTGCACCCCTACTACGTCTAAATGCCTTAAAAATGCTACTCAAGCACATGGGTAATGGATGTTCACCCATGCATGTATACATATAATCTCCTGGACGATGGCAGCGGCTGTGCACCAATGTTTACAGAGATGCCTGGTGTACGGCTGCCTAGCCTTGCCCCTTAGCTTTACTGAGTGGCCTGCTGGAGGTAGACATGCTGAAGGCTGCCTAGCTCACGGAAGGCTACTCACGGCATGGCGCACGGTTTGGTTCTTAGCTGTATCCAGAGCATGCAAGCCTTCCAGCTGGCAGCAGCATCAGAGCCGGGCCTTGGCATGTTTTGACCCATTTCGTGTCCATGTGGTTCAGCTCAGCTCAGAGCATTAGGAGGATGAGGACTTTGGCCTGCAGAGAATGAAGCGTACTTCTCTGGCTGTCCTTACATACTACTGCGCAGCAATCTACCACCAACTTGATGGGAGTGGTGGGAACGCTCCATCACATGCAACATGAACCTTGTGATTGTGTCGTTGTCTTGTGATATGTGCTGCTGCGTGCAGAATTGCCTTCCCAATCCGGACATTGGGTCGTCACCAGGCGCTTATGCTAGCATGTTCCGCACCGCCTTCAAGACCATTACTGGCGCCCGGATCATGACGTGCATAGCCACTCTCAGCAGCACCTACCCTGTTAGGGATGGTCAGCTCTCCTATGAAAAGGTACACATGCTCCTGTAAGCATCACACTTTGTTTCTCAGTCACTCCTTGTATGGGCTTGGTGAGCTGGCTGGTGAACTGCCCATTGTGCCTTATTCCTGCCATGTGCACCATGCATGCAGCTGTTGAGCCTAAACTCTCTTGATGCGGCCTGGTATGTTCTCTTGGCACCAGGCAAGGCAAGCACACAGGTGCACGAGAACCACAAAGAGGTGGGTGGATTGCTGCTTGGCTGGCCTCACTGCCCTTCACCTCATCGCATCCATTTGAGATCGACCTTCTGGCACATGGCACTGCTGCCGCTGCTGCTGTCGCGGCCATCACGGCCGCTTCCTGAGGCAGCTGCGGATGTCATGCACTACAGGCCAGCTATTTGTTAGAGAGGAAGATGCAAGGGTGCCGGAGGGTGTGCAAACCAGACGACGTTGTGGTCATCATCTCTGGGCATGGCCGGTAAGGTAATGTGGCTGAAGCCTAACTGACCAGGTGTAAGTAAAGCTTGCCTGCATGGAAACATCGCCAGGGTGATGACACTACACCAGGCAGGTCAAGAGGAAGCTCACCACTCGTGTTGCGCAGGTTTGCGTCCCTCTGTCACAGTTTCAACCGACAACAAGTCAAAGTCATTGTTATTGGCCCAACCCTTGATAAAACTAACCTGGAGCTGATGCAAGCCGCTGACATGTGGATGGATTGGGATACGTTTTGCACAGGACAAGCTAAACAGTAGCAGCGTGTCCAGCTAGGCAAGTGCAAATGCAACTATTGCAATCCACACATTGCCTTGGCGCCCGTCACAACTGTTGTGCGCCCCCCGCTGTGACACAGGAAGGTAACACCAAACAAACGACCTACGCAGCCAAGCTGGTACTGGAGTTTCGATACACAGAGATGTGTACCGTGAGACCTCCATTTGCATGTGATGGTGATAGGACTGCGTCTGAGGGCTGCAAGCCCTAGCAAAAGCCCAGATAGCTTGCCAACTGAGCTTGTCATCATTAGCTTGTCATTATGTGCTTTCTGTGCACAGTTAGGACCCTCCTGATCGACTGTTGGCATTGCCTGGGCCCCATGCCATCATTATGGCACCATCAGGTCAGGTTGTCAGGTCCGCCTGGCATTGTGATTGTGTGCCCCATGCCCTCGGCACCGTGACATCAGCAAGCTGTTACGGGGAAAGAACGGCTGAATTATAGGGCATGTGGCAGCTTTGATTCGCGCCTGATTAGAGCCTTATCATAATAGAAACCCTCTAAAAAGCCTCTAAATACCTCAAAAAAGTACACATTCAACCAAGCTCGGGACAGGCATTCCGTGTAGCCAAGCGAGCCCTCTATGCTGATGTGCTTCGATGCTCAACCCTCACCGCGAGCTCGAAATAAGCCTCGTGTAAAGGACACACCCTCTTTTCAACTTGGAGTATACCCGATGCACTGCAATGTGCCTTGTGTTGCTTGTGTGCCTGCACTGCTGCTGCGCCACAACTGAGCTTGCACCACTCAGAAGACTGCAACAAACGACCACCAAGCCCAACCACATTACCACACCACATAAGCTGTATTAACGACCACTTCCATCCCTTCGCGTTGTCCTCCTTGCAGCTGACTGTGCTAATGGACAAACATGCACGACCAGGCTATTGCTGACATCGTGCCACCTGCCTACATAGCGCAATCCAACCAGCAATATCACAGCCATAGTCATAGCCACCAACGCATGGCATGAGTAACTAACATAGTTCGCTGCAACCACTAATTCATGGCCAACTGCAGCACACCTACTTGTAGACCGCAGGCATCCAGGCAGGGTGTATGCAACGTCGTGCCTCATCCCATGCAGCCTGATTGCCAGACCACACCTCAGCCCCTGCCGCCCAGCCTGCACCGCCCTGCCACACCTGCCACACTTGCTGCTGCCCTGGCCACAGCCACACTGCAGCAGCCAGGCTAGAGGAGCTCTTGGCAGCAATCAGGGGCACCACCTAAGGCTGGCTGCTGGCCTGATTGCTGCACATGGTCCAGGGCATCACACCTGCCACCTACAACACCCAGCCTGGCCACCAGGTCACACTCATACCCACACCCATCCCCACTTGCCCTAGGCCAGCAGCGCAGCACACAGCCCAGCACAGCCAGACCAGGTCAGACCAGCACCTCAACTACCCAGCTGCAGCGGCCCCTACTACCTCCGCCCACTGCACCATCTATCCATGACTCACACCCTTGGCCGAACTGGGCAGGGCAGCAGCGCCTGCACTTTTGGCCTGGGCAGCTGGTAAGGGGAGTACGCCCTGCTGCCTTGCCTGCTGCCCAGCTGACACCCTGACTGCCTGCTGCTGCTGAGCTGCTGGTGTGGCTGCTGGTGCCTCCACCTGGCCTGCACAGTGCCCCCCACCTGCCTGCAGCAGCTGCCGCCACGCCTCAGCCTCAGGCAGGCTGGGCCGCACCTGCTCACGCATGAAGGCTGCCCGCTCACTGTCACTGGCCAGTTGGTCAAAGACTGCTTTGTTCACCATGACCCCTGCATTAAACTGGGTCAGCTGATGCAGCTTGGCATGAGCCACCACCCCTGATATGCTGCCATCAGGCAGGAAGTCAGGGCTTAGGTCCACTGATATGCCCCGGGTCAGCCCCAGCACCAGCAGCTGTGCGCACTGTGTGTAATCCTGGCTGATCACTGCCAGAACGTGCTCAGCTTGCACCAGCTGTAGTCTTTCTGTAGCACGGTCTGTAGCAATAGTGGCATTAATGCTCTGCATATAGGCTGCTGCCTTGGCAAGCAGCTCTTGCAATGTTGTTGATGCTGTTAGGAATATCTGGCCCCCAGTGCAGGCATGCAGCCACTGACTGGCTGTGTGTAGCTGAGTGAGATTCTCCTCGCCCCACAGCTCATCACTCTGACCCCTCCTGCTGCACTCCCTCCACAGTGCTGCTGCCATGCTCTTCAGCTGCGGCTCACTGGCCAGCTGGCTATGACCTGATGACACTGCCTGGTGGATGAACAGGGCAAGGAACATGCTCCTGGCGTACAGCAGGTTGGTCAGCTCTTGGATCTTGAAGGCTGCCAGGTCTGCCTTGGCCACCCCTGCTGCCAGGCTGCGCACCGAGCTGTCCAGGTAGCCAAGGCGGGCCAAGGCATACAGGCTGCTGACCATATTTTGGCTGCTCATACTCTGTTGCATCCGTGGTGCACGTTCAGCCAGTTGCCTGCAGACCTCCTTGTCATGCCACAGCACCAGGCCCATGGTGTACAGGATGTTGCTGACGTTTTGAGCGTCAAGGCCAGGCACCCCAGCCTGTGCCCTGGCTGAAGATTGGTCCAGCAGCTGCCTTGCCTCTTCGCTGCAGCCAGGCAGCTTGCTGGCAGCCCAGATCAGGTTGGCTCAATTTCTAGGCTTAGCATCCCTCATGACCTCACCCTGAAGGTGGCGGCTGTGACTGACTGCAGAAGGGGCTGGGCACTGCCTGTGTAGCCTGACTTGGCCATGGCCCACAGTGTCATGCTGATGTCCTGATCACCAGCACCCCTGGCCAGCTTCCCATGCAGCAGCTGCACTGCCTGGTCACACAGCCTAGTCAAGTCCGGGCTGCTGCTGCACTGCATGCCAGCTGTAGCCAGACTATGCAGCAGGTTGCTCCAGTCACGCCAGCCGCCCCTCTTCATGGCCTCACTGCTGGCACTGTGGCGGGCAATGGCTGTGCAGGCTGAGGTGACAGTGGCAGCAGGGAGGTGGGGCTTGAGCTTGCCCAGGGACCAGGCTGCCATGCTAAGCTGCCAAGCATCAAACTGCTCCGGTTTTGCATGAGGGCTCCCAGCTGTGCCACCCCTCGCCTCCCCAGCCATGCGTTGCAGCAGGGTCATCACTGCATTGCACTGAGCCTGGGTCATGCGGGCTCTGCTGTTCGCGCATGCAGGAACGGCGGAAAGCGGCGTTGCTAAGCGGGGATGTGGCAGGCGATAAGGAGTGGGTTCGCGGGTACCACACTCATAGATCACTGCCTCGTCGCCGCGCAGCATGCGGTTAGACGTGAATGAGACGGCACGAGCGATACGCTCTGCAGGGCGACACGATCGCCCCAGGTACCATGCACTGACCTGCTGATCATCTGTTGCACTGACCTCCTTTCCATGCACCGCCTGCAATTCCGAAACCGACTAGGTTGCCTATATAAGCACCATATCTGAGTGTAGAGTCACAGCCGTCATGATACCACGGGTAGGCTCCCTGTCAGCTGGGGGCGCCTGACCCTATGCCGTTTTGAAACCCGGCCAGCAGCTTTGGCAAGTTCGTAGCATCTGTGTGTGACTTTCTAGCAAAAAGCCCCAAACCGTGTCCTGCCTCAGCAATGCCACGCTGAGTGCATCCTTCTAACTGATCGACTAGCCAACCGCGAGTACGGAGTGGACGACGACAAGAGGATAACCGACACATTGTGGCCACTGCGACACAAGGACGCAGCCAGTGTAGGTGTCTCTCAATGTTTTCGCTCCTCTTAGTCGTAGGAGCAACTCATCGATTGGGGCATTCTATTGTTGATAGACCTAATCAACAGCAGCTCGTTCGCACCGTACAGCACCGCGCGCTGTTGGTGGCCCAGCCCGCGGAAAACCTAGAGATGGTGTATAAAGCTCAAGAGATCAGCACGTTGAGCATAGTCGAGAAGAAGGACCTCGTGGAGCTCCCGTTTTGCCACAAGGTACAGTGTGATGCGATGCTGATGAAATCCATAACCCATAGAGGGCAGCCACAGTGAGTTTTTGGACGAAGCCAAGTGCAATCGAGCTATGAATTTGAGGGTATGAGCCTGGGCCATGCCACTTTGCGCTAGAAAATTCGAAACTCGCCAAACGTGAAAAAACACTGGTGCATGCCCGGATCAAAAGCTCAACTAAGATCGAGCAGCTCCGCTGTTCGCTGCCTGCTAGCTCCTGCCTGTTTCAATGTTATTAATAGCCCACCAGCTGCCTAGCAGCTGACAGTCACAAATGTTGGTGTTGTTTGGAGCGTACATCTAGCCAGGCTGGTTCAACAGTGTTGCGTAAATCACATGCGGATGGGGCGACCTCCAATCAATGCGGAAGTTTTGTATCACACCCAAAGTTACCCCTCACCACCCTCAAGCTTCACTGTATTGCGAACAAGAGGCATCCATCTTGGTGTTCACAGGATCTGAGTGGCGCCGGTACAAGTAGGGGAGGTGGAGGTGGAGGTCGTGGTGCAGGTAATGCTCACTGGCATCGCGACCACTGCAGCATATTGTTCACGCCTTGCATTTGGTGCTTGGTAATCATTAAGTGAGTGAGGGAGGGAGTGATGATGATAATGATGATGCCTGCCCTGCCTGCCCTGCTTGCCCTGCCTGCCCTGCCTGCCCTGCCCGCCCTGCCCGCCCTGCCTGCCCTGCCTGCCCTGCCTGCCCTGCCTGCCCTGCCTGCCCTGCCTGCCCTGCCTGCCCTGCCCGCCCTGCCCGCCCTGCCCGCCCTGCCTGCCCTGCCCGCCCTGCCTGCCCTGCCCGCCCAGCCCGCCCTGCCCGCCCTGCCCGCCCTGCCTGCCCTGCCTGTTCAACGTCACAATCTCATATGATAAGGAACCGCAGTAAAGGCACAGGCACTGGGCTGTGGTGTGTGGGGGTATGAGCTGAGGAGGTTGCAAGCCACAGCATTGAGCCATACTCCAGCAATGCATACCTAATGAGTCATTTGGGTACGGCTTAGCTGTGTATGTCAGTCTTAACTGCACAGCTTGTTGCGCACGACTGCCACTGCAGAGAGAGGTGCAGAGCAGAAATCTCACAAAGGGGGAAGAGGCGGAGGACGTGGTCAAGGTAATGGTCAATGCGGCGGCTTACCAATGGAGTTGCCTTGACTGCTCTAAGCTGCAAGGGCTCTCATTCATCAGGTCCACACAAACCACATCAGCCAAAACTCACATGCAGGCACCTGGGTGTTGGAGACGGGGGTCAAGTCAGTACCTGCATGAATTGAGGGAGCTGCAAGGTGCAGCATCCAGTCATGTTCACACCTGTTTCTTACGGCGCTTGTTGCACACGACTGGCCCTGTAGTTATCAATGGCCCATCTGACCCAGAGAACTGCGCAAATCCGCAAACGCCGCGCAACAAGGAGGAGAACCATGAACTGCGGGGCAGCGTAAGTGTGCATCACCCTTGTAAGAGTCAGTATTGTGCAAGCAATACCATGCTGCTGACAACGTGTCGTTTCCAGGATGGAGGTGGCCAAAGTGCTGAGAAGACCTCAACGAATGGTGCAGGCCGCGGAAGTGATAAACGTGTGTAAGGCAACCTGGCACCTCAACTGATGGATTTGCCTTGAGTGGTCTTGGCTGCACTTTCCGCATCATGAACCCACTGAACTTGAGGCGTGTGGGACTGTCAGCTGAGCTGTGTGCCGCATGCGCTGCATGTGCCTCAGCTGACTGGCTCAACAATGCAAGTAAAGAGATCGACATCCTGAAAGCCAAGGAGAAGCAAGCTAGCAAGTGCAAGCTGCGCTTCCCAAACGTGAGCACAGAAGAGTTCACAGAATGGCGTGAGACGAAACGCAGCATCTGGCCGTGCCCCAAAGGAGGCTTCAAGGATGCTGCAGTCACGGTGTTCTGGGACATTGAGGTGAGCCAGCTCCTTGGCCTCCTGGCCATTCATCATGCTCATGCTGTTGTGGTGTTTCTTCACTAGGTCTTGGAATCTCTCTGCTGAGTGTCTACATTGCACCCCTACTACGTCTAAATGCCTTGAAAATGCTACTTAAGCACATGGGTAATGGATGTTCACCCATGCATGTATACATATAGTCTCCTGGACGATGGCAGCGGCTGTGCACCAATGTTTACAGAGATGCCTGGTGTACGGCTGCCTAGCCTTGCCCCTTAGCTTTACTGAGTGGCCTGCTGGAGGTAGACATGCTGAAGGCTGCCTAGCTCACGGAAGGCTACTCACGGCATGGCGCACTGTTTGGTTCTTAGCTGTATCCAGAGCATACAAGCCTTCCAGCTGGCAGCAGCATCAGAGCCGGGCCTTGGCATGTTTCGACCCACTTCGTGTCCATGTGGTTCAGCTCAGCTCAGAGCATTAGGAGGATGAGGACTTGGGCCTGCAGAGAATGAAGCGTACTTCTCTGGCTGTCCTTGCATACTACTGCGCAGCAATCTACCACCAACTTGATGGGAGTGGTGGGAACGCTCCATCACATGCAACATGAACCTTGTGATTGTGTCGTTGTCTTGTGATATGTGCTGCTGCATGCAGAATTGCCCTCCCGACTCAAAGTTTGGGCAGTCACCAGGCGCTTATGCTAGCATGTTCCGCACCGCCTTCGAGACCACTACAGGCGCCCGAACCATGACGTGCATAGCCTCTCTCAGCGGCACCTACCCTGTTAGGGATGGTCAGCTCTCCTATGAAAAGGTACACATGCTCCTGTAAGCATCACACTTTGTTTCTCAGTCACTCCTTGTATGGGCTTGGTGTGCTGGCTGGTGAACTGCCCATTGTGCCTTATTCCTGCCATGTGCACCATGCATGCAGCTGTTGAGCCTAAACTCTCTTGATGAAGCCTGGTTCGTTCTCACGGCACCAGGCAAGACAAGCAAGAAGGTGCACAAGGACCACAAAGAGGTGGGTGGATTGCTGCTTGGCTGGCCTCACTGCCCTTCACCTCATCGCATCCATTCGAGATCGACCCTCTGGCACATGGCACTGCTGCCGCTGCTGCTGTCGCGGCCATCACGGCCGCTTCCTGAGGCAGCTGAGACCCCTGGCACACACCGCTGCTCCTCCTGCTGCTGCTGCTGCCGCCGCCGCCGCCGCCGCCGCTGCTGAGGCAATGGCGGATGGCATGCATTACAGGCCGACGATGTGTTGAAGAGCAAGATGCAAGAGTGCTTAAGGGTGTGCAAACCAGGCGACGTTGTGGTCATTATCTCTGGGGATGGCGGGTAAGGTATTGTGGCTGAAGCCTGATTGACCGAGTGCAAGTAAAGCTTGCCTGCATGGAAACATCACCAGGGTGATGACACTACACCAGGCAGGTCAAGAGGAAGCTCACCACTTGTGCTGCGCAGGTATGCGTCACTCTGTCACAATTTCGACCAACAAGATGTCAAAGTCATTGTTATTGGCCCAACCGTTGGTTCTACCAACCAAGAGCTGATGCAAGCTATCGGCATGTGGATGG
Source organism: Haematococcus lacustris (assembly GCA_030144725.1). NCBI lineage: Eukaryota > Viridiplantae > Chlorophyta > Chlorophyceae > Chlamydomonadales > Haematococcaceae > Haematococcus > Haematococcus lacustris. Next base: position 10,881,879 of record JASKMD010000012.1, read on the forward strand.
ATTGGGAGAAGTTTTGCGCCGGACATGCTGAACAGTAGCAGCGTGTCCAGCTAGGCAAGTGCAAATGCAACTATTGCAATCCACACATTGCCTTGGCGCCCGCCACAACTGTTGTGCGCCCCCGGCTGTGACACAGGAAGGTAACACCAAACAAACGACCTACGCAGCCAAGCTGGTACTGGAGTTTCGATACACAGAGATGTGTACCGTGAGACCTCCATTTGCATGTGATGGTGATAGGACTGCGTCTGAGGGCTGCAAGCCCTAGCAAAAGCCCAGATAGCTTGCCAACTGAGCTTGTCATCATTAGCTTGTCATTATGTGCTTTCTGTGCACAGTTAGGACCCTCCTGATCGACTGTTGGCATTGCCTGGGCCCCATGCCATCATTATGGCACCATCAGGTCAGGTCGTCAGGTCCGCCTGGCATTGTGATTGTGTGCCCCATGCCATGGGCACCATGACATCAGCATGCCAGTAGTGGGTCATAATTGCACTTCATGAAAGCCTCAGTCATCATGCCATCATTGCCTGGTGCTTTACATTCACCAGCATCAGCATCTCAATCGTTATGTCATGAACACGCCTTATGGTCAATATGACGCCGTTCCAATCTTCATGACACCACATTTTGTGGTTGCTGTTGATCCGATGCTTGTAATAAAAGTTGCTATACTACAACAGAGTGGTGCAAAAATGACTCCTCTTCCTACCCACCACCTCCCAGCCTACCCACCACCTCCCAGCCTACCCACCACCTTTCATGACCACCAGCTGGCACATGCAGTAGAGGTGCTGAGTCACAATGCATGGCAGCGGGAGCAAAGATTGGTTGCAGTCGACCACACCACGGGTGCAGGTGGTCACCCCTCCCATTGGACCACCTGTGCGGGTGCGGGTGAAGGGGCTAACGGTGCACCTTTGCTTTGCCTCGACGCAAAGCATAACCGACTATGCTGTGCATTTGGTTGCTTGCTTTGCCACCGGACCACCACCACAACACCAAAGTCTCATATGTACCCACCACCAATCTGATATGTACATCACCACAAAATCTGATATGTAGGAGTCACTCAATTACCAACTTATTGATAGATCACCAAACACCAATCAAGCCACTCGCCGAAGTAGAAGGGCGAAGTAACTCCCGCGGGCCGTAACAGCCCAGTCCCTGACCGTACGTTATGCGCTTGTACCGGCAGTCGGTTGGTCGAGTTTTTTTTCACGGAGGAGATTTGTGCACCACCGGAGGTACAGCGATGATCGAGCAATGCAGCCTGGCGCAGCTATGCAAGTAGGCGTGCGTTTGTCGCCGCGCACGCTCGTTGTGTCGCTCGACATCGGCACGCACGGATCAGGGTTTGCATTTGCGACCAAGCCGGCCACTGGTACACGCTCGCCTGTCAAGCTCCACGAAGCATGGCCGGATCAACGCGTCTCTTACTGCAAGGCGAGGTCGGCACTGCTATACCGAGACCGGTGGGTGCGGAAGGGGTGTCGCGGTTTCTGTGCTGCCCACTACAGGCCGTCGCTTGCTCTGCTCCGCCTGTGCGAGTGTCCGTGAAGCCCATGGAACACCGCCATAAATTGGCCGTGGCCGCTGCACAGGTCCCCCGTCGCCTGGGGCGACTCCGCCCTGCATAAGCTGTACGAATTGGAAGCCTCTGGCCAGGACATGAGTCAATATCATTTAGTCGAGAGCTTTAAGCTGGCCTTGCACGAGCCTGAGCGGGCAGCACTGTTGCCTCAAGGCTTGAGACCAGAGATGGTGAGGGCGGGCATGAAGCAGTGCCATCTCATGTCCTGTAGGCCGGCATTGACCTCTTCCCTTGCCGCTTTCTACCCACCCCAGGTCATGGCCGACTACCTGACCTTCATGCGCAAGTATGCCTTGGACAAGCTTGCTGCGGATGTGGGCAATGCTGCGGCCCGGCTGGACAACATACAATGGTGCGTGTAGTGCACCAGCAGCAGCTGCAAGCAGTGAGGGTAATGAGGACAAGGGTGATGAACCTGTGTGGTCCACATGTGCTGCCAGGTGCCTGACTGTGCCCGCCATGTGGAGCGAGGCCAGCAAGGCTCTGATGCGCACCGCTGCCCTGCGAGCTGGCCTGATCCGCACAACCGGGAGTGACGCCCTCACCATTATTCTGGAGCCAGAGGCAGCGGCACTGCATGCCCTGGACAAGCAGGCTCCACCCCTGGTGGCAGGTGAGGTATGGAAGCTAATGGCTACAAGTGGGCATTTACTCTCACTTTATTCTCACTGCAAGCTCCATGCAAGCGCACCCACAAAACGAAACCTAGTGGGGTGGCTTTGTAAAGGTCCTTATCAGGCCATGTTTCACCAGCCTTAACAGAAGGCAACTACCAGGCAGCACACAAAGTGAGTGAGGCTGCAGACCTGGATGTACACATTTGTGTTTTGTCGTTGCATGCTTTGATGGTGCCTGCCTGGTGGTTGGGCCTGGTGCTGAAGCTTGGCAGTGGTCACTTGCTAGATCCATGTGGCTGGAAGGTTGCCGGCAAGCAGCAGCATTCTTACAGTATATTTGACACTGTCCTGCGGTCAAAACCTTCACATCATGTCTAGACTGCAAGCATGTGTCCACACGGCCATGCTGTACATGGTGCTCCACATGGCTGCCCTTGCTGCTGCAGGCATGTCGGTGATGGTGCTGGATGTGGGTGGCGGCACAGCAGATGCCACGGTGCACAACTGCCAGGCGCTGGGCGGCCAGGTGGTGCTGTCAGAGGCCACCTGCGCTGAGGGGGCGCTGTGTGGCAGTGTGTATGTGGACAAGGAGTTCAGGTGACTGCATGACAGGGTCAGCCAGGGTAGGGGCTGCCCCAGCCTTGGTGCATGCTACCTGTCATGTGCCAAGTGTCCATGCAGACCACACACCTGCCCACAAGGGCAGTGGCTGATCAAACCACCCACCTACATAGCCACCCACCTGCCCGCCCGCCCATCTGCCCTCTCGCCCGCCATACAATAATAATGCTTCAGTGCTTACAGCTTGCTTTAGTACTCACCCAGCCACTTTGCCTGCCTTCCATTGGCATGTGTGCTGCCTGGTCAGCTGGCAAACCGTGTGTGCATTGCCTTGCCTGTGTGCTCTCATTGCCATAGTGCTCTCATTGCCTTGTGGCTGCTTGCTCTATGACAACGTGGGCATGGGAGGCTTGCTCGCCACCTGTGTCGCAGGTCCTTCTATCGCAATACCGTGGGTGCTGCAGCCTTTGATACCTGGGCTGTCAAGAACCCTGGCAGCCTGCAGCAGGTCATGGACAGGTGAGCAGCAGCGCTCCAGGCGGAGCACAAGGCATTGCTGCAAGACACAACTGACCAGCCAGCTCAGAAGCCCATGATGCTCATGTCTGCACAGCAGCCTTCCTTGTCATGGTGTCTATTTTGAGCTGGATGTTCCTAATCAAGTTCAGTTGCCTGTCCTGGCCATGCAGGTGGGAGGCCGTGAAGTGCAGCTTCGCCAGCAACCTTCCCACCAGCCTGGCTGACAGCCTGGGCCAGCTGGGTCTGGGCGCTGATGGCCCTGGCTCTGGCGAGACGTTCAGGTGGGCTGCTGACACAGCCTTGGGCCGCACAGCTAGGCTGCAGCAAGATGCCGCCGTGTAGTCACATTGCCTGTCACATCGTGACCTACTGACCTATCTACCTGCAGCACACCTGCTACGCACCTGCTGCGGGTCACGTATTCTATCTCTCACTCTCTCAGGCTAGGTCTACTGGTGCTTGAGGCTCTGCACCAGACCTAGGGCTGCTCCCCCTGCCGCGCCGCTGCAGGGTATCCATCCCGCCTGACCTGCAACGCCTGATGGCCCTGGAGCAGCAGGCTGTGGTCCGGCAGCAGCAACAGGGCCAGGCCTCCGAGCTGGTGCTGAGCAGCGCAGTGATGCGACAGCTGTTCCAGGGGCCAGTAGAGGAGGTGTGTCGCCTGGCAGTCAACCAGCTCAAGGCAGCAAGGCGGCAAGGGAACGCACGCCCCTGCTCCATGGTGAGTGCGAGGAGCTGGCTGCTTGAGTGCACAAGGAACTTGAGCTTCTTCAACACACCTGCTGGAGGGATAGCGTTGTAGGAGTGGGAGCATGCTGTGGGCTTGCTTCACTGACTTGACGGACAGCACACTCCTGGTGGGCCAGCATTGCCCCGCCCTTGCCATGCCCTGTGTGACGGGTGTTGTCAATCCAACACCATGTAGGCCAGCTGATGGCGTCCTTATCCCTAACCCGTTCCCTCATGGTTGCGCCCATGCAGGTGTTGCTGGTGGGTGGTTTTGCGCGCAGCTCCTACCTCCAGGCCCGTGTCAGGGCGGCCGTGCTGGGCTCAGGGCTGGCTGACAAGGTGGTGGTGCCGCCTGCCCCTCACGCAGCAGTGCTGGGAGGTGAGCCATGAGGTTAAGTGATCTGGTGTGGCGGCATGACAGGTGCAAGTCCATGGGCCATGGGGCATGACTGATCCATGGGCGAGTCCATGCTGCCCTATATGTGTAGTCATGGTGGCAGTGCAAGCACTGCTGGCTCTCCAGCATCAGCATGCACCTTCCGGTGCCCACCCAGCGGGGGCTCCCACACCCATGTGCCAACCGTAATGCAGGCCCCTAGGTGCGCCCCAAGCACTGCCTGTGTGCTGCGTGCATGGGGCCTCCCCTCAACAGCCCCTTAATCACCCCTGCACGGCCTCTCAACCACCCCTTGACCACCCCTTAACCACCCCTCACCATATTGAGCACTGCCTAGGTGATGCATATGGTAAAGCATAGAGCCCTAGGCTGACTTCAGTGGCACAGCTGGCTGTCGCCCATGGCCATGGGTTCATTGTGCATGCAGGTGCTGTGGTGTATGGCTTCAACCCCGCACGCATCCACGCCCGCCGCAGCCGTTTGGCTTACGGTGTAAGGTCTTGTGCAAGATGGGTTGACGGCGCTCCTGGCAAGTTCCAGCATCGGGAAACACAGGAGTGGATGACGAACTGTTACTTCAACCGTTTTGTGAAGAAGATGGAGCTGGTGAGTGTGAGTTCTCATGCAGGGGACCTGCATACACTGTGCCAGCCAGCCAAGAAACGCACAACCAAGTGCTGCGAAGTCCATGCCCCCATATGGTGCTCTAGTGACATGGTGCTAGCATGGACCCATTGACAGCATAAGCTGCGTAAGAGTTGCCTTGCTTGCCATGGTGCAGGTGTCTTGTGACCAGGAGGTGGAGCACAAGTTATGGCCGCTGTACAAGCATCAGACAATGGTTTCCGTAGCGCTGTATGCCTGTGATGACAATGCATTCAAGTAAGTGACCTGCCGGGCACTTGTGATCAGGCCTGACCATGCTTGGCTGGCTGCGTGGCTGACAATTGGACTAGACCATTCTGAGCATAGAGCATATAGAAAGAGGAGGGCATGGGAGCTGTCTATAACAATGGCTGGTTGCTTTCTAGGCAAGCAGCAATGGTGGTTAGTATCAGTAATGGTAGTAGTGCCTGCCTTCCTGCCTGGCTGCTTGGCTGATTGATGATGTATGCAAGTTTGTTGTGCAGGTTTGTGGAGGATCACAATGAGGAGATGAAGCAGATTGGCACGTTGGATGTGGAGGTTCCTGATCACGCTGTCTCTGTCGATGAGGAAGCCCGGGCTATTACCGTGAGATTCAAGTTCGGGCAGACTGCCATTGACGTCAGCGGCTGCAATGAGGCAACCAGGTCGGCAGCTGCCGCAACCATCACCTTTGCCCACAGCTGAAACACTGCAGTGAAGGTGCAGCTGATGATGTCACCCTGATTCAGGCCGGTGTGGGGTAAATAGTCATCAAGGATGCTTCACCTTGATTGGAGTAGCTAATTGAGATTACCTACAGTCAAACATGTTGTTCCATGTTAGATGAGTTTTGTTTGTCTGGGAGCGTTTGCAGGGTTGAGGGGGCTGTAACGCTTGCGAGACCTTGAGGAAGGTCAGGGCCATGGAGGCTGTGGTCGGGGCCCAGGGACTGGGTGTGGTCGAAGGGAGGGGTCCAGTGCCTCCCTAGTTAGGATTAGGTTACCCTAACCTAACCGGCCCCATACCAGGGTAGGTTTTCGCGGCATGCATGACAGCCGTCCGTTATCAAGGATTTGGGTAAGGAGATATCTCGGTACGCTCACTGCGTCCCGCTGTTCACCTTCGTTGTTTGCGCTAGGTCTGCTTATCATTGGGCCTGGCCTCGAGAATGCAGCTCCACCGCGGCGGGGCGACCATTACCCGAAGCAACGCACTGGTCTCAGAGTGTGCTCCGCGTACTTACAGACCGAGTCCCAGGGCCAGCGATGGTTTTCAGTGCCACGCTGTCGCGACCACCAGGAATTTCCTGGGTGGCAGGTGCGACAAGCTGAGCGCAAGCTACCTCAACCCGCCGTGAGCTTTGACCACCAGCGTGTGTGAGAGCGCATGTGGTTGGTGGCAGACCAGTTAGGCTGAGGCTCAGCTGCTGGGCCCATGCCACCCTGCACCCAAGCAGGACTAGCAGCGCAGAGATGGATTTGGATAATGACTACTGCAACATCTCCACTCCCTACTCCCCGGAGTACGTCCGTGCCCGCACAATACAGACCCCTGGCGATGTGTTGCAAGTCATGGTGCGCGCCGCCACTGCTGCGACCATGGTCTGGCCCAAGCTAAGCCAGCACCTGAGCTGGTGAATAGCAGCAGTAGAGGCAGCACCGCTGTCAGCCCTTCTCACCCAAGGGCAGGAGCCTTGGCTCAGTGACACACAGGCCCACAGTACGCCAGGCCGTCACCTGCCGATATGCTTGCAGCACCAGGCACTACAAGCAGCACAGAGCAGCACCCACCAGCACAACCCAGGCCGTTGGTGAAGGGCAGCCCCGGCTCGGTGCTGTGCAGGGGCGCATCGTAAAGATCACTGTCAGCCTGGGCACCTTCTTTGGGTCGCTGTGGCTCGACGGGGTCATCGGCCGGGCGGACACCCCGGACGTGGTGCGTCAGCGCGCGGCTCAACTGCGGGACACGTTAACCTACCTCGGCCCATCCTTCATCAAGGCAGGGCAGGTGCTGGCCAACCGTCCGGACATCGTGCGCGAGGACTACATGAACGAGCTGTGCGTGCTGCAGGTGCGCACTGCTGCTCCAGCGTGTGCAACAGCCCGTACTCAGGTTCCAGCAGACTGCATATTGCTGCCTTGCATCAATACAATTGAGGTAGCTGAGTCGGTTGGGAGGAAGGGCGTAGAAAAGATTGGGAGGGGAAGGGTGTAGGGGCAAGGGGGCGGCTATAGCCATTAGGGGTGGTTGCTGACAACCCAGTGCAAGGCTAGGGGCTGCAGGCCTGGCAAATCCTGCCAGGTACGGTAATCTCCCCTGCACTCACACTTGAACAGCTGCAGCCAGCGCAGGTGCTGAGGCCAGCTATGACAGTCACTGACTTATACTGGCAGAGCAGGGATGTGTTGGCCACGCTGGGGTGTGTGCGTGTGTAATTGCTATTGTGTGTGTGAGTGTGTAACTGAGTGTGGGACTGTGAATGCTGCCTTGGGTGGAGCATGTAAAACATGCACTATGGATGGGATGGGGCCAGATGTCCGCGGTGCACCACACCATGAGATGGGGCGCAGACCTCCAATGAATGGAATTCTTCGACTGTGTATGCCTGTGAAGGTCTTTGACTCCCTGACACGCACCATGACTCCTGGCTTTGTCGCTCACCCAATGAATGAAACCCCAAGCCTGTGCAGGCCACTGCCTCCGGCACACATCTCTGCCTCTTGTGCCTGTAGTAGTGCACCGTGGCACTGCCATTGAGCCTGATCATGACCGCAAGCGCTGCCCTTGTGCTGCCCCTGCTCCAACATTGCCCCTACATTGCCCCAACATGCTCCTTCCCCTGCCCCTGCACCAGCATTGCTGCTGCCCCTGCCTGCAGGATGACGTGCCTTCATTCCCTGACGCCCAGGCCTTTGCCATCATTGAGGATCAGCTCGGGCAGCCGCTGGAGCAGCTGTTCAGCTCCATCAGTGAGGGGCCAGTGGCAGCAGCATCACTGGGACAGGTGAGGGCGCAGCCTGGTGCGCAGCCATAGCTGCAGCAGCCCTGGGGCAGGCTGAGGCCCACCTGGCCTTGTGAACCCTGCAGTGGACAGAAAGACGGCAACGGGGCAAGTAGCCATGTAGCCTGTGCCTGCACGATGCCAGGTGTACAAGGCTGTGCTGCGGTCCACTGGTGAGGAGGTGGCCATCAAGGTGCAGCGGCCCCAGGTGGAGCCAGTCATCCTGCGCGACCTCTTCATCTTCCGCACCCTGGCATCGTTCTTTGACACGTGAGCCGCAAGAGCCGCAACCTGCATGATGCAGCTGCAGCAGAAGAAGAAGAAGAAGCAGAGGTAGCAGAAGAGCCGCAACCTGCATGATGCAGCTGCAGCAGCAGCATCCTGGCCAAGCAGAAGCAGCAGCAGCTGTAGCAAAATAGAGTCTCAAGAATAAGGAGGTCAAGAAGGGAGGGAAGACAGGACACTTCCCTAGCAAGGAGGGAGGAGGGCTGTTATCTTGATGCCCTCCCACCACCAGCTTTCTGAGCCATAGCTACAGCAGCAGCACTGCAGCGCACCACCAGCACTTGTCACCGCCGCAGTACTGTCAGCAGTGCAGGTGCCCAGACCTGAGGGCAGCCTGGCTTGCATTGCAGCCAGTGCGTAAGCTACCCAACCTTACTCATCAGCCTCAGTCGCGGGCTGTGTGGCTGCTTGCAGCTTCGCTCGCCAGCGCCTGGGCTGCAAGCCAGAGCTGATCGTGGATGAGTTTGGACAGAAGCTGTTGGAGGAGCTGGACTATGTGCAGGAGGCTCGCAACATTCAGGTGAGGTGGCCTCTGCAGCCAATGCCCTAGCCCAGCACTTGGTCGGCAGCTTCCCCCACAGGGTGTGGACTAGGGTTGTTGAGTTGAGCTCGAGTTAGAGCTCTTGGGTTAGTGCAGGGGTGCCTTGCATGGACAGCTGCCAGCACTTGCACACTCCCATACGTCAGCTGTACTGCCAGGGGGTGCATTGGTGCCTGCTGCAAAAGGCGCAGCAGCCAGCAGTGCCTCGTGCAGGCCGGGGAACCCCTGGGGGCCAGCTGTGGGCACCACCGCTGCCTGGCTGCAGGAGTTCTGCAACAACTTTGCAGGCGAGCCCACCGTGAAGATCCCCTGGGTGCGCCAGGACCTGTGCAGCAAGCAGGTAGGTGGGGCAGGCAGGCAGAGAAAGGTGGGGCAGGCAGGCAGGCATAGGAGGCTGGCCAACGGGGCCAGGCCCACGCCCTGAAGGCAGGCGGGTTCCAGCAAAAGATGGCAGAAATGGCTAGAGGGGCAGAAGAGGCAGGAGGCTAGGTAAAACAATTCACCACACTAGGCAGCAGCCCAGCCCAGCCTTCCAGCTGCAGCGCTGAGTCAAGTCTCCCACCCCACCCTGTCTTACCCTACCCCGCGTCCCTCTACTCCGCCCCACCACCCCTGCCACCCAGCCCCACCACCCTACGCACCGCCGCAGGTGCTGGTGATGGAGTGGATTGACGGGCTGCGCTGCACTGACCCGGACGCCATCCGGGCCTCCGGAATTGACGTGGACCAGTTCATCCGCTGTGGCGTGGTGTCGGGCCTGCGGCAGCTGCTGGAGTTTGGCCTGTTTCACGGAGACCCTCATGCTGGCAACATCTTTGCTGTGAGTGGCGTGTCATTCTGTGCACTTAGCTTTGCTAGCTTACCTCCGCTTCCTAGGCCGTTCTCCTGCCCCAGCTTTCCTCCTCCTGCGCTTGCGTCTGCTGCCCAGCCTGCTGCTGCTGCATGCTGATGCCGCCTTATGATGCCGCCCGCTCATGCTATTGTATCCTGTGACCTGAGGGGGCTGTGCATGTCCTGCTGCTGTTCCTTGTGTCAGATGCGGGACGGGCGCATTGCGTACGTGGACTTTGGCAACGTGGCCCAGCTCAGTGCGCGCAACAAGGGGGTACTGGTGGATGCTGTAGTGCATGCCGTGAACGAAGACTACAAGGGCATGGTGAGCAGGGCAGCAGGGAGCCGGTGCTGGTGAAAGGGCTGAGGGAGGGAGGCGAGCACATGTCTGCCTGCCTCCCTGCCAGTTGCCTACCCTGCCTGCCCTGCGCCCTTGCCTACCCTGCCCGCCCTGCCCGCTCTGTGCCCGCCTGCCCCCTCACTGGCCTGCCTGACTGCCTGCCTGCCCCCGTGCTGGTGAATGGGCCACAAGGATTGCAGGCAAGCGTTGAAGAGGGCAAGCAAGAGGCTGCAAGGAGGGAGGCAGGGCTGCAAGGAGGGAGGCAGTGCTGAGCTGTTTGCTGGGATCCTGCATGTGCTTGCCTGCCGGCCTGCCCCCTGCCCGCCCCTGAGGCTCAACCATGAACTCAGGTCCCTGGGCCACCTGGGCGTTGCCCACCCTGCATTGCGTTTTCCTCCCCTCCCAGGCTGGTGACTTCATCAAGCTGGGTTTCCTGGCCCCTGGCACTGACATCGGCCCCATCGTTCCTGCCCTGGAGCGCATCTGGGCCAACAGCAAGGGCCAGCGCATGTCCGACTTCAACTTCCGCACCGTCACCTCCACCTTCAACGAGCTAGTGTACCAGTACCCTATCCGCATCCCTGAGCGCTACTCCCTGGTCATCCGCTCCCTGCTCACACAGGTGGGGTCCAGCTGGCAGGCTGTGAGGTGTGAGGTGTGTACAGCGTTGTGTGAGGTGTGTACAACATTGTGTGAGGTAATTGTGAGGTGTGTGCAGCGGTGCAGCGGTGCCTTTCACCACCAATCACTGTTTTTACCAATCCGAAAATGCTGACCTTGTGCTGGGCTGTGCAGGAAGGCATCTGCATGACCTTGAAGCCCGACTTCCAGTTCCTGGAGGTGGCATACCCTTACGTGGCACGCCGCCTGCTCACTGACGAGGACCCAGCCCTGAGGGACCGCCTCATACAGGTGAGCCTGCCCAGCCCTTCGCAACTTGCATGCTGCTCGCACGCCAAGCAACACCAGCTAGCGACTGACAGCAGAGCAGGAGCGGGAGCAAGAGCAGGAGCAAAGCGGGAGCAGAGCTGCAGGGCAGCCCAGATTCACAACCCTGCCTGGCTGCTGCCGCCCAGGTGCTCTTCAGTGATGGCAAGTTCCAGTGGAAGCGGCTGGAGAACCTGATCAGCCTGGCCCAGGAGGGGGGCCCTGGAGGGGATGAGGCGGGGGCAGCGCAAGGGACAGGGACAGGGGGCGGGACAGTGCGCCGGGGCCTGGACCTCAGTGACACAGTGCGGGATGCTGTCCGGGTGCTCCTGCTGGACGACCGGCTGCGCTCCCAGGTCAGAGCACTGGGTGGTGACTGCCGGCTGCCTGCCAGGCTTGTGTCAGGCTGCCAGCTGCATGGTCAGGGGCAAGTATTGCAGGGGGATGCGGCGTGTGTGCCTGTGGTGCTGTGTGGTGCATGCACAGCTGGTTGTGGCCCTTTGCATGTAATTGGCGGTGGTTGTGGCCTTTAATATGGGGTACAGCAGTTGCTGGGCTGGAACATCAGGGTGCAATGTAAAGCAGCTGCCAAGTAGCTGCCATGCAGCTGCCAAGTAGCTGCCATGCAGCTGCCAAGCAGCTGCCAACCATAGATGAGCAATCAGCATCACTTGATGCCAGCACATCTTTATGCCACCTGGTGTCAGCTGTGACAGTGGTCAGCCCAGGAGGCAATGGAGCTGGCCATTGCTTACCAACCAGCGTGGTTGGCTGAGGTCACAATATTCATGTGAGATAATGTGGCCCTGCAAGCTCTTGGCATGCGCAGCATGAGTCATGGGGGGCCTCCTTACACAGGTGTGGGAAGCCGGGCGGTCAGCAGCATGCCAGCAGTGAGTGTTGCTGCACTGCCCCTGCAGGTCATCATGGCGCTGACAGAGGACAACCGGTTGCATGTTGCTGAGGCGCTGGGTGTGTTGCGTATGGTGGGCCCTGAGATCAAACCCCAGCGCCTGGCCCTGGACCTGCTGCGGGACGCACCCAGCCTTAGCCGCCAGGTCCTGCTCAGCTGGGCCGACAAGGTGCTGGTGTCATGACCTCACAACCCAGCGCCAGTCAGCGGCAATCAGCAAGTGTGACTTGCTGGGGGTGGGATGTGTGATTGCACCATGCCCGGATCATGGAGGGGGATTCAAGCGCATGCTGGTGATGTATGCGCCACCTCACGTCGAGCATCGTCATCACAATCTTGACAGAAGGACAAAATGGGGCGGCAGATGGGGTGGCAGATCCGGACATGGTGCTGGGGCTAGGGTAGCCCAGTGATGGGCTGCCCTAGAATGTGGGGGGGGGGTGATGTTGTGTGAGGGGGTTTGCTTGAGAGTAATGTTGAAGAGTGATAAGTATGCCGACTGGCACCATTTTGAGTAAGGCTAGGCCGAGCAAGCATGGCCGAGACGCAACTGGAGGGTAAGATGGTGGTTTGTTGGTCACTGAGGCCTATGAGAGAGTTAGAGATATGTGTGATGGAATGGAGTGAGGGGAAGGTGTGACGGATGCCTAAAGACGAGCTTAGGCGTTGGACAGCTTCCTTGGTAAGGAGGGCCAGTGTGCAAGGTGTTGTTCTCCTGGCTACGTCGCTGTCATTGTACATATGGGCATGAAGTTTCTATGGTCTTGATCTCGAATAGACGATCTCGATGACCTGACATGCCTTGATGTGGTGCGGCGTGACAGGCTCGAAGGGCGGCAGGAAGGGTAGCATGTGTCGGTTGTTTACCCGTGTGTGTGTGCAGACGTTGCAGATTTGCATTCGTCAAGCAAGTGAGCAATTGTAACAGGCTGGCTGTGCCGAAGAGTGGCTCCCATTTGTTTGTTGCGCCTTACATAGAGAGTGCCGTCAACAAAAGGTTTCCGTTTCACGGGTCTGGTTCACGGGTGAGATAGTGTGGTAGGTGGTCTTAGGTTGGTTGCGTTTTTATGTTGCGGTATAGGCCAGGATGGAGAAAGCGGTGCGTTTGTCGCCGCGCTCACTCGTCGTTTCCTTGGACATCGGAACGCACGGGTCAGGGTTTGCATATGCAACTAAGCCGACCATTAGTACGCGCTCGCAAGTTAAGCTGCACGAGCCATGGCCGGATCAGCGCGTGTCCTACTGCAAAACGAGGTCGGCATTGCTCTACCAAGACCGGTGGGTGCGGAAGGGGTGTCGCGAATTCTTTGCTGCCCACTACAGGCCGTCGCTTGCTCCGCCCCACCCGTGCGAATGTCCGTGAAACCCGTGAAACACCGCCAGGGTTTGGCCGTGGCCGCTGCACAGGTCCCCCGTCGCCTGGGGCGACTCCGCCCTGCAAAAGCTTATTGAATTGGAATCCTCTGGCCAGGACACAAGCCAGTACCATCTTATCGAGGGCTTCAAGCTGGCCTTGCACGACCCTGGGCTGGCAGCACAGTTGCCTCAAGGCTTGAGACCAGAGATGGTGAGGGCGGGCATGAAGCAGTGGCATCTCATGTCCTGTAGGCCGGCATTGACCTCTTCCCTTGCCGCTTTCTACCCACCCCAGGTCATGGCCGACTACCTGACCTTCCTGCGCAAGTATGCCCTGAATGAGCTTGCTGCGGATGTGGGCAATGCTGCGGCCCGACTGGACAACATCCAGTGGTGCGTGTAATGCACCAGCAGCAGCTGCAAGCAGTGAGGGTAATGAGGACAAGGGTGGTGAACCTGTGTGGTCCACATGTGCTGCCAGGTGCCTGACTGTGCCCGCCATGTGGAGCGAGGGCAACAAGGCCCTGATGCGTCGTGCATCATTTGTTGCCGGCCTCATTAAGAAAGCCGACAGCGACGCCCTGACCATCATCCTGGAGCCAGAGGCAGCGGCACTGCATGCCCTGGACAAGCAGGCACCTCCCCTGGTGGCAGGTGAGGTGTGGGAGGTGCAGGCTACTTGTCCGTGGTGGTGGAGGCTGCCTTATGACTGCCCACATGGCTGCCCTTGCTGCTGCAGGCATGTCGGTGATGGTGCTGGATGTGGGTGGCGGCACAGCAGATGCCACGGTGCACAACTGCCAGGCGCTGGGCGGCCAGGTGGTGCTGTCTGAGGCCACCTGCGCTGAGGGGGCGCTGTGTGGCAGTGTGTACGTGGACAAGGAGTTCAGGTGACTGCATGACAGGGTCAGCCAGGGCAGGGGCTGCCCTTGGCCTTGCCGTGTGCGCGTGTTATGCATTAGGTCACGGCGCAGTCATGAGGCACGACAGTGCATGCTACCTGTCATGTGCCGGGTGTCCCTGCAGACCCTCCACCTGCCCGCTAGGGCAGTGGCTGGCCTAACCCTGATGCCCTGACGCAATCATCAACACCCACCAGCACTACTCTGGACTTCCAATATTATGATTCAGTGCTGAGTCATGGTACCTTGTGTCTAGCAACAACAGGATGGGTCCATGGTCGCATGCAGCCAGAGCGCAAAGGGTAGCAGATGTCTTGCCTGCTGCCATGCAGGTCCTTCTACCGCAAGGCTGTGGGTGAAGCTGCTTTTGACAAATGGGCAAAGGACGACCGTGCCAGCCTGCAGCAGGTCATGCAAGAGTGAGTCGGCTTGGTAGCATGATAGGCAGTGTCCTGACCTGTTCTGACCTGTCTGACTTGTCCTTCTTGTCTAAACCTGACCAGACTTAGACCTGACCAGTAATAGGGATTAGTTGGTGTTAGGGAGTTATTTAGTATGAGGGATTATGACCGCACCTTCCCATGACCACTGGCACCCAGGTTTCAGCTGGCCCATGCTGTGGGGCAAGACTGAATGCATGCTTGGGCGCATGCAGGTGGGAAAAGATCAAGTGCAGCTATGCCAGCAACCATGCATCAGGCTTAGCCCAGAGCTTGGGCCAGCTGAACCTGGGTGCCAGTGAGCCAAACTCCACCTTCACGTAAGCGCAGTGCCCGTGATATGTGAGCATGACAGCCACCACACCATCGCACACTCTCCAAGTCACGCACGTGAAGGCATTGATGCAGCCATGTGTGTAGACACTACCAGTCAGGGTCCACCACTTGGAAGCCGCGGTAGATAACTGATGGCTGCATGGTGCAGCAAATGGCTGTTCTTCATGTTTCCGGCCTGGCCACAGCTCAAGCATGTGGCCTTGCATGGCAGGGTCCCCATTCCACCCAAGCTGGCTAGCTTGATGCCACAGCCAGGGCCGACGCGGGTGACGCTGAATGGCGCTGACATGGAGAGCTTTTTCCAGGGGCCAGTGAACGCTGTGTGTGAGCTGGCAGTGCGGCAGCTGCAAGCAGCCCAGCAGCAGGGACGTGCAGACCCCTGCTCCATGGTGAGTGCATGTTGCCACTGCTGGCCTGCAATGCTGCTGTTCGTGACCGCCCTGCCCTGCATCAGCCTAGATTGCAATCAAGCTTTCGTCGTGATGAGCAGAGGCACTGATGTCAGAGTCCTCATTGTTGCAGTCACCACCATCATCAGCAGCGTCATCATCATTACATGGCAAACAAACAACATTGATGCATGACTGCCCCCCATGACCCATCATGTGAGGTTTGTGTGCTGGGCATGCAGCGTCTGACCCCAAGATCAGCATCAGGGACTATGCACGGTCCTCAGTCTTATGTGCCTGTAATGCCAGCCAGCCTGACTGTTCAATGCTTGCCTGCCCTGCCCATGCAGGTGTTGCTGGTGGGTGGTTTTGCACGCAGCTCCTACCTCCAGGCCCGTGTCAGGGCGGCCGTGCTGGGCTCAGGGCTGGCTGACCAGGTGGTGGTGCCGCCTGCCCCTCAGGCAGCAGTGCTGGGAGGTGAGCCGTGGGCTCCAGTGATCAGGCCCAGTGATGCATGACTACTCATGGTGGCAGTGCACAGCAGGCACAGCTGGCCACTCCCGGTACCCACCCAGCGGTGGCGGCATGACTGGTGCAAGTCCATGGGCCACGGGGCATGACTAATCCATGGGCGAGTCCATGCTGCGCAGCGTGCCTGCGACTATGGTCAACTACACTGTCGTTGCCGTCAGCAACGTCATGAGACTATTCTGTGGTACTGAATGCGTCCTGCGCATTACAGATAGTGATGAGCAGCTGATGATAATGGCAAGGGGTCAGGTCCTGTGGTGCAGTGTGTCGTGTCTGGCACTGGAGAAGTAGGTCTCTAGCTGAGCTAGGCAAGCCGTTGTATCCTTCAAGCGTGGTCCCCAAACCATGCACATACGTAGAATACTTTTCTTTCATACATCTTCCTAGTCTTTGTCACTCAGCATCCTAGCCATGCTCATTTGCAAAGCGACCATCACAAAAACACGGGTGCAAACATGCAGGTAAGGAGCAGGGTTAGCAGGGACTGCGCGCATTCATGCCCTATGCCTTAAAGTCTAGGTGTCAGGATAGGCTACCAGGGTAAGCGCTCACTGGGAGAGGTTTGAAGTTGTGTGACATGGGTGGCCGTGATGAGTTTGCTGCAGGTGCTGTGCTGTATGGAGACAACCCTTCTCTCATCCATGCTCGCCGCAGTCGCATGGCCTATGGGGTGCGGTGAGTCGCCTTCCTCACGGGCACTATCACACAGCATTCCTTGCTATGCTGCCAGAACCGCTGCAACACATGCTATGCTGTGGGAGGTTCACGGACGTTGAGTGGGGTCCAGCATGGGTCCAGTGGCGGGCTGCATGCTGCACCTTGTCGTCGGCCTCGGTCAATGGGCCGGCTGGTTGGCCAGGCAAGTCACCCACTGCCACCATGCTGCTCCCTATTTTGTCATGCCATGCAGCGCTTGCTCCCATCCCTGCCAGGTTGTTGACCCTTCCGCCTGCAGGTCCTGCTGCCCCTATGTGCCGGGTGCTCCGGGCAAGTTCTTCCACCTGGAGGACAAGTGCTGGTACACGAACTCCCTGTTCGTGCCCTATGTGGAGAGGAACGAGATGGTGCGTAGACGACTCAGCTGGCCAAGAGCCTGCAGCCGCCTAGCTGTCTCTCTGCAACAGACAAGCACATGAAGGCTTGCAAGTAGGCAGTAGTCAGTAGCCAGGACAGCCGGTGTAGACAGTGCTTTGTTGGTGTGTGTGGCACAGATGGTTGAGGCGAGTCGATGAAGGGTACACTGTCTTGTGCCTTGCCTGCAGGTTGCCCGTGACCATGAGGTGGTGCACGAGCTGCAGCCACTGTACCGGTCCTCGGATGAGGTGCAGCTGCAGCTGTATGCCACTGATGAAAGCAACACCACGTACGTCCCCTGCTGAGGGGATGAGAATCATGTCTAGCAAGATGGATAGGCAACCTGACAGCAGATGGCCACAGTGGCCAGCGGCCCTTGTCTGAGTGGTCATCCCAATCTACCATGGCCTGACGGTCACGCGGCTGCAACCACATGGCAGAATTTGGTCCGACTCTGGTGGACACATCACTGAGCTGCCACAGGGGGAAAGACAGGCTCAGTGGGGTAGGCGAAAGCGGGCATGATGCGGGCATGATGCGGGCATGATGCGGGCATGATGCGGGCATGATGCGGGCATACCACGCCCCCTCTTAGGTCCTGGCGGACATGACCATTATCTTCCTGCCCTCTGCAGGTGGGTGGACGATGACAAGATGGGTCAAAGCGTGCAGCAGCTGTGCAAGCTGCGCACCGCCCTGCCGTCATATGCTACCAATGCGGACAGGACCATCCACCTCAGGCAAGACCAGCAGAGGCGCCACTGCCCTCTTCACCTCCTTGCACCATGCTACAGCAAGTTTGTGTGCTCATGCTACACCCGTGGCTTCATGACCAAAATGCATATAGTTGGTTGCTTCATGCAGGTTCAGGTTTGGCCAGACAGAGATTACGGCAACAGCGTGGAACAATGCCACGGGGGACAGGATGGAGACATCCATCACCTTCGCCCAGGCGTGACTCAGTTGCAACGTCCAAGTTGATGTACCCATGTTGCGCATGCAAGGTCCTGTAATATACACGAGAGCAAGTGGGACCATTGTAATGGGCAATGATGGTATTGGCTGATGCAACTGGGCCAGCAACATGCTATAGGCGTCGTCTGATGCCACCATATGATCCAGCACCATTAGCACCTGCACTGAGGAATCACACGCTCGCCCCAACGGCATAACAATGCAGCTGACCTGAGGGGTGATCGGCAACAGGGGCAAGCACAGCAGCAGCAGCAGCAGCAGCAGCAGCAGTGTAATATAATAGTAAGTATAATAGATATAATGAAACAGCTTGGTGAGCCGTGGAATGGCCCTGGGCTGGCTAGAATTCGTTTTTGCATGATGCATGGGAGAGCTTGCACGCAAGCCTACTAAGGAACAAAGAAGCGGGAGAGAGTACTACTGGTAGCTTCCTAGCTGCGACATTAGCAACCATCAACAAACACGCAGCTGATCACCGACATTTACCGACCACACCTTTGCGTGTGACCGTCGCTGCAATGGGCTTTAGCCTTGGATATGCACATCGTACACCTGGACTGACATTGTGACAGGCACAAGCACCAAGTTGTCCTGACCTGCTTGTTGTGCACCCAGCTGTCGCGCTTGCGCAGCACCTTTACTCCTCGGAACCAGCTACTTACATCCAATGGTAGGTATAACCGGGCTATCAAGTCTCCCTGGCAGTAAGGATAAGACACATCAGCCACCGACTGCCCGGGCACTAGTGCCCAGCCGCAGCAGCGCTGATGCAGCCTCTGGAAGCTCTTGAAGCGGCGCCGGGACTGCCGCTGCATTGTCAATGAGCCAATTACTTGTCCCCGAGTGTAGGCAGCGGCACAGGCGCAGGCGGTGCGACAAGCAACCATTTCTCACACGGAGTCGCTCGAGCTGGTGTGTGCTGTTCAGGCTTGATGCCAGGCTTGTAGTTCGCGCCTTATTGGCACAGGTGGTGACGGTGCACATTGTATCCGCATTGCAGGTTCGCTGCCTCTTGAGAGTGGTGAGGCTCTTTGATTCCGCATGCTAATTGACAACGCTGTGGATTGGTTGCTTCTTTAGTGGGCAACACGTGATTCATCTCAGCAGCCTTCCTGGCTGTTGCCTTGCAGTCCATCTTCCACATAAGCTACTTGCGTGGCTTGTTCCCTGATGACTACTTCAATGGAGTTGACATGCGCAACCTCGATGGTAGGCTTTCAACAGGCACACTAGCTGATCACATCACACACGCGGCTGCTAAGCTTTGGCCAGCATCTATGGTTTTGCAGGCATGAACATCAAGATGTTGCAGCCAAAGTGTGAGGAGTCTCGCCGTCTCATTGATTGGGTAGAGTCAGGTAATATCTACTCCACTGTCAACCTGAACAATGCCCAGCTAGCGATGCACATACTGATGCTCTCCTTGTGCGGTCCCTGGCCCCACAGGTGTGTATGATGCTGTACGCCGAGGATACATCAAGACACTGTACTTTGGGATTGCAACTGACCCAGAGGGTGTCCGCTTGCTGGAGGTACGGGAGCAGCCCGTTTCAGTTTTATGATGATGTTAGGCATCCATTCGGTAGAAATGTGTGCTGTGTTTGTACAGGAGTACGTTTTCAACTTCAGCTACGGGCAAGGTCCAAATGGGGCAGTGACCATGGATGTGGCCCAGCACAACATGCGCACTGGGGCCAAGAGCCACATCAACCCTGCTCAGGGGCAGAAGGTATAGTGTGCACTGCAAGTCTTTTGCATACAATCACAATTTCAACATGAGTGTTACCTACATTTCTTAGCTGTTTTCTGACAGCATTGCCTGAGCTGTCTGCTGCGCAGAGCGGCACAGACACTGTTCAAGCTGTGAAGTACCAAGTAACACGCTTGATGCGTATGCTTGTGCAAGTGTGCCAAACGCTTGATCGTGTGCCACAAGAGGTGGGAATGGCGATGTAGTCTGCAGGTTGGCAACCTGGTTTGCCAACCTGTTTTCACTGTTGTGGCCGCAGCGATTCCTGTTCATGCGCTTGACCTACCATGACAACACGCCTGAGGAATATGAGCCACCTTTCTTCGTGCCTGTTGAGGGTGCTGGAGAGCAAGGCAGTGGTTGGGGAGGCTACTTTGCTCGTAAGCCTTTCACAATGTGAGCCATTACAGCACCTGCTTGGTTGACCCAACACAAAAGCCCCATCACATGCCCTCTACGCTACGGGTGGTGTCTTGTCTAGATGGAGCAAATCTCATGCACCTACTGCCTGGGTGCATCCAGGCTACACTTGTGCATGACTTCTGCACTGTGACTATAGCTTGCAACAGCCCCCTATGGAAGACTGACAACGACATACATTGACATGCCCTGCTATGCTGTGCAGGGTGGTGGGCGATGTCTCGACTTCCCACCATGGTGTGACCATGAAAGTCAAGTCCACACTGGTACGTGGACTGACTGAAGTAGGATGCTGTGCACTAGGCAGCTTACATGCCTTCTAGCTTGTCATGTGCCGCAGGACTGCTGTGATGAGGAGGGTGAAGAAGAAGGCATGCACGAGCCTGCCCAAGAGGAGGTGGCTGATGGAGGAGGCGATGCAACCTCTCAGGGGGGCCGGACCAGCTGCCACAATCCTGCTGCGAAAGGATGCCCAGGTGGCAAAGGTGACACCGCCTCCATGGTGACAGACGCCGGTGTTGGTTCAAAGGACGTTCATGAGGTCCAGGGCAAGCTCAGGGCTACAGCCAAGCAAGATACTGTGAAGCCGGCAGCAGTCAAGACTACGTCAAAGGCCCACACAGGCACCGAACCTGCAACTGTCCCCACTTCCCTGGACGTGGATCCCGCTCAGTACAAGGCGGTTGGAATGTACGTTGTGCAGTGCTTTCAGGTGTGAAGGGGACGTGTGCCAGTCCCACAGTGTCTCCACCACGTGTCTTGCTAACAAGAACCGTCTTTGGCTGTGCAGAACTTCTCTCAACTGGACTTGAGCGATGCCATGGTGGCATTTACACACATTCCTATGCCACAGCTAGAGGCCATCTTTGAGCGCATGGAGGTGGGGGATGTTAGCAGCCCAGATACAGTAGCAGGGTTGTTGTAGTGATGCTTGAGCTGTGTGATGTGCCCTCACTTGCCCTGTGCAGCGTGAAGACATCTTGACACGCCAGGATGTTGATGCCCAAGCCTTTCGTCCTGGGCCTAAGCTCCTGGCTGGGGTGAGTACAGTAGCAGTGTTGCTCTGATGCCCGCACCGTCATTACACTATAACTAAACAATGCTTCATGCATGTGTCCACATGTAGATGGCTGCTCAAGAGCAAGCTGCTGCAGCTGCGGCTGCGGCTGACCAGTTAGCCAACAAACTGGCAATGGGAAACAAAAAGGGTGCCAAGGCCGTGAAAGGAGCTATCAGGGGGCGTGGTCAGCGCAGTGGAGTTCCTGACGTAGTTGGGCAGCGTGACCAGGACAATGCCGAGTTGGATGCTAGCCAACAAGCACAAGTCGTGGCAGAAGGTGAGCTTGGGTATCAAGGTGATGTGTTGTTATTGACAATGAGCTGTGGCCCGCACACTCATGAGTGTTAAGCTTTCGGATGTGATGCACACTGCAGGCTCAGACATCACCGGCACTGGCAGCCCGGTGAAGGGGAAACACCTCCCGGCCCGCCCGGGGTCAAAGGCCGCGGCAGAGGCAGCAGCTGAAGCTGGTGGCTTCTTTGAGAACGCAGCCCAGAGTGGAGCAAAGGCCAATGGTGGCAACACCAACACATCGTCCAAGTAAGATGCTGTAGCATGCGACTTGAGATGGCGCAGGTGTACATGATGGGTAGAATTGTTTTCACGTGGCTATTCTGTTTGCTTTATTGTTGCTGATCTCTTTGATGCAACTTGTATGTATACTTGCAGGGTGCGGAAGGCCTCGTACGTGGCAGACCCAATTCATCAGAGTGCAAGCACAGCCAAGAGGACCAGACGAGCACATGACGTGAGCACTGGCCGTGGAGGGCGTACTTGAAGTGTTGTTCTTGCACCGTTGGGGCGCCCCAGTGGCTGAGGACCTGATGCATTGTCACCTGCATGCCTGTGATCCTGGACGGGCAACATTCTCACAATGATGCGCATGCCTGTCATATCCAAGAAAACATACAAATACAACTATAGCTTCGTTGCATGGGTCACAGATGCATCATGAGCAGGTTGTGGCTTTTCTAGCACCTTCAGTGATCCTGAGTCAGTCATCCTGTACATACCTTGGTTCATGTCATTTATTCAGGCAGGTGGTGTCTGCTTGCAGAAATGGGTGCCTGGACAGGTGCATACCTATTTGTCACTTGCAATCCCTTGGTATGACTTCAATTGTCGCGCCAGGTCTGACGAAACAGGGGCTTGTGATGTCACTGTAATTGTGTGATGGTGGACACCTACATGTTGAATGGCTGAATGGCAACCCTTTTTGACTGCTGTTTGTCAGCACGGCGGGCAACACGTAAAGGCACAACTGAAGGATTGATGGCATAACATCAGGAGTTTTGTCTAAATAGAAAAATCTCCCACGGCAATAGCTTAGGAGCCTGCTACTCACGCAATTGCCCGATTCCTGTGTCAGGGCTACAGTCCAGAACTGGCATAGCACGCATGCGTCATTGAGAGGCCAATGCGGCATACTCATCTGCTCCTATCGTCAGGTCTTAGAAAGTATTCTCACAGCCGCTTCTCGCCCAGGTCTGGATATCCTTGCCCTTGGTTTGCACCACCCTCATCATCCCAGCCGGCAATAAGAACAACCCAAGGCAGGGTTGTAGGTAGAGCACGACCGGTTAATTTAACATCCTGATGTTTTGGTTCTTTAACGCGCTTTAACAAATCTTTAACATACCCGTTTTGCTACCCTGGGACTGCATCTCACTGGCCACTTCTGCCTGCATAGTGTCGCTGGGTGCATTGCCGTGTCGTGACCAGAACGACAGCAAGAAACGACTCGTATCAAGACCAAGCGTGCATCTTTAACAAAACGGTTTAACATTAACTTTAACACGTCCGGTCGTGCCCTAGTTGTAGGATACCTCACTGCCGGTGTTTTCCCTGTGTGAAGTAAACCCCCCCCACACACATAGTCTTCCACCTATATCATTACACCACCTTGGCCTGCAGCACCGCATCTGTACTTCATCCACCGGGGTTGCCAATAAGGCAGACCGTGAGAACACTGAGAGGAGACCACCAGCTGCTTGCCACAATCATAGCACTCCATGCACACCTCATCCACCGCTGCTGCCGCGCCTTGCACGCCAGGCCATTGCAGCTCCTTGTACGAAGGGCCCTTGCAGAACCAGCAGCCCTGGCCACCAGCACAGCCTCAGTGAGTGCCACTTGCTCTGCCCAATGTGCCACAGTCCTGGCCTACTCACCTGCCTGACTGCTGTGCTGCAGGGCTGGCCTTCACAGCCCTCCCCCTAAAAATGCTTAGCCTCAACAGGCCTCAATAGCCCAATATGCTTTAGCCTCAATAGCCCTCTCCTTGGACTGCTTAGCATCACGCTCAGCCTCAATGCGCTTGGGTGGCAGGGGAGTGCTTGGCCCAGGCTGCTGGGGGGTTGCCTGGCTGCATGGGGGTGGTGCCAGCTTGTCTGGGACCAGAGCACTGCTGTGATGAGGAGGGTGAAGATGAAGGCATGCACGAGCCTGCTCAAGAGGAGGTGGTTGAAGGGGGAGGTGACGGGGCTCTTCCAACGTCAGGCTTCATGATGTCCACTGAGAGACTCCACACCTGCATTGACACCACCATGGTGCAAGAGAGTGAGCGGCCTGACTGCAAGCCTGATTAGGACATGCTCCTATCCAGGCAGCAGCCAATAGATGAGTGGGTGTGAGAGCATGGCTCAGACAACCACATGAGCTCAACACATGCTGCGTGGGGCCTCACCTGCAGCTGTGGTGCCTGGCCAGACTCCGCACAGGTGCCTGACACACTCGCTAGCATGGGCGCCATGCCTGCTGCAGTGCTCCAGGCGAAGTCATTGAGCTGGCCCACATGCCCCGCATGGACCATGCGTAGCTGCACCACCTGCATGGGAGGCATGGCAGCAATGCAAGGCTAGGCACCACAGGCCGCCCTAGCTGTGCTGGCCATCTAGCCCGCAGGCTCTGACTGGGCTTAGTGTCATGGCCCAGTGCTCAGCACAGCACCTACCATGCATCAGCTCAACCTGCCACCTGCTCAACCTGCCTCAGGCCACACCCGGCAGCCAGGGTCATGGCATGCGGATGTGGCGCGGCAGCACCTAGGTCAGCTGACACTGATGGGGGGAGGAGCCCGACCCCTTAGCCTGCTGGGCCAGGTCTGTCACCCACCTGCCAGCACCTTAGGGCCTGCCTGCCTGGGGTTTGAGCACTGGGCAGTTTGCCGCCATACAGCGAGGCACCTCATGGACCCCTGCTGAGGCCCCCTTGACCCCCCTTGACCCCCCTTGACCCCCCTTGACCCCCCTTGACCCCCCCTTGACCCTCTGCTGAGCACCTGCTGACCTCTTGCTGGCCACCCTTGGATCCACCTGTTTCGGTGCGTTGCCCGGCGCGCGGTCAGGGCCCGCCAAGTAAGGTGGCAGGGCGTTGCAGGCTGAGGCTGAGCGGCTGATGTCCCACACGAACATCCTGTTGTCCTCGTCACTGCTCACAAGGTACCCCGGGTGCACGCTGCTGAAGGCGGCCTAGACCCACAGCAGCAGCAGCACCACCAGCAACAGCCTGGCCAAGCAGCAGCGGCAGAGGCGGCGGCGGCGGTGGCAGCAGCAACAGCCTGGCCAAGCAGCAGCGGCAGAGGCGGCGGCGGCGGTGGCAGCAGCAACATCCTGGCCAAGCAGCAGCGGCAGAGGCGGCGGTGGCAGCAGCAACATCCTGGCCAAGCAGCAGCAGCGGCAGCAGCAGCCCTGCCTGGCCAGGCAAGGCGTCCTGCATAGACTGTTGTGGTGAGCTGAGTGGAGCGCTGAGTGGTGTGTGGAGCGACCTGCTGTACCCTACACGGCAGCAGCTGGTGTCCATGCCACCAGCAAGAGGCCCACACCACAGCACCCCAGGTGGACTGTTTGCACCAGGCTGACCCAGGCTGACCCCAGGCTCACCTCACCTGGACCACTGCACACTGGTGCTGGGGAAAGCGATGCACAGGCTGCGGCCGCCTGCTGGGCACGCCGCCCTGCGTGCCGGGAGGGGGGAGAGCACCGCCAAAGACACGTGAGTCCCACACACATAGGCAAGCGTCCACACCCCCTGCAGGCACCACACCACACCACACCACAGCCAGACCTCAGCCAGACCTCAGCCAGGCAATGCAGCACAACAGACAAGCTGGCAGCAGCTGCGAGGATGCAGAGCAATCGGGAGTACTCAGCTGCAACTGGTTGTGATGGGTTGTACTCTCAGCTGCATCTGGTCGTGATGGGTACTTATTGGTTGTTATGGATTGTGAGGCGGGGGGGTTGTTTTGACAAGGAATTGTGCTTGGCACATTATGGGTGCATGGTGGATGTGAGTAGTGCCCAGCTTGTGCTGGCGGCGCCAGGGTTCGATCCCCTCACCTGTGACCAGCTGGTGTGGGTTGCAGGGGTCCCAGGCCAGCGCCTGCGCCCACCCCCGATGAGCCTGGAGCACCCCGGCTGCGCTGTCTGACGGCTGCCGCGTGTCCCACATGACCAGCTGGAGTCAGGCCATCAGGCAGCACAGCACCAGCCGGGCGAGTTAGCAGGCAGGGGGGCCCAGGAGGGGCCAGGGGGGCAAGGAGGGGCCAGGGGGGCGGGGAGCCAGCAGTGAGCATCAGCAGCCGACGCATCACCTACTGATCTACTGTCAGCGGCAACAGCAGCAGCAGCAGCAGCAGCAGCAGCAGCAGCAGGCAGTGCAGGGCCCATGCAGGGCACCCCCAGCGCGAGCCGCAAGCTATCCCAGGGGCTCCTAGGGGTTCTCCCTCACGAGGTGTGGGCGGGCCCAGGGCCATGGACTGTGATGCAATGTGGGTGGTCAGCAGGGGTCAGGCGTCCATCAGTGTCATGGGGTCATGTGCAGGGCAAGGGGTTACTGGACACGTATTAGCAAGCAGCTCTGCGGGGTTCCTTGCATGGGCCTGTGTTTACCCTGGTGCACAACTCTGAGCAAGGTTTCGTGCATGCAGGTTCCTTGCATGGCCTTGTGTTTACCCTGATGCACAACTCTGAGCAAGGCCAGCCAGTCAGGAAGTCCATTGCCAAGTGAGAGAGTGTTTGTTTGACATGCGCGTCCCGCCCTCACCTGCCCCTCCTCCCCCACTGACGCAAAGACCGGGGTGCTGGTGGCCGCCTCGGGTGCCCAGGCCACCTCGTTGACCCCTTGGCTGTGCTGCCCGGTGAACAGCGTCAGGGCCCCCGCCCTCGTACTGGGCAGCTCCCCCCCATGCGGCCCTGGGCTCATGGGGCTGCATGCACTGCCGCCCGGGGGGCTGTGGCAGCCAGGGCGGGGGGCAGCCGGAGCAGCCAGGCTGGGGGCGTCATGGACCTGGATCATGGCCACCACGCCTTGAGCACAGGTGGACAGCAGCCAGCCCTCGTGAGCAGCGCTCCACTGCAGGCCATCACCCTGGGGTGGGGGGAGGTGGGGGGTGGCGGCAGAGGAGGAGGAGGGGGCCAGGGGGCTGGGGGGCCCAGAGCCCAGGCAGGCCACAGGGCCTCCTGTAGGGTTCAGTTGGTAGGGGAAGGGCTGGGGTTGGTCAGCCTCCTCCCCCGGGGCGTCTAGAGGCTGGATGTTGTACAGCAGCAGGTGGCCCGGGTCAAGGCTCTTGGTGGCCACTAGGTGGCGGTGCTGGGGCAGGCAGCGGGCCCGCGTGATGTCCCCCCAGGGGTGCTGGTACGCAGCCCGCTGTGTGGCCTCAGGCTGGAGGGTGGAGGTGGGTATGGCCTTCTCATCATCCTCAACATCACACTTCACCTCGGCATCATCACTGCCGCTGCCGCTGCCGCTGCTACTGAAATGTACATGGTTTCTGCCTGTGGCTCTCCATACCCGACTGGGCCCGTTTGCAGGGCGGCGACGGCTACTGCCGCTGCTGGCACTGCTCCTGCTTTTGCCACTGCCACTGCTGCTGCTGCTGGTACTGTGCATGTCTGATGTGGGCTGTGGCATGGGGCTGACTGGCTGTGGGGCGGCTGTGTGCACCTGCCACACCTGCAGCTCCTGGTGCTTGCCCAGCACCAGTGCATGGCTGCCGCGCTGCTCACTGCTGGGCGGGTTGAGGGACCACAGCCAGTCTACACTGAAGGCTGCTGATGGTAGAGGCACCTGGGGAGCAGGTAGTGCATGTCCATGCGCAAGCTTGCATGCATGACTAATACCCCATGCTGCCACTCAAAGTACTGGCAGCTGCTGTCACCTGCAGCATTTGGCTGTACAGAAGTGGCACTGCAGCTTTCCAGGTATGTAGGCGCTTCAGCAGACGGCTCGCCAAGCTGTCATCAGCCTCTGCCTTCATGACTCCAGAACAGAGCGTTAGTCGAGTCTCCTTACTGGCAGTGTATCTTAGCTACATTGCTTCTGACATGCTGGAACCCCGTTTGCTGGAGACTCTAAGCACTAGACCAGCAGCCGTGGACCACTACCGGGCCGAACTGCAGATGAACTCCGCGCCCCCCGTCCACCAACCGCCAACCAACCGCGGAAAGCAACACTGCGATATCGCATTGCCATTACCATTACGTGCACGGTCATGCCCGAGCTTGATGAGTCGGATGACTTGCAACTAGAGCTCGAGAGCCTGCACGCGACCTACGACGAGTGCAGCTTCGCCACCTCACCAGCCGCAGTGACAGTCACGGTCCCCATCTTTCCTTCCACCCCACCAGGAGAGCCCAGATTTAATGAGGCGCTGCTGTGCCTCACTTGTGCACCCGGCTACCCCAAGGCAGTCGCCCCCTGCTGCAGCCTGTCAAAGGTTCAGGGGCTGGATGGCACACAGCAAGCACAGCTGCTGGACGCCCTGGACGCAGAGGTCCAGGCTTTACACGGGGAGATGATGTTGGTGAGGGGCTAGGTCCGTGGCACTGAGTCTCACCTGCTGGGCAAGCACCCATGCAAGCCTGTGTCCATGCGGTAAAGCCCATGATACTGCCTGCACCAGGGGCAACTTGTTGAAACAGCAAGAGGCTACCTAACCGCCAACAACCACCCCTCAGGCAGGTGATGCTGCCCACCAGCCTGTGAGGCCAGCAGGTCAATGTATGCCAGTGCAAGCACACGCACCACCAGGCGACAGTGAAGTGCTGCTACTGGTCGCCCCTTGCTGGTCTTGGAGCAGTGTGCTTACGGTTCAACCTGCCGAGGCTGCCGCTGCGGTGCCAGCTGGGGTCCCTGACAGATGCACAAGGCGTCATTTCTGCCGAGGCTACACAGTGCTGGGTACTCTGGCACTATGCTGGCTGCTCCATGGAGGTCTGCAGTGGATATGAATCATGACAGGTCTACAAGCCACAGGGCTTCCCATAGGGTCGAGTGGGTGAGAGAAGGGCTGGGGCTGGTCGTAGCTAGTTCTGGACAAGCAATCACTCAAAGTGCAGTTGCAGCAGCAGCAGTATGTTGATGGTGCTGGAGCTCTGTCTGGTGCACAGGCCCATGCGCCTTCTGCTTACATGACATGGAGAAAGCTGACAAGCTGGTGCGCCTTCCATGCTTCCATGCTTTCCACAGGTGCAGGTGCTGAGAACATGCTACATGCACCAAATTGACTGCATTCACTTTGTCAGAGCCAGAGCAAGCAGCCAGCACAGTCAATGATCTGGCCCAACCTTCCTGCTCTCTCCTCTCCACTCCTCTACCCTCCAAGCTGCCTTTGCTGCCTCCCCTCTGCCTCTGCTGCCTCCCCTCCAAGCTGCCTCTGCTGAGCCATCACTGAGCAGCCTGCCACTGGCCATATCTCTGTTCCTCACAGCAGCTCCTGCCTGCCTGCAGCTCCTGCTTCGTCAACTGGTGGACATGGCAGCAGCGGCACTGTGCAGCCCAGGAGCAGGCGCTGGCTCTGCACACGGGCACCTCAGCAGCCGCAGCCCTGGTCGGGCAGCAGCTGCCTGGCAGGGAGGCTGACCAGCCACAGCTGTACACCACCTGCTGCCCGGTGTGCCGCACCCCGGCACCATGGCATGACCTGGTGGGGCTACAGCCAGGGCTGAGGCACCAGCTGCGGCCGGCAGCAGCAGGCGCCGACGGCCCACTTGCTGACTGCGTTAGTGCACAGTCAGCTAACCAGCTGGATGGGGCAGGGCTAGCTGGTCCTGGGCATGGGGCTTGCACTGCACAAACTAAATATTTAAAAGCAAGTGCTATGAACAAGGGATGTAAAGTACATGGAGCCTTAGGAGGGCGTGCTGGTGTTGGTGCTAGTGGAGGAGGGGAGGAGGTGCCTTCATGCAGCAGGGTAGGGGCATGGCGCACTGAGTCGCTCAGGGTCCAGCAGCAGCACATGCAAGCTGTGTTTGTCCGGCAGCAGGCAGCTGGTGGAATTGTGTCCGCCACAGACTATTCTCTCACTCAGCCTCCTGCTGTCAGCAATCAAGGCAGCCACAGGGCCAACGGGGGCAGCAGTGGCGTCACAACAAGCACAACAGCACCCACCATAGCAGCCGCTGCAGCAGCAGCAGCAGTGGCGGTGGCAACGCCTGGCCAGGGGCGGCAGCAGCAGCAGCAGCAGCAGCAGCAGCAGCAGCAGCAGCAGCAGGCAGAGCCCGGGAATGCAAGCCGGGTGATGCGCAGTGCTGGGTCTGGCCACAGAGCAGGCAGGGGAGGCGCACCCAACCAGTCTGACAACCGCCCGGCAAGCCAGCCAGCACCTCAGCATCATGACAGAGCCAGACACCCGCTGGGCCAGGGCAGGGGCAGGGGCAGGGGCAGGGGCAGGGGCGGACTCGCACAGTGGGCTGGGACCACCTATGGCACCACCACCACGGTTGACCCCAGCCCTGCCCACAGCGCTGAGCCTGCTGTTGCTCCCGCACCTGTCTCCGCCTCAGTCGGGGCAAAGGATGTGGGGAGGGGTGGTGGTGGTGGTGCCATGCCCATGCTCACGCTCAACCCTGCGACCCGCATGCCGGCAGCGCACCCAGGCCACCCAGGGCGCATGCACAACCTGCCTCAACACACAGCCGGGCTACAGGTCAGCAGGGACCCCCTTGCTGGCCCCCACAGCCTGCCAGTGGAGCAGGCTAGCCGCCACCACCCCACCATCAGCAGCCAGCAGCCCCGCCACGCACCTCACCCTCACAGCAGCACCGCGATGCAAGCCAGCGCAACAGGCTCTATGGCCCCATGCTCCCAGGGCAGCAGGCAGTCTGACCCCAGGCCTCAGAGGGGCGGAGGGGGCACCAGACACGCCGGGCCCAGGGCCTCCAACTCATCTCAACAAGCAACAGCAGATGTGCCCATCACTGGCCCCTGTGGTGCTAGCGGGGCAGAGGTCACTGCAGTGGCTGCTGCAGCCACCCCTAAACAGTGCAATGGAGCAGGCAGAATGGAGGAACCCCAAGCACTGTCCCAGGGCCTGGGAAACATGGCAGGGGTGCCTGACAGCAGCCGTCAGCATGTGCCGCAGACTGCTCCAACAAGGCCTATCTCATCAGCCTCAGGGCGCGGTCGGGGGGGCCGGACGCTGGCGGCCAGGGGCACACCAGTGGCCCCTTCTGCATGGTCTGCAGTGCTGCCCAGCGAGTAAGGTGCCTGGTGACATGCATGAACAACGTGGCAGGGCTAGAAGCATCTGGGGCAGCCTGCATCAAGCTGTGTAACCATGGAGGGTGCGGGTGGGACTTGATGACCAGATGGTACCGTATGGAGCGCCACTCACACCCACGCAGCCAGCAGGATGACCCTCTTTCAGGGGTGTGTGCTGTGGTGAATAGGGCGGTTCCCCCCCAGCTAATATTACATAATAGCAATGATAGCAAGCCAACCATATTAGCTCATACTTGCAGCCGATGATTCCGCTGAGACTCCTGCGCACCTGGTTGATGATGCGCGGTCGGAGGCCGCCTCCTGGACACACCACCACCAGCTAATGTTAGCAACATGGCTCGGAGCTAATACGCATGGCTATGCCCTAGTGGTGAAGAGAAACGTTGGAAACTACTCTGTCCCTACCTATTCTTACACTGACATGGTGTGGCCTCTGTAGTGTGCTACGCACTGCTCGTGAGATGGGAAGCTAGTGCTTCAACATATGGCCAGGGCATGGCGTTGAAAACATTGACGGTTGTATGCGTCGTGTGAAGTTTAGGTCCAAGGCTGCATGGGCCGCGTACTGGAGGTGTCGAATGTAGTGGCGCAGGATGAATGCAGCAGGTGTTGCAGTCCCGCGCAGGGCCGGAACGACTCATGGATTTGCTCCACGGCGACGCCTGAGGGCGAGGCTGGCGAGAGTCAAGGTACAGCGTTGAGATTTTTTGCAAGGCACCTGCTATTGTGGCGCATTCCCACTGATGCGGATGGCACCCCGTAGACCGCAGCTCCATGCCTCCGAGCCCGACATTTTGTATGAGGTTGGGCAAAGGGCCAACGACTTAGTAGCAGCTCAGCTAGCTGGTAAGCAATCTTTCCCCCTTAATTCGAACATTTAGCAGCAGGGGCAGCAACAGCTGGAGGTAGTAAGAGGTTGTGTGTTGCTGTGTGCAGGCGTCACTCCAGTCACGTATGCAGCTGTCCTCGCAGCCGGCCTTGCCACCAGCTTATCACCATGCACCCTAAGCGTCCTGCCTCTGACAATCGGCTACATAGGCGGCTACTCCCCGTCAGCCAGCAATGCTGAGTCGTCAGCCAGCACCCAGCAAGCCAAACCCAACATCACTACCCAGGTTAGTTGATGGATGCCACCCAGCTGACTATTCACAACTTACATGCATACAGATACACCCTCGATGCAGTAAATGTGGGGTCCATCCCATCAGTGGGTACATCCCATCAGTGGCTGATCCCTTCACCCCTTCAGCCCAGTAGCAGCTCACTTGCCTGGCCTGGGCCACGTGGTGGAAGCACCAGCCTGTGTGGAATACACTGGACACCACAGGGGGCATCACAGGGTAGGGTCCATGTGGTGGCTCACTACAGGGACTCAACCTGTTCTATCCATCCTCTCATGGCCATCCTGTCAAAGCCATCCTGTCATGGCCATCCATACCATCTGTCAAGGCTCGAGTCCCTGCCTTAACAGAGGTTGGTGCAACTGAGGGCTGCCTCTCACGCCTGCTTTTAACTGGTGGCTGCTGGCGCTGGCATGGCCCGCTGCCCCTGCCTTGTGTGTGTGGCCTGTGGTGCTGCAGGCCCTGTCTTTCTCCTTTGGCCTGGCCACCACCCTGGCGGGCCTGGGTCTGCTGTCCTCCTCAGTGGGCCTGGCTTACGGCCAGATAGGCGAGGGGTTGCCGCTGCTGGTCAGCCTGCTGGCCATAGCCATGGGGCTGAACCTGCTGCAGGTGAGCTGCCAGGGCGAGTGGGCAGATGTCTGCCGGCAGCAGCAGGCCTGCCCTGCTGCAGCTGCTGCTGCTTTGCGTGCTGCTGCCGCTGCTGCCGCTGCTGGCACTGCTGCTGCTGCCGCTGCTGCTGCTGCTGCCGCTGCTACTGCTGCCGCTGCTACTGCTGCCGCTGCCGCTGCTGGCCCTGACTGCTGCCTCTGCTGCTGTTGTGCTGCCCAGGTGCTGCCCCTGCGTCTGCCCAGCCTGGACCTGGATGTGAGGGAGCTCACTGCAGGCGTGCCACCGGCCCTGCAGGCTTACCTAGCAGGCCTGGCATTTGCCCTGGCCGCCTCCCCCTGCGCCACCCCGGTGCTGGCCACTCTGCTGGCCTGGGTGGCCAACACGGGGGACCCTGTGCAGGGCGCTGCGCTGCTGCTGGCATACACAAGCGGCTATGTGGCGCCGCTGCTGCTGGCAGCCACAGTGACGGTGAGGCGGGAGGGGGGCGTGCTGATTGAGAATGGGAGGCAACCTGTCGCAGAGATTGGCTGTCTGGGTGATGGGTGTCAGTGGCCTGGATGCTGCGAAGGGCCAGGTGAGTTCAAGCAGCAGCAGCAGCAGCAGGAGGTGGCCCTGCAGCAAGGGGACTTGAGCTTTGCACTGGCCAGCGGACCTACCCCGCCCCTGCTCAGCCCCTGGCAGCTGATTGGCTGACTCTCCAGCTGCTGCTGGCGGCCTGGCTGCAGGGCTCCATGAAGCAGCTGCTCAGCCTGCGCCAGTATTCAGCATGGGTCACCCCAGCCAGTGGCAGCCTGCTGGTGGCGGGGGGCACCTTCAGCCTGCTCACCCGATTGTTCTGATTCACACCTTATCCTCGGACTCACACCTTATCCCTGACTTCCTCAGCTGAGGCCAGGAGGCGCATCCTGGGCTGCAGCCTGGGGCTTACAAGGTCAGCATTGGGCCACTGTCAGTACCATGGCAGCACATGGCAGCAGTTGGCCATGTAGCAGGTGTGCAATCGTAACGCCTTTGGTGCAAGGCGGTAGGATTGGACGCCCCTTTGAGGCTGCTGTCTCATGACGAGCTTTTGTGTGAAGGGCGGCTGGCTACTCCAACTTGAGCAAGCGCCTGTCACCATGGTTGCGAGGGTCCCGCAGCCCGCATCATGGCAGCATCAGGACCCTCAATGGGGGCCCAGCGGGCAATGAGCACCACGCCAATGCAGAGTTGTGACAAAACCTCACTACGGAAAGGATGAGTATGATATATTATACATGTTTTGCAGTGCAGTACCGCACTAATCCTGCCTTGGTAGGTAGGCTCGGCGTTGGACAGAGACCCGAGGCAATGGCGCACCACTCGCAGTTTGTAGGCGGTCATCCTCCATGTGCTGGAACCCAATGAAAGCAGCAACCCAGCTGCTTTAGCGTCAGGACCACACGTCGCCACTGTATGGGCCGAATTAAATGTACAGATGGCTCACACTGCTACAACCGTCAGCCGTTAGCTTGCTTGCTTTATCACACGTCACACGTCTCTAAAACCTGATCTGATTCCCTTCATTCACTCCCTTCATTCACCAGCATGCCTGCGTGCCTCTGGCATTGCTCACCCTGCACAACTAGTCCCACATTGCAGAGACCTCTGTATGTCGTCAATTCCCACTGCAGCCCGCTCGCCCTGGCCCTGCCTCGCAATACCCACACACCGCACCACCTCCCCCAACATTCAACGATGCTCCACTGCTGCTGCCTCATGACCGCATGGCCTTGTAGTACAGCTCGACCTGCAGGCACAGCAAGAGCACCGGGCAGCCATAAAACTGCAGAACAGGCATCTCCCATACATTTGCGATTGCCACGCCCACTGTGGGCTGTGGCTACCAAACGGCCATGCCAGCAGTGGCGTCAGTATCCTGCCTTACGGTATAGACACAGTCCTGGCTGCTGGCCAGTGCATGCCTCACTGTGCTGTCCTGTCACACACCACAGGCTGATTTAAACGGGGACGGCCAGCATCGCTACCAACAATAGCAACGCAGCAGCAGCAGCACTGCCTAACCTAGCAGCTGGGCCAGCAGCAGAACGAGCAGCAGACCCAATGATGTGCTGCCAAACATCACCATCTTCATCATCCACCCTGGCAAGAACAGTGTGTGCGGCAACCTTGAACAAGCCCAGCCCACTCCCTGCTGCCGCCCGCTCACATAGTCCAGAGCAGGGGAGTACCAGGACCAGTCCTGGCGCATGACCCGGTGCACCAGCTGCCGCCAGCCAGCCTTGTCGCTGTACCACATGGACAGAGCCCTGCAGCTCAACACACGTCACCACACCCCTCAGGCTGGACAATGCTGACAGGCAGGTGCCATGCAGCGATGAGGATGAGGATGTGGGTGCTGCTGCTGCCGCTGCTGCTGCTGATGATGATGACGACGATCAGCACACCCCTCATGTCTGCTCTGCTGTTGCTGTTGCAGCAATGCTGATTGGCTGAAGATGCCATGACAGGGTGATGCATGCTCTGCTTGCCCATGCTCTGTTCCATTTAAGCTGGTCGCAGGGCACCAGGCCGCGCTGCCCACACTAGGCTGCAGCTCTCATCACCATCACCACCATCCATCATCATTAGCATTACATGGCATTCGCCAATAGGCTGCAGCACTGACGACGGACAGGCACCTGTTCAGCGCGTAATCCATGCCCGCAGCGTCCACGCTCTCAAACACAAAGCCATTGGTCTCCATGCCTGCATGGCAGCAGCACGGCAGCGGGACCAAGGGTTGGGTCGAACAAAGAATAGGGTGGGGTGCCTGGCATGATCAGGGCGTCCTTGATCTGGGCCAAGAGACCGCTGTGGACATGAAGGCTGAAGGCTGACGGGCTGAAGGGCTGGAGGGTTTCTTCGACGCATTCTTAAGCAAGGTGCACAAACACAGCAAGTGCACATGGGCTCGCTCTCATGCTGAGGGCAGTAAAACTACTACTTGCCGGCCACCTCCCGTCACATTCCATTCTCTACTGGAACACCACTGCACTCTACACCCACCTTCCTCCCTCCCCTCCCCACCCTGCCTTGCTCGCCTGCCTCTGCAGCCTACCCGCGGCCCCCCTGACCTGCTGCTGCCGCCCGCTGCTCCTCGTGGTCCACATCAAATACAGTGTCAGCCAGGCCGCCGGTCTTGCGCACCACAGGCACGGTGCCGTACTGCATGGCAATCATCTGAGTCAGGCCGCATGGCTCGAAGATGGACGGCACGAGGAACATGTCACACCCTGCGTAGCATGCTGTCACACATTGATCACACATTACCGCCCACATGCCTGTCGTGCTGTGCAGCTAGCGAGGGCAGTGGGGGCTAGGGGGAGGGTGTGGCAGGCACTGGCCCCTGGCACTGGCCCCTAGCCCTGTTCCCTGGCACTGGCCTGCATAGATCTGGTGGCTCAGGGGCTCGTCGTACTGGAAGATGAGGGCAGCGCGGTCATGGTACTGCGCCTTGAGCTGGTCTCTCAGGGCGTTGAACTCGCCCTGGAGCCAAGCGCAGCAGACAAGCCCATTCAGGCTCCAGGCTGATGAGACACGCCCTGGCTATAGACACAAGGGAGACACATAGGTGGTGAGCTCAAGGGACGTGTGCTGTACAGTTGGGTGTAGAGTGTAGAGTGCATACCCAGGCTTATCATCAGGTTTGCAGGCCCATGCATCACAGTCATGCCCAACTCAGGGTGAGCTGAGCCGCTGCACTGCCGCTGCACTGGTCTCAACAACACAGGTCTCAATCACGCAAGGACTGCAACCACCGAGTTCTTCACCACGGTGTAGCACAATCTCAAACAGAATCATATACATGACAGAAGAACAAAAATCAAACCATATATAAAGCGAACCACTCCCAGAAGTCGTAGTGGAGGGCATGCTAGGCAGCAAGCAAGTAGGCAGAAGGTCTGTGGAGAGGGCTGTGAGGTAGGCCCCAGGCCCCAGGACCCTGACCTGCACTCTGCCGTCCGGGGCAGAGCCCAGCAGCACGAACTGGGCTCCTCGTTCCAGGGTGCGCCAGGCGGCATGCTTGATGAGGTGGATGCCCTGGCAGGCCACACAGGCAGGGGCAGACACACAGCTGCCAAGGCGCTGGCAGGAGGGCAGGGGAGGGAGGGCAGGCCATGACCATTGAGCTCAAGTGGGCAGGCAGGCATGCGAGGGCGGGCAGGCAGGTGGGAAAGCAGGTGGGAAGGCAGGTGGGAAGGCAGATGGGAAGGCAGGTGGGAAGGCAGGCGAGTAATAGTGGGCAAGGGGAGGTGGCAGGTAGGCATCCATTGAGGCAGGTGCAGGTGACAAACCTTCTGTGCCACCAGCCGGGTGACACAGCCCACAATGGGCACATCAATCTGACTTAGGTTCAGTTTGCTGCGCAGGGCACGGCGGGCCGCATCCTTTCCCTGCAGAGCACAAGCTGTACGCTGGTGTGTAGGCACAGGGCAGGGCATAGGGCTACCATGCTTCCCATGACACGATCTTTTCTATACGCATTTGTGCAGTTGTGCATCACCCTCCCCTCATCCCTCCTATCCTTACCCCTGCCCCTGCCCCTGCCCCTGCCCCTGCCCCTGCCCCTGCCCCTGCCCCTGCCCCTGCCCTTGCCCT
This sequence comes from Haematococcus lacustris, assembly GCA_030144725.1. NCBI lineage: Eukaryota > Viridiplantae > Chlorophyta > Chlorophyceae > Chlamydomonadales > Haematococcaceae > Haematococcus > Haematococcus lacustris. The sequence continues at coordinate 10,918,848 of JASKMD010000012.1, forward strand.
TGCCCTTGCCCCTGCCCTTCACCATCATCCCCCCTCCCTACCTCCTTCCCTGGCCCCTGCCCGTCTCCCTCCCCTGGGCCCTCTCCCCCTGCACTTACTTCCAGCGCAGCATCAGGGGAGTAGGCAACCGGCAAGTGTGGGTCAGAGCTGGGGTCCCACACATCCGTGTCAATGCCATTGCGGATGCCGTACAGCTTGCCCAAGTGTGGTGCCACAGCGCTGTGCCCAGATATCTAGTACAACAGGGCAGGGGCAAGGCAGGCTGCTGGCTGTAGGTCAACACACCACTGCCTGGCGGCTCCTCTTAGCCCAGCAGCCACCATCAGCATCAGAGGCAGCTAGCGGGTGGAGGCTGTGAGGGGCAGGGGCTGGGAGGCAGAGCAGCAAGCTTGGGAGACCAGGAGCAGCGACAGCACACAGCAGTTGCCTGATCTGGCAGCATACCTGAGGCCGGCCTTAGGCCCACCATTACCAATCAGTCAGCAGACATTCATGGGAGGCATTGGTAGCCCAGCAGCTTGTAGGCAGCGGGGCCAGCTTAACAACTTAACAGCAGCTAAGCAGGCAAGTAGGCAGGCGGGCAGAGATTGATCAGACCGGCAATGAGCAGGCCGGCAGGCAGGCAGGGCAGTGAGCAGGCTGGGCTGGCGGACCCACCTCCTGGGCGTAGGTGGGTGACACGGTGGTGGCCACGTCACAGGCCGCCATGGCCCGGGCCACTAGGTCCGCTCCATAGGACAGGTTGTGGATGGTGAAGATGCACTTGGCGCCCATGCGGTCGCCCCAGGCTACCGGGGCACTGGGCCAGTCGTGGCAGTGGATGATGGAGGGCTGCACATTGTAGGTCTTCAGGTATTGAAGCGCCGCCCCGCAAAAGAAACCAAACCTGGGTGTCGGATCAGAGAGGTAGGGGAGGAGGGGCAGCAGGACCCGGCATGATGTAGCAGGATGAAGTACCCAGCACTTATAAGTACCTATATGTACTAGTACCTATAAGTACCAGTACCTTTGAAGTACCTAGAAAAGTGACATGATGAGATACCTGGCATGGCATATCAGCAGGGCAGGAGGGGATCATGCTAAGAGGAAGAGGACGAGTGTTGTTGTGAGAGGGCGATGCTGTTGCTAGCTTTGCACACACCCAAGCGGCCCGATGCTATCCACTGCATATGACACTGCCACATTGCCATGCCAACGATACTTCTGAAGCTGCTGCTGTTTGCCTGCCTGCCTTCAGAATTGGCAGCACTTGCATAAGGTGCAAAGGAGGAATCTAAGAGATGCTGTCACCGCTCGCACCTAACGCTGTCATCGTTGCGGCCGTAGATGCAGCCTCGCCAGAAATGGCCATTCTCAGGCTCCAGGAAGGTTGTGGGCAGCCCGTCAACGATGCCCTTCCAGACTCGCACCTACAGGGACCGGTCCCAGTGACAGCCCTCAAGCCTTGGCCCAGCACAGCAGCAGTAGTTGCGGTGGTAGGGGTAGGGCTCGCACTGGCCAGCAGAAATTGCCACACTATAGCTCGAGCCACAAAGCGTGGTCAGGCGCAGGGATAGTAGGTGACACACAGAATAGGTAGCATACCTTGCGGTCTGATTGGCATACCTTATTACGGTATTATTTATATTGGGTAGTGATATCATTCCGTAGCAACATTATTCCTTGATGTAGTAGGGTAGAACACAGTGTACACAGCAGTGAGGAGCCTTGATAACACTCACCATTCCTGGCAGGCAGGCGCTGCCACCTCCAACATGCAGCAGGGCAGTGCCCCAGCAGCCCAGCTGTTGCCTCCGCCCACCCCCTGCCCCCCTCACTCACATTTGTCCCTCCGAAGGCGAAGCCTCCCTCCTGCCTCAGCTGCTCCACCTGGCTGTAGTTGATGCTGTCGTACTTGGGGATGATGCACTCCACGCTATGCCCCTCCTCCTGCACCGCCCGCCCCAGCGCCGTCACCACGTCCCCCATGCCTCCCACCTTTGCGATGGGCGCCATCTCCACTGCCACGTGGATCACCTGGGGGATGGTAGGGGGAGGGGAGGGGAGGAGGCAGTGGGCAGGCAGGGGCTTCTGGCGGTGGTGGGAGCGGGCATCGCTTGCTGGTGCTTGGCAGCAGCCAGGAGCAGGAAGAGTGAGTGTTGACGCCAAGGGTGGGTAAGGAAGGGCGTGGGGCACCCTGCCAGAGTGTGACGGTGTGATGATGCTCCAACCCCACACACCAAGGGAGTGTGAGCGCCAGCATGTGTGTGCGGAGCCATGCTGAGACATAGTGCATGGCGGAACAGGGCGGTACAGGGCGTTACAGGGCGGTGGCTGCCAAGCACGAGTCCATGAAGGGTGGGAGGGGAGGTGTCAGGGATCGGGCTGGAGGCAGGCATTCAGCACTCCCTCAAGTCAGGCTGGTCACCCACTGGCTGCTTGCCCTGCCCTGAGGCTGCATGCGTCCAGGACTTGGTCCAATGCTCAGTCTGGTGCTGGCAGGACCTGCCTTGAGGGGCGTGTGCACCAGGGGCATGGCTGTGAGGGCGCCCAGGTTGTTGGCGGCGCTGCCGCTGGCGTTGGGTGCGCGCACTGGGATGTGGTAGTCCAGCCCTCCGTTGTTGTCAAAGAAGCCCGTGGCCTGCTGCGGCTGCAGGGACAGTGGGCGACAGGAGCAGCAGGGGAGGCGGGTGGAGGGTGGAGGGCGGGCGCCTGAGTGTATGTGGACAGCTGTAGGGCTGTGGGGGGAGGGGCGACAGGAGGGGCGGGTGGAGCTTGACTTCTGGGGCAAGGGGTGGGGTTAGGGTTAGGGTTAGGGTTAGGGTTAGGGTTAGGGTTAGGGTTAGGGTTAGGGTTAGGGTTAGGGTTTCTTCTAGGGCAAGGGGTCTTGCCCTGCACCTGTGGGGTAAGAGGCTGTAGGTGTTGTTGTACTGGCATTGCAGGGAGGGGCCGACAAGTGCGGCTGGGCACACCCACTTGCCTCCACCTCCACCCAGCGCTAGGGGGACGAGGAGGGTGGCAGCAGAGGCAGAGGCAGCAGGATGGACCCCGGGGTCAGTGAGGGGTTGCGTGACCAGTGCGGGTGCGAGCAGGAGAGTGAGGTAATGTGTGATAGATGATGTGATGTATGATGTGTGATGTGATGTGATGTGATGTGATGTGAAGAAACAGAGATGTAGCAGGGTGGCTTGGTCTTGTGTCCAGTGCTGCTGCAGCCTGGGCTTCCTCATGAGATAGGCAGCAAGAGGAGCAGCTCAGCACCAGACCGAGCATTGGACCAAAGCACATGATCATTGTGGAGGAGGCGTCTACTGCACACTCCAATCGAGCATCCACATTCACCACGCGGCCTGTGCGAGTCACTCCTTGCAAGGGTGGTGTCACACTTACGTCAGCCGTGTCGATGAAGACCATGTCAGCAGACCAAGCCTCGTTTGGCACCAGCACCTCCGCACGGTAAAAGCCAATGTTGCCTGGCAGCACTGGCTCCATGCGGTAGGAGGGCACGGGCTGGTGCCTGGGAGGGCAGGGCAGGGCAGGGCGAGGCCGGGTGGTCTGACGGCTTTGCTGACGGAGTCTGGGGGACGGGGCGGGGCGGAGCAGGGGTCAGAGCAGGGAGACTGGGTGGCCTGCCCGCCCTCCCCTGCCTGCCCGCCTGACCCTGTCTGCCTGCCCGCTTGCTACTCAACTGTTTAGCAGGGCTTGGCATGGGCACATGGCCTAGGAGGAGGGGCAAAGACCTGCCTTGTAGCCTGCCCGCCCACCTCCCAGCTTGCCTTCCCGCTGGCTTGCCCTCCCGCCTGACTGCCCTGTGCATGCCGCGCCTGCCTGGCTGCCCGGGTCACCTGTTGAGGGACCAGCGGTTCCAGCCAGTGCGCAGGTATATGTCTGGCCGGCCTCTGAGGGGTGTGTGCTCAGGGTTGTAGAACACCTCCATCTGGGCAGGCAGGCAGGCAGGCAGGCAGGCAGGCAGGCAGGCAGGCAGGCAGGCAGGCAGGCAGGCAGGCAGGCAAGCAGGCAGGCAGGCAGGCAGGCAGGCAGGCAGGCAGGCAGGCAGGCAGGCAGGCAGGCAGGCAGGCAGGCAGGCAGGCAGGCAGGCAGGCAGGCAGGCAGGCAGGCAGGCAGGCAGGCAGGCAGGCAGGCAGGCAGGCAGGCAGGCAGGCAGGCAGGCAGGCAGGCAGGCAGGCAGGCAGGCAGGCAGGCAGGCAGGCAGGCAGGCAGGCAGGCAGGCAGGCAGGCAGGCAGGCAGGCAGGCAGGCAGGCAGGCAGGCAGGCAGGCAGGCAGGCAGGCAGGCAGGCAGGCAGGCAGGCAGGCAGGCAGGCAGGCAGGCAGGCAGGCAGGCAGGCAGGCAGGCAGGCAGGGAAGCAGTGGGTCAGGCAGGGAAGCAGCTGGGGCAGGCAGGCAGGAAGGCAGAGAGGCAGACGGGCAGGTTGGCAAGCTACCACAATGGCTGGGTTACTTTGTGCATATTATATTGGTTTGATGCACAGCTGCATGCAGGGATGGGCAGTTGGCAGACCATCAGCACTGCACAGCATCACTGAGCAGCCGCTGCCACACTGCCATGCCTGGCAGGCTTGAGGCCGCCCCCACCTTCTGGCCAGCTACCGGCAGGTAGGGCACGGTGTACAGGAACTGGTTCATGGAGGAGCGGCGGCGCTTCAGGGCCTCCCCCCGCGACTGCACCTTGCGGCAGGCGCGCTTTGCAGCCACATCCTCAGCCACCTGGGGAGAGGGAGCTCACAGCCTCAGCCAGGCAGGTGGCCAGGGCAGGACGGGCAGGTCGGGCAGGCTGGGCACACGCCCCACATGGAGCAGCTTGACCCTATGGCGAACAGCTAACCAGACTCCTGCTGTGGTGCATGAGCTTCAGCGGCCAGAGCAGTGTTAAGTGAGTGGCGCCACAGCGTCCTTCCTTGCTGCATGCCCTGCCCACCCTGGCCAGCGATGGCTTGCTGGTGGTGTGACACCAACCTGGGTAGAGAAAAGGAGAGGTCGCCTCTGCCTCTGCTCACTGTCAACAAGCCGCAGGAAGGCAGCGCCGGCAGCCAACTCTCATGTCTCCCCTTCCTATAGCCCTATTCACACTACTCAGCCCACCCCACATGTTTCCCTTCCCCCCTTCCCATAACCCCTACTCACACTCAAACCAGCTGACTACTCAGCCCACCCCTGCACACACACAGGCCTCCAGGCACTAGCAGTGAGCCGGCACAGCCGCAGCTGCAGCGTCTGCCTTATATCACCTGGTCGGCGGCCTCGTTGTCGCGCTTCAGGGCGGTGTACATGAGCTCAGCCAGCTGCGCCCCAGTGTGAGCCCCTGCAGCCCCACCATCAGCCCCACCAGCAGCAGCAGCAACAGCAGCAACAGCAGACCTTGCAGCAAAGAGATACATTCATGGGGGTACAGCCATTATATACATTATGTATACCGTAGTCTTCCTTTTCATTTAAGATGCCTCGGAAACTATAATTGAAATATTATTCCCGAGCCATGTTTTTCATTGTTTCATCTGCCTCGGAGCAAGCACCCCTGGTTGCGGGCACGGCTTGCAGGATGGGCTGAATCTTAGCAGGGTGCCACCATTTCTTATGCGCCTTGCCGGTGCGTGCAGCAGAAGGTGTGATGCGCGATGCGGCAGGGTTGCAGCCTGGAGAAGGCCCAAAGTTATATAATTTGCGCAGTCCCGCCCTCTCGCTTCTCAATCACAGCCGCTCGACGATTAAGAGGCATTTATAAGTGTTGTTCATCGTGCATTAGAAGCTCGCGATCGCTACGCTCCGTGACCATGGACCATTCGGAAGCGTAGTTCGTCGTGCATAAGGAGCTCGTGGTGCAGATTATCAGCTGCGTCGGCAGCACTGATGCCCCGGACCACAAACTGGTCCGTTGCTGGCACTTTCGTCAAGGTCAACTAATTGTTTAATCATTCCCGGTTACCCGGGAGAGTACGGTACATGTATCATCATACAAAGCGTCACTGCAAACATACATATTCTGCACCCACGATGCACCCGCTACCACGCAAGCCTCAGGTCGACGTTCGTCAGCCCCAGGACTGTCCCAAGGACCAATGGGCCAAGGCGCAACTGGCACTGTGACTGCCGTTATGATCAAACCCACCATCACCTCTTCCACCCCACAACTCGTCTCACCACCTCGCACCTGTGTCCCCCCATACACTACTTCATGTCAAGGAGATGAGACGAGGGTGAGAGCAGCCCTCCCCTCCTTGGGCACCTACCCAGGCTATCTAGCCATGCCCCCTCTCTCCCTGCCCTCCACCTCCTGGCCCAAATCTGGCACCGCACTCCACTGCCCCTCCCCTCCCTTCCCCTGGTGACACCATCATGCTGGACCTCACATCACCTCACCCTCACCACTGGCCTGGCCTGCTGCTTCCACTTCCACCTCCCCCTCCCACCTCCTACCGCCCACCTCCCCCTCCCCCCTCCCCCTCACACCTCCCACGCCCACCACCCCCTTCCCCCTCCCCCCTCCCCCTCCCCCCTCCCCCCTCCCCCCTCCCCCCTCCCCCCTCCCCCCTCCCCCTCCCCCTCCCCCTCCCACTCCTACCGCCCACCTCCCTCTTCCCACCTTCCACTGTGGTGTGGTAGTCCTGGTACTCATTGTTGTCCCAGTTGCGCTGGTCCCTGTCACTAAACACGTAGTCCAGCACCGCACCGCTGTGGGGCACGTCCACCAGGCAGGCGAACCTGCAGGCACCATTGAAGGCAGGGAGGCGGTGCAAACACAGCAGGTGGGCAGTCTGGCTGATAAAACACAACCACAAAATCACAGAATCACAAAAAAGAACCTCCGTGCATTGTAGGAGCCTTTGGCAGCCTCAGTGGCACGGGAAGGCAGCCAGGAGGGGTCCACCCCTAGACAGGCAGGTAGACAGGCAGGTAGACAGGCAGGTAGACAGGCAGGTAGACAGGCAGGTAGACAGGCAGGTAGACAGGCAGGTAGACAGGCAGGTAGACAGGCAGGTAGACAGGCAGGTAGACAGGCAGGTAGACAGGCAGGTAGACAGGCAGGTAGACAGGCAGGTAGACAGGCAGGTAGACAGGCAGGTAGACAGGCAGGTAGACAGGCAGGTAGACAGGCAGGTAGACAGGCAGGTAGACAGGCAGGTAGACAGGCAGGTAGACAGGCAGGTAGACAGGCAGGTAGACAGGCAGGTAGACAGGCAGGTAGACAGGCAGGTAGACAGGCAGGTAGACAGGCAGGTAGACAGGCAGGTAGACAGGCAGGTAGACAGGCAGGTAGACAGGCAGGTAGACAGGCAGGTAGACAGGCAGGTAGACAGGCAGGTAGACAGGCAGGTAGACAGGCAGGTAGACAGGCAGGTAGACAGGCAGGTAGACAGGCAGGTAGACAGGCAGGTAGACAGGCAGGTAGACAGGCAGGTAGACAGGCAGGTAGACAGGCAGGTAGACAGGCAGGTAGACAGGCAGGTAGACAGGCAGGTAGACAGGCAGGTAGACAGGCAGGTAGACAGGCAGGTAGACAGGCAGGTAGACAGGCAGGTAGACAGGCAGGTAGACAGGCAGGTAGACAGGCAGGTAGACAGGCAGGTAGACAGGCAGGTAGACAGGCAGGTAGACAGGCAGGTAGACAGGCAGGTAGACAGGCAGGTAGACAGGCAGGTAGACAGGCAGGTAGACAGGCAGGTAGACAGGCAGGTAGACAGGCAGGTAGACAGGCAGGTAGACAGGCAGGTAGACAGGCAGGTAGACAGGCAGGTAGACAGGCAGGTAGACAGGCAGGTAGACAGGCAGGTAGACAGGCAGGTAGACAGGCAGGTAGACAGGCAGGTAGACAGGCAGGTAGACAGGCAGGTAGACAGGCAGGTAGACAGGCAGGTAGACAGGCAGGTAGACAGGCAGGTAGACAGGCAGGTAGACAGGCAGGTAGACAGGCAGGTAGACAGGCAGGTAGACAGGCAGGTAGACAGGCAGGTAGACAGGCAGGTAGACAGGCAGGTAGACAGGCAGGTAGACAGGCAGGTAGACAGGCAGGTAGACAGGCAGGTAGACAGGCAGGTAGACAGGCAGGTAGACAGGCAGGTAGACAGGCAGGTAGACAGGCAGGTAGACAGGCAGGTAGACAGGCAGGTAGACAGGCAGGTAGACAGGCAGGTAGACAGGCAGGTAGACAGGCAGGTAGACAGGCAGGTAGACAGGCAGGTAGACAGGCAGGTAGACAGGCAGGTAGACAGGCAGGTAGACAGGCAGGTAGACAGGCAGGTAGACAGGCAGGTAGACAGGCAGGTAGACAGGCAGGTAGACAGGCAGGTAGACAGGCAGGTAGACAGGCAGGTAGACAGGCAGGTAGACAGGCAGGTAGACAGGCAGGTAGACAGGCAGGTAGACAGGCAGGTAGACAGGCAGGTAGACAGGCAGGTAGACAGGCAGGTAGACAGGCAGGTAGACAGGCAGGTAGACAGGCAGGTAGACAGGCAGGTAGACAGGCAGGTAGACAGGCAGGTAGACAGGCAGGTAGACAGGCAGGTAGACAGGCAGGTAGACAGGCAGGTAGACAGGCAGGTAGACAGGCAGGTAGACAGGCAGGTAGACAGGCAGGTAGACAGGCAGGTAGACAGGCAGGTAGACAGGCAGGTAGACAGGCAGGTAGACAGGCAGGTAGACAGGCAGGTAGACAGGCAGGTAGACAGGCAGGTAGACAGGCAGGTAGACAGGCAGGTAGACAGGCAGGTAGACAGGCAGGTAGACAGGCAGGTAGACAGGCAGGTAGACAGGCAGGTAGACAGGCAGGTAGACAGGCAGGTAGACAGGCAGGTAGACAGGCAGGTAGACAGGCAGGTAGACAGGCAGGTAGACAGGCAGGTAGACAGGCAGGTAGACAGGCAGGTAGACAGGCAGGTAGACAGGCAGGTAGACAGGCAGGTAGACAGGCAGGTAGACAGGCAGGTAGACAGGCAGGTAGACAGGCAGGTAGACAGGCAGGTAGACAGGCAGGTAGACAGGCAGGTAGACAGGCAGGTAGACAGGCAGGTAGACAGGCAGGTAGACAGGCAGGTAGACAGGCAGGTAGACAGGCAGGTAGACAGGCAGGTAGACAGGCAGGTAGACAGGCAGGTAGACAGGCAGGTAGACAGGCAGGTAGACAGGCAGGTAGACAGGCAGGTAGACAGGCAGGTAGACAGGCAGGTAGACAGGCAGGTAGACAGGCAGGTAGACAGGCAGGTAGACAGGCAGGTAGACAGGCAGGTAGACAGGCAGGTAGACAGGCAGGTAGACAGGCAGGTAGACAGGCAGGTAGACAGGCAGGTAGACAGGCAGGTAGACAGGCAGGTAGACAGGCAGGTAGACAGGCAGGTAGACAGGCAGGTAGACAGGCAGGTAGACAGGCAGGTAGACAGGCAGGTAGACAGGCAGGTAGACAGGCAGGTAGACAGGCAGGTAGACAGGCAGGTAGACAGGCAGGTAGACAGGCAGGTAGACAGGCAGGTAGACAGGCAGGTAGACAGGCAGGTAGACAGGCAGGTAGACAGGCAGGTAGACAGGCAGGTAGACAGGCAGGTAGACAGGCAGGTAGACAGGCAGGTAGACAGGCAGGTAGACAGGCAGGTAGACAGGCAGGTAGACAGGCAGGTAGACAGGCAGGTAGACAGGCAGGTAGACAGGCAGGTAGACAGGCAGGTAGACAGGCAGGTAGACAGGCAGGTAGACAGGCAGGTAGACAGGCAGGTAGACAGGCAGGTAGACAGGCAGGTAGACAGGCAGGTAGACAGGCAGGTAGACAGGCAGGTAGACAGGCAGGTAGACAGGCAGGTAGACAGGCAGGTAGACAGGCAGGTAGACAGGCAGGTAGACAGGCAGGTAGACAGGCAGGTAGACAGGCAGGTAGACAGGCAGGTAGACAGGCAGGTAGACAGGCAGGTAGACAGGCAGGTAGACAGGCAGGTAGACAGGCAGGTAGACAGGCAGGTAGACAGGCAGGTAGACAGGCAGGTAGACAGGCAGGTAGACAGGCAGGTAGACAGGCAGGTAGACAGGCAGGTAGACAGGCAGGTAGACAGGCAGGTAGACAGGCAGGTAGACAGGCAGGTAGACAGGCAGGTAGACAGGCAGGTAGACAGGCAGGTAGACAGGCAGGTAGACAGGCAGGTAGACAGGCAGGTAGACAGGCAGGTAGACAGGCAGGTAGACAGGCAGGTAGACAGGCAGGTAGACAGGCAGGTAGACAGGCAGGTAGACAGGCAGGTAGACAGGCAGGTAGACAGGCAGGTAGACAGGCAGGTAGACAGGCAGGTAGACAGGCAGGTAGACAGGCAGGTAGACAGGCAGGTAGACAGGCAGGTAGACAGGCAGGTAGACAGGCAGGTAGACAGGCAGGTAGACAGGCAGGTAGACAGGCAGGTAGACAGGCAGGTAGACAGGCAGGTAGACAGGCAGGTAGACAGGCAGGTAGACAGGCAGGTAGACAGGCAGGTAGACAGGCAGGTAGACAGGCAGGTAGACAGGCAGGTAGACAGGCAGGTAGACAGGCAGGTAGACAGGCAGGTAGACAGGCAGGTAGACAGGCAGGTAGACAGGCAGGTAGACAGGCAGGTAGACAGGCAGGTAGACAGGCAGGTAGACAGGCAGGTAGACAGGCAGGTAGACAGGCAGGTAGACAGGCAGGTAGACAGGCAGGTAGACAGGCAGGTAGACAGGCAGGTAGACAGGCAGGTAGACAGGCAGGTAGACAGGCAGGTAGACAGGCAGGTAGACAGGCAGGTAGACAGGCAGGTAGACAGGCAGGTAGACAGGCAGGTAGACAGGCAGGTAGACAGGCAGGTAGACAGGCAGGTAGACAGGCAGGTAGACAGGCAGGTAGACAGGCAGGTAGACAGGCAGGTAGACAGGCAGGTAGACAGGCAGGTAGACAGGCAGGTAGACAGGCAGGTAGACAGGCAGGTAGACAGGCAGGTAGACAGGCAGGTAGACAGGCAGGTAGACAGGCAGGTAGACAGGCAGGTAGACAGGCAGGTAGACAGGCAGGTAGACAGGCAGGTAGACAGGCAGGTAGACAGGCAGGTAGACAGGCAGGTAGACAGGCAGGTAGACAGGCAGGTAGACAGGCAGGTAGACAGGCAGGTAGACAGGCAGGTAGACAGGCAGGTAGACAGGCAGGTAGACAGGCAGGTAGACAGGCAGGTAGACAGGCAGGTAGACAGGCAGGTAGACAGGCAGGTAGACAGGCAGGTAGACAGGCAGGTAGACAGGCAGGTAGACAGGCAGGTAGACAGGCAGGTAGACAGGCAGGTAGACAGGCAGGTAGACAGGCAGGTAGACAGGCAGGTAGACAGGCAGGTAGACAGGCAGGTAGACAGGCAGGTAGACAGGCAGGTAGACAGGCAGGTAGACAGGCAGGTAGACAGGCAGGTAGACAGGCAGGTAGACAGGCAGGTAGACAGGCAGGTAGACAGGCAGGTAGACAGGCAGGTAGACAGGCAGGTAGACAGGCAGGTAGACAGGCAGGTAGACAGGCAGGTAGACAGGCAGGTAGACAGGCAGGTAGACAGGCAGGTAGACAGGCAGGTAGACAGGCAGGTAGACAGGCAGGTAGACAGGCAGGTAGACAGGCAGGTAGACAGGCAGGTAGACAGGCAGGTAGACAGGCAGGTAGACAGGCAGGTAGACAGGCAGGTAGACAGGCAGGTAGACAGGCAGGTAGACAGGCAGGTAGACAGGCAGGTAGACAGGCAGGTAGACAGGCAGGTAGACAGGCAGGTAGACAGGCAGGTAGACAGGCAGGTAGACAGGCAGGTAGACAGGCAGGTAGACAGGCAGGTAGACAGGCAGGTAGACAGGCAGGTAGACAGGCAGGTAGACAGGCAGGTAGACAGGCAGGTAGACAGGCAGGTAGACAGGCAGGTAGACAGGCAGGTAGACAGGCAGGTAGACAGGCAGGTAGACAGGCAGGTAGACAGGCAGGTAGACAGGCAGGTAGACAGGCAGGTAGACAGGCAGGTAGACAGGCAGGTAGACAGGCAGGTAGACAGGCAGGTAGACAGGCAGGTAGACAGGCAGGTAGACAGGCAGGTAGACAGGCAGGTAGACAGGCAGGTAGACAGGCAGGTAGACAGGCAGGTAGACAGGCAGGTAGACAGGCAGGTAGACAGGCAGGTAGACAGGCAGGTAGACAGGCAGGTAGACAGGCAGGTAGACAGGCAGGTAGACAGGCAGGTAGACAGGCAGGTAGACAGGCAGGTAGACAGGCAGGTAGACAGGCAGGTAGACAGGCAGGTAGACAGGCAGGTAGACAGGCAGGTAGACAGGCAGGTAGACAGGCAGGTAGACAGGCAGGTAGACAGGCAGGTAGACAGGCAGGTAGACAGGCAGGTAGACAGGCAGGTAGACAGGCAGGTAGACAGGCAGGTAGACAGGCAGGTAGACAGGCAGGTAGACAGGCAGGTAGACAGGCAGGTAGACAGGCAGGTAGACAGGCAGGTAGACAGGCAGGTAGACAGGCAGGTAGACAGGCAGGTAGACAGGCAGGTAGACAGGCAGGTAGACAGGCAGGTAGACAGGCAGGTAGACAGGCAGGTAGACAGGCAGGTAGACAGGCAGGTAGACAGGCAGGTAGACAGGCAGGTAGACAGGCAGGTAGACAGGCAGGTAGACAGGCAGGTAGACAGGCAGGTAGACAGGCAGGTAGACAGGCAGGTAGACAGGCAGGTAGACAGGCAGGTAGACAGGCAGGTAGACAGGCAGGTAGACAGGCAGGTAGACAGGCAGGTAGACAGGCAGGTAGACAGGCAGGTAGACAGGCAGGTAGACAGGCAGGTAGACAGGCAGGTAGACAGGCAGGTAGACAGGCAGGTAGACAGGCAGGTAGACAGGCAGGTAGACAGGCAGGTAGACAGGCAGGTAGACAGGCAGGTAGACAGGCAGGTAGACAGGCAGGTAGACAGGCAGGTAGACAGGCAGGTAGACAGGCAGGTAGACAGGCAGGTAGACAGGCAGGTAGACAGGCAGGTAGACAGGCAGGTAGACAGGCAGGTAGACAGGCAGGTAGACAGGCAGGTAGACAGGCAGGTAGACAGGCAGGTAGACAGGCAGGTAGACAGGCAGGTAGACAGGCAGGTAGACAGGCAGGTAGACAGGCAGGTAGACAGGCAGGTAGACAGGCAGGTAGACAGGCAGGTAGACAGGCAGGTAGACAGGCAGGTAGACAGGCAGGTAGACAGGCAGGTAGACAGGCAGGTAGACAGGCAGGTAGACAGGCAGGTAGACAGGCAGGTAGACAGGCAGGTAGACAGGCAGGTAGACAGGCAGGTAGACAGGCAGGTAGACAGGCAGGTAGACAGGCAGGTAGACAGGCAGGTAGACAGGCAGGTAGACAGGCAGGTAGACAGGCAGGTAGACAGGCAGGTAGACAGGCAGGTAGACAGGCAGGTAGACAGGCAGGTAGACAGGCAGGTAGACAGGCAGGTAGACAGGCAGGTAGACAGGCAGGTAGACAGGCAGGTAGACAGGCAGGTAGACAGGCAGGTAGACAGGCAGGTAGACAGGCAGGTAGACAGGCAGGTAGACAGGCAGGTAGACAGGCAGGTAGACAGGCAGGTAGACAGGCAGGTAGACAGGCAGGTAGACAGGCAGGTAGACAGGCAGGTAGACAGGCAGGTAGACAGGCAGGTAGACAGGCAGGTAGACAGGCAGGTAGACAGGCAGGTAGACAGGCAGGTAGACAGGCAGGTAGACAGGCAGGTAGACAGGCAGGTAGACAGGCAGGTAGACAGGCAGGTAGACAGGCAGGTAGACAGGCAGGTAGACAGGCAGGTAGACAGGCAGGTAGACAGGCAGGTAGACAGGCAGGTAGACAGGCAGGTAGACAGGCAGGTAGACAGGCAGGTAGACAGGCAGGTAGACAGGCAGGTAGACAGGCAGGTAGACAGGCAGGTAGACAGGCAGGTAGACAGGCAGGTAGACAGGCAGGTAGACAGGCAGGTAGACAGGCAGGTAGACAGGCAGGTAGACAGGCAGGTAGACAGGCAGGTAGACAGGCAGGTAGACAGGCAGGTAGACAGGCAGGTAGACAGGCAGGTAGACAGGCAGGTAGACAGGCAGGTAGACAGGCAGGTAGACAGGCAGGTAGACAGGCAGGTAGACAGGCAGGTAGACAGGCAGGTAGACAGGCAGGTAGACAGGCAGGTAGACAGGCAGGTAGACAGGCAGGTAGACAGGCAGGTAGACAGGCAGGTAGACAGGCAGGTAGACAGGCAGGTAGACAGGCAGGTAGACAGGCAGGTAGACAGGCAGGTAGACAGGCAGGTAGACAGGCAGGTAGACAGGCAGGTAGACAGGCAGGTAGACAGGCAGGTAGACAGGCAGGTAGACAGGCAGGTAGACAGGCAGGTAGACAGGCAGGTAGACAGGCAGGTAGACAGGCAGGTAGACAGGCAGGTAGACAGGCAGGTAGACAGGCAGGTAGACAGGCAGGTAGACAGGCAGGTAGACAGGCAGGTAGACAGGCAGGTAGACAGGCAGGTAGACAGGCAGGTAGACAGGCAGGTAGACAGGCAGGTAGACAGGCAGGTAGACAGGCAGGTAGACAGGCAGGTAGACAGGCAGGTAGACAGGCAGGTAGACAGGCAGGTAGACAGGCAGGTAGACAGGCAGGTAGACAGGCAGGTAGACAGGCAGGTAGACAGGCAGGTAGACAGGCAGGTAGACAGGCAGGTAGACAGGCAGGTAGACAGGCAGGTAGACAGGCAGGTAGACAGGCAGGTAGACAGGCAGGTAGACAGGCAGGTAGACAGGCAGGTAGACAGGCAGGTAGACAGGCAGGTAGACAGGCAGGTAGACAGGCAGGTAGACAGGCAGGTAGACAGGCAGGTAGACAGGCAGGTAGACAGGCAGGTAGACAGGCAGGTAGACAGGCAGGTAGACAGGCAGGTAGACAGGCAGGTAGACAGGCAGGTAGACAGGCAGGTAGACAGGCAGGTAGACAGGCAGGTAGACAGGCAGGTAGACAGGCAGGTAGACAGGCAGGTAGACAGGCAGGTAGACAGGCAGGTAGACAGGCAGGTAGACAGGCAGGTAGACAGGCAGGTAGACAGGCAGGTAGACAGGCAGGTAGACAGGCAGGTAGACAGGCAGGTAGACAGGCAGGTAGACAGGCAGGTAGACAGGCAGGTAGACAGGCAGGTAGACAGGCAGGTAGACAGGCAGGTAGACAGGCAGGTAGACAGGCAGGTAGACAGGCAGGTAGACAGGCAGGTAGACAGGCAGGTAGACAGGCAGGTAGACAGGCAGGTAGACAGGCAGGTAGACAGGCAGGTAGACAGGCAGGTAGACAGGCAGGTAGACAGGCAGGTAGACAGGCAGGTAGACAGGCAGGTAGACAGGCAGGTAGACAGGCAGGTAGACAGGCAGGTAGACAGGCAGGTAGACAGGCAGGTAGACAGGCAGGTAGACAGGCAGGTAGACAGGCAGGTAGACAGGCAGGTAGACAGGCAGGTAGACAGGCAGGTAGACAGGCAGGTAGACAGGCAGGTAGACAGGCAGGTAGACAGGCAGGTAGACAGGCAGGTAGACAGGCAGGTAGACAGGCAGGTAGACAGGCAGGTAGACAGGCAGGTAGACAGGCAGGTAGACAGGCAGGTAGACAGGCAGGTAGACAGGCAGGTAGACAGGCAGGTAGACAGGCAGGTAGACAGGCAGGTAGACAGGCAGGTAGACAGGCAGGTAGACAGGCAGGTAGACAGGCAGGTAGACAGGCAGGTAGACAGGCAGGTAGACAGGCAGGTAGACAGGCAGGTAGACAGGCAGGTAGACAGGCAGGTAGACAGGCAGGTAGACAGGCAGGTAGACAGGCAGGTAGACAGGCAGGTAGACAGGCAGGTAGACAGGCAGGTAGACAGGCAGGTAGACAGGCAGGTAGACAGGCAGGTAGACAGGCAGGTAGACAGGCAGGTAGACAGGCAGGTAGACAGGCAGGTAGACAGGCAGGTAGACAGGCAGGTAGACAGGCAGGTAGACAGGCAGGTAGACAGGCAGGTAGACAGGCAGGTAGACAGGCAGGTAGACAGGCAGGTAGACAGGCAGGTAGACAGGCAGGTAGACAGGCAGGTAGACAGGCAGGTAGACAGGCAGGTAGACAGGCAGGTAGACAGGCAGGTAGACAGGCAGGTAGACAGGCAGGTAGACAGGCAGGTAGACAGGCAGGTAGACAGGCAGGTAGACAGGCAGGTAGACAGGCAGGTAGACAGGCAGGTAGACAGGCAGGTAGACAGGCAGGTAGACAGGCAGGTAGACAGGCAGGTAGACAGGCAGGTAGACAGGCAGGTAGACAGGCAGGTAGACAGGCAGGTAGACAGGCAGGTAGACAGGCAGGTAGACAGGCAGGTAGACAGGCAGGTAGACAGGCAGGTAGACAGGCAGGTAGACAGGCAGGTAGACAGGCAGGTAGACAGGCAGGTAGACAGGCAGGTAGACAGGCAGGTAGACAGGCAGGTAGACAGGCAGGTAGACAGGCAGGTAGACAGGCAGGTAGACAGGCAGGTAGACAGGCAGGTAGACAGGCAGGTAGACAGGCAGGTAGACAGGCAGGTAGACAGGCAGGTAGACAGGCAGGTAGACAGGCAGGTAGACAGGCAGGTAGACAGGCAGGTAGACAGGCAGGTAGACAGGCAGGTAGACAGGCAGGTAGACAGGCAGGTAGACAGGCAGGTAGACAGGCAGGTAGACAGGCAGGTAGACAGGCAGGTAGACAGGCAGGTAGACAGGCAGGTAGACAGGCAGGTAGACAGGCAGGTAGACAGGCAGGTAGACAGGCAGGTAGACAGGCAGGTAGACAGGCAGGTAGACAGGCAGGTAGACAGGCAGGTAGACAGGCAGGTAGACAGGCAGGTAGACAGGCAGGTAGACAGGCAGGTAGACAGGCAGGTAGACAGGCAGGTAGACAGGCAGGTAGACAGGCAGGTAGACAGGCAGGTAGACAGGCAGGTAGACAGGCAGGTAGACAGGCAGGTAGACAGGCAGGTAGACAGGCAGGTAGACAGGCAGGTAGACAGGCAGGTAGACAGGCAGGTAGACAGGCAGGTAGACAGGCAGGTAGACAGGCAGGTAGACAGGCAGGTAGACAGGCAGGTAGACAGGCAGGTAGACAGGCAGGTAGACAGGCAGGTAGACAGGCAGGTAGACAGGCAGGTAGACAGGCAGGTAGACAGGCAGGTAGACAGGCAGGTAGACAGGCAGGTAGACAGGCAGGTAGACAGGCAGGTAGACAGGCAGGTAGACAGGCAGGTAGACAGGCAGGTAGACAGGCAGGTAGACAGGCAGGTAGACAGGCAGGTAGACAGGCAGGTAGACAGGCAGGTAGACAGGCAGGTAGACAGGCAGGTAGACAGGCAGGTAGACAGGCAGGTAGACAGGCAGGTAGACAGGCAGGTAGACAGGCAGGTAGACAGGCAGGTAGACAGGCAGGTAGACAGGCAGGTAGACAGGCAGGTAGACAGGCAGGTAGACAGGCAGGTAGACAGGCAGGTAGACAGGCAGGTAGACAGGCAGGTAGACAGGCAGGTAGACAGGCAGGTAGACAGGCAGGTAGACAGGCAGGTAGACAGGCAGGTAGACAGGCAGGTAGACAGGCAGGTAGACAGGCAGGTAGACAGGCAGGTAGACAGGCAGGTAGACAGGCAGGTAGACAGGCAGGTAGACAGGCAGGTAGACAGGCAGGTAGACAGGCAGGTAGACAGGCAGGTAGACAGGCAGGTAGACAGGCAGGTAGACAGGCAGGTAGACAGGCAGGTAGACAGGCAGGTAGACAGGCAGGTAGACAGGCAGGTAGACAGGCAGGTAGACAGGCAGGTAGACAGGCAGGTAGACAGGCAGGTAGACAGGCAGGTAGACAGGCAGGTAGACAGGCAGGTAGACAGGCAGGTAGGCAGGCAGGTAGGCAGGCAGGCAGGCAGGTAGGCTCGAAGTGCTGTTGGGCCACTACTGGCGAGCTTAAAAGGTCTGTGCCGCAGCAAACCTGGCAGCCGCCAGTCCAGGGGCGGGCCGGGTGGTGTGGGACACAACCCATGCAGTGAGGCAGTGAGGGGCGGTGGGGTGGGGAGGGCAGGCGGTGGGGTGGGGTGGGGTGGGAAGGTCATGAGCACACCAGTGGTGGTTGCCGTCTACACCCTGCCTCAGACCATGACGATTCATGTCATCGTTGCTCATAGGTGCCAGGTCATACTCCTGAAGCCAGACAGCAAGCAGCAGGCAAGAGGAGGCAGGTGGACGATTGTCCCATCAAGCTGCTGCTGCTGCTGCTGCTAGTGCTGCTGCTGCTGCTAGTGCTGCTGCTGCTGCTAGTGCTGCTGCTGCTGCTAGTGCTGCTGCTGCTGCTAGTGCTGCTGCTGCTGCTGCTGCTAGTGCTGCTGCTGCTGCTGCTAGTGCTGCTGCTGCTGCTAGTGCTGCTGCTGCTGCTGCTGCTGCTAGTGCTGCTGCTGCTGCTGCCACTGGTGCTGCTGCTGGTGCTGCCGGCAGTGGTGGCCCTGGTTATAAGGGCCGCTCACCGCCTTGACCTGGTTCCACCAGCCGTCATAGCCCAGGTGCAGGCGCACGCTGTTGCAGCCGGACAGTGGGCCGCGCCCCATGTTGTAGGCCAGCAGGGCCTGAGGGGGAGGGGGTCAGCAGCAGGTGCAGGGAAGGGCCAAAGGGGCAGGCGCAGGGGCGGGGCAGAGGGGCAGGGCAGGGGGTGGGAAGAGGTTATGGGCAGGGGGTGGGCAGAGGGGCAGGGGCAGGGGGAGGGCACAGGGGCAGGGGCAGGGTCAGGGGCTCTTATCTACCCTGGCAGCGTCAGTAGGCGACAATAGCAGCAGCAGCAGCAGCAGCACGAGCACCACCGGCAGCACAAGACAACATGGAGGATGGCAGCAGCAGCAGCGGCAGCAGGAGGTATGGCAGGGCAAGACGGCGAACCCGAGGCTGCACCTGACATTGTGGGCATTGGCAGCCAGGTGTGTCAAGGCCATGTGAAGGGAGAGTCACAGCGGGGCAAGCAGGCAGGGGAGCAGCCCAGCAGGCAAAGCTGGCAGGCCGCACCTTCTTGCCTGCGGTAGGGGGCGTGACCCACTTCAGCACCCCGGGGATGTAAGCCCTGGTAGTCAGCGCTTGCAGCTCAGGCCGCCGCCTCTCCGCCACCATCTGCTGCGCCATGGCCCGCAGCTGCACCTCACGCTTGCGCCTGGGGGCAGAACAGCAGGGGGCGGACTGAGCAGCAGGCTAGGTCAGGCTTCGGTGCATGTGGGCAGCAGGCCAGGCGGCAGCCTGACGATGTCCAAGGAAGACAAGGCTGGCGGCCTTAAGACGCAAACACACGATGGCAACACTGAAGCGCTGCAGCCGATGCTGCTGCCTTGAAGCACTTGGCCCATAAGCAGCGCTGCAGGCAGGCCACCTGCCTCCACATTAGGACCCCTCATTGACTCGCCTGCACTCCATCTTCCACCCCTCTTCTCTCCTGTCCACCCCCTGCCCCTGCACCCCCTGCCCCCTCCCCACCCTGCCGCCCAGCCACCTGAACTCCAGGCGTACACCACTAGCAGCCTCCAGAGCAGCCAGCTCCACCTGGCGCCACAGCCTCGCGTTCTCAGCCTCCAGGAAACGCAGCCGCTGGGATTCGAACTCCTGTCAGCAGAGCACGCAGCACGCGGTCTGAGCCACTGAGCCATTGAGCACCCAGACAGCGGCCTGACCCGGCTGCCACCACCCTGACTCCCACAGTACATGGCACATGCGCTTGCATGCTAAGCACATCTGGTCCCTTGCCACCCCGTCAGCCCTTGGTCAGCCCTGGTCAGCTTGCCCTGTCTGCTTTCTTGCTTGCTTGCCTGCTTGCCCTCACAGCACCACCTGCACCGGCCTTCACACACGCTGCCAAACCTTACCACCGCGTGCCCATCACCCACCTGCCTGCCTGCCCCATTAATCACCCGCCCACCCCCACCTGCTGGCTCACCCACGCACCCACCCAATCCCCACCCACCAGCCAGCCAGCCCACCCCATACACGCCTGGTACCCGGCCCCCAGCCCAGCCTGGCCCTGACCTGATAGGCCTCCAGCCGGCGCTCCAGCACCTGCTGCTCTGAGGGGCAGCCAGTGAGGTCCAGCCGGAAGTCCCTGCATGCCAGGGCCAGGGCCAGGGCCAGGCGGCACACCCCCCCTCCAGCTCCTCAACCACTGGCCCGCACCTAACCAGGTGGCACGGCTGCACAGCACTGCATGCACCCTCTCAACTGCCCACCCTGGCTGCCTCTGGCTGCCCCTGCCCCTGCCCCTGCCCCTGCCCCTGCCCCTGCCCCTGCCCCTGGCTGCTGAAGACCTTGGTGTACCACGGTCTCACTCTCACTTTGCGTTGTTGTTGTCGTACTGCCCGCTGCGCTTATCAAACATCACGTAGTCGAAGCAGAAGATGTCGTCAGGCAGGTCAAGCGTCACCTCCCACCAGTCCTGGTCATGAGAGCGCTGCAGCCAGGCAGGGGCAAGGCAGCCAGGCAGGCTGACAACCGTCAGCTTGGCCTGCTCCTAACGCCTCCGAAACCCTTGCTAGACAGACTCACAACGACTGTGGGGCTGCAGGGTGACCTGCCCCCTCTTGCAGCTGACCTGCCGCCCTGCATGACCCGGATTCCGTCTCTGCTGCCCATGATGATGTCAACCACCTGCATCCTGCCTCCTCCTCCTCCTCCTCCTGCCCCCTCCTCCTTGCCCTCGTCCATGCCCTCCTCCTACCCCTCCTCCTGCCCCCTCCTCCTGCCCCTCCTCCTGCCCCCTCCTCCTGCCCCCTCCTCCTGCCCCCCCTCCTACCCCTCCTCCTACCCCTCACCTGCATCATGTCCACGCGCTTCAGGTCCCAGTCCTTCAGCACCTCCCACCTGTTGAACCCGCCCTTCAACTGCAGCCAGCTCAACAGCCAGACAGCAGCTCAGGCCCCCACAGCCACAGGCCATGACAAGGGGAGCAAGGGGAGCAGAATAGCAGCAGGCGTGCAGGGGGGTCAGGTGGGCAGGCGGGCAGCTGGGTGGGTAGGGGGCCAGGTGGCCGGGCGGGCAGGCGAGCAGTCAGGCAAGCAGGCGAGCGCCCGGGTGGGTGGGCGTGAAGGCGGTCCGCCTCCTAGCCTCTCCTTCCTGCTGCCCACTCACCACCTTCCTCCTACTTCCTGCTGCCGCCGCCGCCTTCCTGCTGCCTACTCACCACCAGCTCAGAGTGCTCCGGCAGCGGCCCCCGCGCCCGGTTGTAGAAGAGGCGCACGGGGCCGTTGATGGGCACTGGCTGTGAGGGCAGCGTGAACAGCTGCTGGCCGCCCTGCTGGGCCATGCGCACCAGCTGCTGCAGCTGGGGGGGCGTGGCCTTGATGCGGTCCAGCACATTGGGGGCACGGGCCGGCTTGGAGGGGATGGCTGGGGGGGCTGAGGGAGGGGGCACCACAGGCGGGGGGGGCTCCAGTTGTGCAGGGGCAGGGGCGGCTGCAGGGGGGGCTGCAGGAGGGGGAGGCGCCACAGGGGCTGCAGCTGGGGCTGGGGCAGCTGGGGCAGCTGGGGCTGGGGGGGCTGGGGCGGCGGCAGCAGGTGGTGGTGATGCAGGAGCTGGGGTGTCCAGGGGGGGGGCTGGGGGGGCCACCACTGCTGCCGCCGCCGCTGCTGCTGCTGCCGCTGCCGCACGCTGGGAGGGGGGTACTGCGGGCTGCTGCTGTGTGCCGGGCATGCGGGTAGGGGGGCCGGGGGTTGGCAGGTGGGTGACAGGCAGGGTGCTGCGGGGCCAGGGGGAGGCGGGGCCAGCCGGGGGGGTGTACAGGGGGCTGCTGAGGGGCGGGGGGGGCGGCGGCCACAGGGGCAGCTGAGGTGGGGGGGTCAGCTGTTCGCCTCGGGGGGGAGGCAGGCGCAGCCGCTTCTGGAGGAGCAGCAGCGGGGGGGGCTGGGGCAGCAGCGGCAGCGGCAGGAGCAGCTGGTGGGGGTGCAGGTGCTGGTGCAGGGGGGGGTGCAGCAGAGGGGTCCAAGGGGGGAGGCAGGGTCATGGGCCGGACGGGGCCAGTGTTCTGCGGCACGGCTGGTGCTGCCTGGGCTGCACTGGCCCCTGGGCTGTCCCCGAACATGGGTGGCTCCGGGATGTGGTCCAGCTGCAGCGCGTCCGGCCCTTCATCAAGGGCAGCAGGGGGCAGGGCCGGGGGGGTGTCGGGCACCAGGCCAGGCACAGCCACTGTGGCAGGGCCCATGGCGCCCATGCCCATGCTGACCATGCCCAGGTCTTTCCCGCTGTAGCTGCCTAGGTCCACGCTGGCTGTGGAGGATGTGGTGGTGGCAGTGGCCGGGGCGGTGGTGGGAGCGGTGGTGGGCAGGGAGGGTGTTGGGGCCAGCAAGGGCGGCAGGGTGTTGCCCCCAGCGGGTGCCAGGCGGGGTGATGCGGGTGCAGGGGGGGCCAAGGGTGAGGGGGCCAGGCTGGCCAGCATACTAGGGCTGCCTGGGGGGCTGCTGCTGCTGCTGCTGCTGCTGCTGCTGCTAGGGGGGGCCAGGCCAGTGGCTGTGGCCTCAGTGACCTCCGCCAGCTTGGTGTAGGCCGCCTCCTTGTCTGCAGCTAGGTCCAGCAGCAGCTTGCGCAGCGCCTCGTTTTCAGCCTGGAGGGGCGGTGAGGGCGGGAGGGTGGTAGGAGGCAGGAGGTGGGCAGGCAGGCAGGTGGGAGGGGGTGGCAGGGGGCTGGAGGGCAGTGGCCTAGGCGCTGCCTGTGGAGCTTTGCTGGAACCCTTTTGGCCCGCTTGTGTGGGAGGGTGGCCCAGGCAGCAGGCTATGGGACATGCCTCAGCAACTGGGCAGGCAGGCAGGCAGGCAGGCAGGCAGGCAGGCAGGCAGGCAGGCAGGCAGGCAGGCAGGCAGGCAGGCAGGCAGGCAGGCAGGCAGGCAGGCAGGTCTGTCCTCTTCTCACCTTCAGGCGCTGCATCTGGTC
Source organism: Haematococcus lacustris (assembly GCA_030144725.1). Classification (NCBI taxonomy): domain Eukaryota; kingdom Viridiplantae; phylum Chlorophyta; class Chlorophyceae; order Chlamydomonadales; family Haematococcaceae; genus Haematococcus; species Haematococcus lacustris. The sequence goes on from JASKMD010000012.1 coordinate 10,941,776, forward strand.
CCGAGTGCTCTCAGCCTTGCGCAGCGCCCGGGCCAGGGAGTCTGCTCTCGCTGCCTGGGCTGCAGCGGCTGCGCTGGCCTCCTCCATGCTGCGCAGGGTCTCTGGTGACTGCACAGCAGTGCGGGGCGGGCAGCAGCAGGGCCAGCAAGAAGGAGGGCAGGGCGACAAGGAGTTCAGTGTGGTGGCTGGGAGAGCGACATGGTAGGCGGTGGGTCCGGGAGGTGAGGTGGGAAACAGGCCAAGACAACAGGAGATGGAGCGGGTGACGGCGTGGTGGAGGGGCCAGTGTGTTGTATGGAGCGTAGGCAGCAGCAGCAATCATGGCGGCAGGCCAAGTGAACAAGAGTTGCCTGCAGCCCATCCCAGTTTTGACCCAGCTCAGCCTTGGCCGCCCCTCTATTATGGCATGTAGAGTGGCACAGCGTGCTGCTGCCCTGCCTCAGCATATGCCCACCCACCCTGAGGGTCTGTGCCGCCAGCTTCTCCTCAGACAACCTTCTGGCCAGCTCCCGGGCGGCGTTGATCTTCCCAGCCACCGCCGTGATCTTGGCTGCCATGCGCCCTGCCTCCTCATCTGAGGCTGCCGTGCTGGAAGCTTCCGCAGCTGAAGAGCTGCTGGCAGGGGCATCAGCGGTGATGGCGTGAGAGGGTTTAGGGCCTGGGCTGGCAGGGTCAACACTGGCAGGGCTGCCTTTTGTGGGGCTGCTCACAGCCTCTAGTCTGCATTCGCAAAAGGTGGACAGACGGCCACATTGGTTGCGAACGGCGCAGCATGAAGGTTTGGGAACGAGGATGTGTGCTGTCGAGATGAGGACGTGGCACGAGCGGATGCAAACCTGTATTGGCTACGCTGCAGCCGGCTCTTGCGTCTCGCCAGTGACCCGGTGACACATGACACGCGACCAATTGGCTCCCCAGGTGTCGCGGCCCGCAATCCCACTAGACTAGGACGATGGATGCTATGCCGACCACCTATGTCGAGGGCACCTTGCCGCATTGCGTCGAATTGTGCAGAAGTGTCGGGGCTTCACAGGAGGATAGGGATATAGGACAGCCTGGATGATAGGGTGGCGCCCTGCTGCTCCAGGACACGGAGCCGAGATGGGCAATGGAGTCAGCGCAATAGCAAAAGTCACAAAACTGAATTTGCTTTTCGCGGCGATACTGTGAAAGCCGCCCTGTCTCGGCCAGACATGATGCAGGGCACCATAGACATCCGAGGCTCGTGCGCCAGGTGCCACGCAGGAATCGCCGAAAAGGCAAGGCATTCACATGGCCGCAGCAGGGCTAGAGGGCTCATCGTCAATGCCCGCATGGGGCAGCCGGGCTTGAACACGGGAGGACCCAGCGGCCCCATGCCCAGCGCCGACCCAGAGGAGCTTTACAAAGGCATTCCTGTCAGCAACGTCATTCAAAGGCGGATGATGAAGAAGCAGATGGAGGTGGGACCAACCTGTAGTTTTCTCGTCAGCCCCAGGTCCATGCACTCACATGTCTCTGCCCAATGCACAGGTGGACAAAGAGTTTGCAAAGGCCATGAACTCAGCGAGCGATGAGCTGCGCAAGGAAGCCCTCCTGCGCCGAGAAACCAGGAGGTAGGCGGTGGTTAGAAGCGCCAGGACAAGGTTGCACCCTTGCATAGCATGTCATGTCATGTCACTGTTTGTCTGCTCACCTTTGAGTGTGTGTGGCAGTGTGACACTCATGTCTCCCTTTGCCCCCAGGCCGCCTGGCACACACGAGGAGCTAGTAGAGTATTTCCTGAACACCCTGGCTGAAGACCTCGAGCACGAGGTGGCCAAGTACCGGCCCCGCCTCACCCCAGATTTCTTTCAGTGCGTAGCCACAGCCACTGTCAACACTTGGCAGCAAGCGGGTCATGCAGCAAGCGGATCATGCAGCAAGCATGTGCATTGCAGCCACAGGTGGCAATACAGTGGGAGCTCAAGAGGTGGATGTGCAGCTGCTGCCTGGTGGTGTCTTCAGAGAAGAGCAGGCTGTGAGTGGAGGGTGCTATGCGTGCGCTGTGCTGCCCCTTGCCGCAAGCAGGTACCTGGACTCAGTGCTGGGTGCCGAGCGCTTTGCCGCCAAGCCTGACGAAGACAAGCTGGCTGAGCTGGATCTGCTGCGCTCCTACCTGGCTCAGGCCTCAGCCGCAGTGGACGCGTGAGTGGCACAGCTGCCCAGTCAGGCAGCTGCCCGGATGCGTGCAGCGCCTGATGTGATGTAGCGCCTACTGTGTCCAATCCAGTCCAGGGATCACGATGTGACCAGTGATGCAGTGTGACAGCAATCCAGGCCTGTGCAAGCGGCCCTGCAGGCATGCCTTGCTCTAGCTCTAGCCTTGTCGCCAGTGTCGACCCAGGCGCCACCCTGCCATCACCACCTAGGTAACGTGGTGGCCTGTAGCACAGGGCAGCTTGCTGAGCTGTTCATGGCAGGCGCGGTCCTGCTGGTCCTTGCTTGCAGCTGTGTCAGCGCCACAACCAGTGCAGCGGACCGGCTGAAGACGCTGCTGTCAGCTAAGGACAAAAAGGTGAGGGCAGCAGGTGGCATGCCCAGCGCATGGGGAAGGTGGCAGCAGCAAGGAATGGTCTGCAGAAGCCCTGACAGCAGGCTCAGCTGGGGTATCTAGAGAAACTCTGATCATCAACAGCACCAGCAGAAGCAATAGCAGCAGTAGCAGCAGTAGCAGCAGCAGAACCGGCAGTAGCAGCGGCAGCAGCAGCAGCAGCAGCAGCAGTAGCAGCAATAGCAGAAGCACCGGCAGGAGCAGCGGCAGCATGCATCAGCATTGAGACGTTGTGTGCCGCATGGAGTTGACCTCACAGCCTGGAGCTGCTGACCTGTAGATAAGCCAGGTATTCCCACATGGGGCTGGCGCTCATGCAGGCCATGATCTTAGAGATGGCGGCAAACAACCAGATTGACCAGCCTCTGATGATGCTGCTGGACCAAAACATCCAAATGGCTCGTGACGCTGAGCAGGTGCGGGCAGCAGCAGCCCTAGCAGACGCCAACCTTCCTCCTCCTCCTCGCTTCCGCTCGTGCAACCTCGACACTCCTCGCAAGCAATGCCGTGAGACTGGCACAATGTATGACATGCATGACTGTCAACTTTGCCAGCCTTACAGCACAAGCCACCGTAAGTGTGCTCTGACCCTTGCCTTCACCATCACTGCCCTAGCATCCACCATTATCGTATGTTAACAACCACTGCCAGCGTTGCCATGCCATGTAGGACCTGGCACTGATGCGGTCAAGCTATGCCTCACAGTACTGCCACAACATATCCATCGACTGCAGCCAGGCCTGCAGCCTGCACCAATGCCTGCGTTGCGCAGCTGTAGGGTCACCACACTAGGTCCACAGCCATGTGCAGCACTCTATCAGCCAGTCCAGGCAGTACGATGCTTGGTTTAGCTGCATGGCTATGCAAGCGTGCCGTCCTGATGCACCTTTGCCGCAGAATGATGCCGCCGCCTTCATGGAGAAGGTGAAGCAGGCATGCGCCAAGTACCTCATAAGCACACCAGCCGCTGCCCAGCCAGCCATCCCTGCCCCTCCCTCCCAGCTGGCCGCCAAGCTGGGCAGCAACACAGCAGCAGCAACGGGCCAGGGAGCAGCAGGCAGTCTAGGCGGTGCAGCCACCACAGCCTCTGGATTGATCCTGCCGTCCTCTAGGAGGACATCTGCCGCAGCACCAAAACCTGACAATGCAGGGCCAGCAGCGTAGAATGGAGCTGCTTGGCAGCTGGCTGAGGTGAATGGAGTAGGTCTGGGAGAACAGGCCATGGACTCGGCGCTGGAGCTCGTCCTCACGGTCTGGATGCGCAGCCAGGGAGCTCAAGAAAGAGCGCTGCACCAGAGAAGGCCAGCTGCTGAGGCCACAGGGTTTGTGACCCAGGAATGACTGGCAGCCCTGGCCCAGTGGCTCTTCAGGCAGAGCACCAGCGACAAGGTTTCCCAGCAGGCATCGCTTTGGTCCGGCGTTCAGCTGCTGGTGGTGGTCAGCCGTTGGAATGGAGCACACAAGTGTTGTGTGTTATGTGGGGAGTGCCAATGGATCGTGATGGCCTGATGGTACTGATGAAGCACAGAGGCAGGCTAAGTGTGGCTCGTATCGTGAGGTGGGAACAACTTAGTCGGATTACACGTGGGATTAAGCATCCCTGCACGTGTTTTTGAGTGATGGGTGCAATGGATAGATAATTAGAAGTTGGAATGCGTCATGGTGGTGATGATGGGTAGGTAGGACGCTGGGCCGCAATCCCCTGCCGGAAGTAAGGGTAAAGATGAGCCAAGGAAGGGACTGAGCAGGACGGCAGGCGAGCTTGGGCCAGGGTGCGAAGCCTTAACAGAAGATGTCTTGTGTGAGAGAGAATACTGATAAGGGTAAGCTGCAGTGGTGCATTACCCGCTAAACCACGTCATTGCAGTCATTACAGCTGACGTCGTGCACGTATGCGATGTCACAGGCAAACAAAACATGGAACAACATGTTTGACTGACTGGGTGGTCTCACAGTGTCTGCTGCTCTGTGAGCCTGCATGCAGGCCTGCTCGACTATTCACAGCATGGTTAAATGCTGGATGAACCCTGTGAGTCTCGGCACTCCCGGAATCAACAAACATGCCATCAACAAACATTGGGGCACGAAAAGCGCGGGTCACACACTTCCTTGAGTCGTGAAACACATCTTGCTAACAGAGCCTACGGGCTCGGACACAGAAAGATTTGGAACGTCCTTTAGTCCGCTACCGTGGCACAAAAATATCTTTTTCTATTAATTTGCTGCGCATCATTGCAGCCTACCTATAGTTGTAGCATGAAATCGAATGCTGTGTTGCGCTCCCGGAGAACTATTGCCTGTAGCCCCCGGGTGCGTAGCTACTCGCGTCTATACGCACCGTGCTTATGTTCTTAGTCGTCCCGGATCCGCCGGCATGCTACGGACGCAGGGTGCCAGCACGTCGCGAGAGGCTTGCTCAAAGGAGATGGGCCCGAAAGGTAGACGGCTGCGGGTTCGCAGGATTTGTGTATAATGAAGTCAGCACCACCAACTTTCTTTCCACAATCTTTCCACGAGGCCCCACCTTAAAATGCACTGCATTATATGACATTATATGGCATGACCTGCTGCCCACCTCATGAGGAAGCCCAGGCTGCAGCAACCCTGGACACAAGACCAAGCCACCTTGCTACATCTCTGTCTCTTCACATCACATCACACATTACACATCACATCGCACATGCCTGCCTGCCTGCCTGCCTGCCTGCCTGCCTGCCTGCCTGCCTGCCTGCCTGCCTGCCTGCCTGCCTGCCTGCCTGCCTGCCTGCCTGCCTGCCTGCCTGCCTGCCTGCCTGCCTGCCTGCCTGCCTGCCTGCCTGCCTGCCTGCCTGCCTGCCTGCCTGCCTGCCTGCCTGCCTGCCTGCCTGCCTGCCTGCCTGCCTGCCTGCCTGCCTGCCTGCCTGCCTGCCTGCCTGCCTGCCTGCCTGCCTGCCTGCCTGCCTGCCTGCCTGCCTGCCTGCCTGCCTGCCTGCCTGCCTGCCTGCCTGCCTGCCTGCCTGCCTGCCTGCCTGCCTGCCTGCCTGCCTGCCTGCTCGCCTGCCTGCCTGCCTGCTCGCCTGCCTGCCTGCCTGCCTGCTCACCTGCTCGCCTGCCTGCCTGCCTGTTTGCATGCCACCATGGCATCAGCAGCAGTGCAGCAGCAACAGTGCAGCAGCAGCAGCAGCGCATCAGCAGCAGCAGCAGCGCATCAGCAGCAGCAGCGCATCAGCAGCAGCAGCAGGGCAGCAGAAGCAGCCTGCCTGCCTGCCTGCCTGCCTGCCTGCCTGCCTGCTTGCCTGCCTGCCTGCCTGCCTGCCTGCCTGCCTGCCTGCCTGCCTGCCTGCCTGCCTGCCTGCCTGCCTGCCTGCCTGCCTGCCTGCCTGCCTGCCTGCCTGCCTGCTCGCCTGCTCGCCTGCCTGCCTGCCTGCCTGTCTGCATGCCACCATGGCAGCAGCGGCAGTGCAGCAGCAACAGTGCAGCAGCAGCAGCAGCGCATCAGCAGCAGCAGCGCATCAGCAGCAGCAGCGCATCAGCAGCAGCAGCAGCGCATCAGCAGCAGCAGCAACGCTTCATCAGCAGCAGCAGCGCATCAGCAGCAGCAGCAGGGCAGCAGAAGCAGCCTGCCTGCCTGCCTGCCTGCCTGCCTGCCTGCCTGCCTGCCTGCCTGCCTGCCTGCCTGCCTGCCTGCCTGCCTGCCTGCCTGGCTGCCTGCCTGCCTGCCTGCCTGCCTGCCTGCCTGCCTGCTCGCCTGCTCGCCTGCCTGCCTGCCTGCCTGTCTGCATGCCACCATGGCAGCAGCAGCAGTGCAGCAGCAACAGTGCAGCAGCAGCAGCAGCGCATCAGCAGCAGCAGCGCATCAGCAGCAGCAGCGCATCAGCAGCAGCAGCAGCAGCAGCAGCGCATCATCAGCAGCAGCAGCGTATCAGCAGCAGCAGCAACGCATCAGCAGCAGCAGCAGCAGCGCATCAGCAGCATCAGCAGGGCAGCAGAAGCAGCCTGCCTGCCTGCCTGCCTGCCTGCCTGCCTGCCTGCCTGCCTGCCTGCCTGCCTGCCTGCCTGCCTGCCTGCCTGCCTGCCTGCTCGCCTGCTCGCCTGCCTGCCTGCCTGCCTGCCTGTCTGCATGCCACCATGGCAGCAGCAGCAGTGCAGCAGCAACAGTGCAGCAGCAGCAGCAGCGCATCAGCAGCAGCAGCGCATCAGCAGCAGCAGCGCATCATCAGCAGCAGCAGCGCATCATCAGCAGCAGCAACGCATCAGCAGCAGCAGCAGCGCGTCAGCAGCAGCAGCAGGGCAGCAGAAGCAGCCTGCCTGCCTGCCTGCCTGCCTGCCTGCCTGCCTGCCTGCCTGCCTGCCTGCCTGCCTGCCTGCCTGCCTGCCTGCCTGCCTGCCTGCCTGCCTGCCTGCCTGCCTGCCTGCCTGCCTGCCTGCCTGCCTGCCTGCCTGCCTGCCTGCCTGCCTGCCTGCTCGCCTGCCTGCCTGTCTGCATGCCACCATGGCATCAGCAGCAGTGCAGCAGCAAAAGTGCAGCAGCAGCAGCAGCGCATCAGCAGCAGCAGCGCATCAGCAGCAGCAGCAGCGCATCAGCAGCAGCAGCAACGCATCAGCAGCAGCAGCAGCGGATCAGCAGCAGCAGCAGGGCAGCAGAAGCAGCCTGCCTGCCTGCCTGCCTGCCTGCCTGCCTGCCTGCCTGCCTGCCTGCCTGCCTGCCTGCCTGCCTGCCTGGCTGCCTGCCTGCCTGCCTGCCTGCCTGCCTGCCTGCCTGCCTGCCTGCCTGCTCGCCTGCCTGCCTGCCTGCCTGTCTGCATGCCACCATGGCAGCAGCAGCAGTGCAGCAGCAACAGTGCAGCAGCAGCAGCAGCGCATCAGCAGCAGCAGCAGCGCATCAGCAGCAGCAGCGCATCAGCAGCAGCAGCAGGGCAGCAGAAGCAGCCTGCCTGCCTGCCTGCCTGCCTGCCTGCCTGCCTGCTTGCCTGCCTGCCTGCCTGCCTGCCTGCCTGCCTGCCTGCCTGCCTGCCTGCCTGCCTGCCTGCCTGCCTGCCTGCCTGCCTGCCTGCCTGCCTGCCTGCCTGCCTGCCTGCCTGCCTGCTCGCCTGCTCGCCTGCCTGCCTGCCTGCCTGTCTGCATGCCACCATGGCAGCAGCAGCAGTGCAGCAGCAACAGTGCAGCAGCAGCAGCAGCGCATCAGCAGCAGCAGCGCATCAGCAGCAGCAGCGCATCAGCATCAGCAGCAGCGCATCAGCAGCAGCAGCAACGCTTCATCAGCAGCAGCAGCGCATCAGCAGCAGCAGCAGGGCAGCAGAAGCAGCCTGCCTGCCTGCCTGCCTGCCTGCCTGCCTGCCTGCCTGCCTGCCTGCCTGCCTGCCTGCCTGCCTGCCTGCCTGCCTGCCTGCCTGCCTGCCTGCCTGCCTGGCTGCCTGCCTGCCTGCCTGCCTGCCTGCCTGCCTGCTCGCCTGCTCGCCTGCCTGCCTGCCTGCCTGTCTGCATGCCACCATGGCAGCAGCAGCAGTGCAGCAGCAACAGTGCAGCAGCAGCAGCAGCGCATCAGCAGCAGCAGCGCATCAGCAGCAGCAGCGCATCAGCAGCAGCAGCAGCAGCAGCAGCGCATCATCAGCAGCAGCAGCGTATCAGCAGCAGCAGCAACGCATCAGCAGCAGCAGCAGCAGCGCATCAGCAGCATCAGCAGGGCAGCAGAAGCAGCCTGCCTGCCTGCCTGCCTGCCTGCCTGCCTGCCTGCCTGCCTGCCTGCCTGCCTGCCTGCCTGCCTGCCTGCCTGCCTGCCTGCCTGCCTGCCTGCCTGCCTGCCTGCCTGCCTGCCTGCCTGCTCGCCTGCTCGCCTGCCTGCCTGCCTGCCTGCCTGTCTGCCTGCCTGCCTGCCTGCCTGCCTGCCTGCCTGCCTGCCTGCCTGCCTGCCTGCCTGCCTGCCTGCCTGCCTGCCTGCCTGCCTGCCTGCCTGCCTGCCTGCCTGCCTGCCTGCCTGCCTGCCTGCCTGCCTGCCTGCCTGCCTGCTCGCCTGCCTGCCTGCCTGCTCGCCTGCCTGCCTGCCTGCCTGCTCGCCTGCTCGCCTGCCTGCCTGCCTGTTTGCATGCCACCATGGCATCAGCAGCAGTGCAGCAGCAACAGTGCAGCAGCAGCAGCAGCGCATCAGCAGCAGCAGCAGCGCATCAGCAGCAGCAGCAGCGCATCAGCAGCAGCAGCGCATCAGCAGCAGCAGCAGGGCAGCAGAAGCAGCCTGCCTGCCTGCCTGCCTGCCTGCCTGCCTGCCTGCTTGCCTGCCTGCCTGCCTGCCTGCCTGCCTGCCTGCCTGCCTGCCTGCCTGCCTGCCTGCCTGCCTGCCTGCCTGCCTGCCTGCCTGCCTGCCTGCCTGCCTGCCTGCCTGCCTGCCTGCCTGCCTGCCTGCCTGCCTGCCTGCCTGCCTGCCTGCCTGCTCGCCTGCTCGCCTGCCTGCCTGCCTGCCTGTCTGCATGCCACCATGGCAGCAGCAGCAGTGCAGCAGCAACAGTGCAGCAGCAGCAGCAGCGCATCAGCAGCAGCAGCGCATCAGCAGCAGCAGCGCATCAGCAGCAGCAGCAGCGCATCAGCAGCAGCAGCAACGCTTCATCAGCAGCAGCAGCGCATCAGCAGCAGCAGCAGGGCAGCAGAAGCAGCCTGCCTGCCTGCCTGCCTGCCTGCCTGCCTGCCTGCCTGCCTGCCTGCCTGCCTGCCTGCCTGCCTGCCTGCCTGCCTGCCTGCCTGCCTGCCTGCCTGCCTGCCTGCCTGCCTGGCTGCCTGCCTGCCTGCCTGCCTGCCTGCCTGCCTGCCTGCTCGCCTGCTCGCCTGCCTGCCTGCCTGCCTGTCTGCATGCCACCATGGCAGCAGCAGCAGTGCAGCAGCAACAGTGCAGCAGCAGCAGCAGCGCATCAGCAGCAGCAGCGCATCAGCAGCAGCAGCGCATCAGCAGCAGCAGCAGCAGCAGCGCATCAGCAGCAGCAGCAGCGTATCAGCAGCAGCAGCAACGCATCAGCAGCAGCAGCAGCAGCGCATCAGCAGCATCAGCAGGGCAGCAGAAGCAGCCTGCCTGCCTGCCTGCCTGCCTGCCTGCCTGCCTGCCTGCCTGCCTGCCTGCCTGCCTGCCTGCCTGCCTGCCTGCCTGCCTGCCTGCCTGCCTGCCTGCCTGCTCGCCTGCTCGCCTGCCTGCCTGCCTGCCTGTCTGCATGCCACCATGGCAGCAGCAGCAGTGCAGCAGCAACAGTGCAGCAGCAGCAGCAGCGCATCAGCAGCAGCAGCGCATCAGCAGCAGCAGCGCATCATCAGCAGCAGCAGCGCATCATCAGCAGCAGCAACGCATCAGCAGCAGCAGCAGCGCGTCAGCAGCAGCAGCAGGGCAGCAGAAGCAGCCTGCCTGCCTGCCTGCCTGCCTGCCTGCCTGCCTGCCTGCCTGCCTGCCTGCCTGCCTGCCTGCCTGCCTGCCTGCCTGCCTGCCTGCCTGCCTGCCTGCCTGCCTGCCTGCCTGCCTGCCTGCCTGCCTGCCTGCTCGCCTGCCTGCCTGTCTGCATGCCACCATGGCATCAGCAGCAGTGCAGCAGCAACAGTGCAGCAGCAGCAGCAGCAGCGCATCAGCAGCAGCAGCGCATCAGCAGCAGCAGCAGCGCATCAGCAGCAGCAGCAACGCATCAGCAGCAGCAGCAGCGCATCAGCAGCAGGGCAGCAGAAGCAGCCTGCCTGCCTGCCTGCCTGCCTGCCTGCCTGCCTGCTCGCCTGCTCGCCTGCCTGCCTGCCTGCCTGTCTGCATGCCACCATGGCAGCAGCAGCAGTGCAGCAGCAACAGTGCAGCAGCAGCAGCAGCGCATCAGCAGCAGCAGCGCATCAGCAGCAGGAGCAGCGCATCAGCAGCAGCAGCAGTGCATCAGCAGCAGCAGCAACGCACACACATCACACATTACACATCACGTCGCACATTACCCCACTCTCCTGCTTGCACCCGCACTGGTCACGCAACCCCTCACTGACCCCGGGGTCCATCCTGCTGCCTCTGCCTCTGCTGCCACCCTCCTCATCCCCCTAGCGCTGGGTGGAGGTGGAGGCCAGTGTGTGAGCCCAGCAGCACTTGTCGGCCCCTCCCTGCACTGCCAGTACAACAACACCTACAGCCTCTTACCCTACACAGCGTCCCTGCAGGACAGCAGCGCACACAGCACACGCAGCAGCGCCCCAGCCTCCCCCCGTGACCTGGCCTACACCTGCTGCTCCCCCCCTCCCCCCCTCCTTGCCTCTTACACCCCTTGCCCCAGAAGGGTTACGGTTAGGGTAACCCTAACCCTAACCCTAACCCTAACCCCGCCCCTTGCCCTGGAAGTCAAACTCCACCCGCCCCTCATGTTGCCCCTCCCCTCACAGCCCTGCTGCTGTCCACACACATTCAGGCGCCCACCCTCCACCCTCCACCCCCTGCCCCTGCTGCTCCTGTCGCCCACTGTCCCTGCAGCCGCAGCAGGCCACGGGCTTCTTTGACAACAACGGAGGGCTGGACTACCACATCCCAGTACGCGCACCCAACGCCAGCGGCAGCGCCGCCAACAACCTGGGCGCCCTCACAGCCATGCCCCTGGTGCACACGCCCCTCAAGGCAGGTCCTGCCAGCACCAGACTGAGCATTGGACCAGGTCCTACACACATGCAGCCTCAGGGCAGGGCAAGCAGCCAGTGGGTGCCGAGCCAGCCTCGAGGGAGTGCTGAATGCCTGCCTCCAACCCCACCCCTGACACCTCCCCTCCCACTCTTCATGGACGCGTGCTTGGCAGCCACCGCCCTGTAACGCCCTGTACCGCCATGTACCGCCCTGTACCGCCATGCACTATGTCTCAGCATGGCTCCGCACACACATGCTGGCGCTCACACTCCCTTGGTGTGTGGGGTTGGAGCATCATCACACCGTCACACTCTGGCAGGGTGCCCCACGCCCCTCCTTACCCACCCTTGGCGTCAACACTCAGTCTTCCTGCTCCTGGCTGCTGCCAAGCACCAGCAAGCAATGCCCGCTCCCACCAACGCCAGAAGCCACTCCCTGCCCACTGCCTCCTCCCCTCCCCTCCCCCTGCCATCTCACAGGTGATCCACGTGGCAGTGGAGATGGCGCCCATCGCCAAGGTGGGCGGCATGGGGGACGTGGTGACGGCGCTGGGGCGGGCGGTGCAGGAGGAGGGGCATAGCGTGGAGTGCATCATCCCCAAGTACGACAGCATCAACTACAGCCAGGTGGAGCAGCTGAGGCAGGAGGGAGGCTTCGCCTTCGGAGGGACAAATGTGAGTGAGGGGGGCAGGGGGTGGGCGGAGGCATGACCTGGGCTGCTGGGACACTGCCCTGCTGCGTGTTGGAGGTGGCAGCACCTGCCTGCAAGGAGTCGTGTGTGGTATCAAGGCTCCTCACTGCTGTGTACACTGTGTTTTACCCTATTACATCAAGGAATAATGTTGTTACGGAATGATATCAGTACCTAATTAGACCACAAGGTATGCTACCTATGTTGTGTGTCACCTACTATCCCTGCGCCTGGCCACTCATTGTGGCCTGGGCTATAGTGTGGCAATTTCTGCTGGCCAGTGCGAGCTGTACCCCTACCACCGCAACTACTGCTGCTGTGCTGGGCCAAGGCTTGAGGGCTGTCACTGGGACCGGTCCCTGTAGGTGCGAGTCTGGAAGGGCATCGTTGACGGGCTGCCCACAACCTTCCTGGAGCCTGAGAATGGCCATTTTTGGCGGGGCTGCATCTACGGCCGCAACGATGACAGCGTTAGGTGCGAGCGGTGACAGCATCTTTTAGGTTCTTCCTTTGCACTTCTTGCAAGTGCTGCCAATGCTGAAGGCAGGCAGGCAAGCAGCAGCAGCTTCAGAAGTATCGTTAGCATGGCAATGTGGCAGTGTCATATGCAGTGGATAGCATTGGGCCGCTTGGGTGTATGCAAAGCTAGCAAGAGCATCGCCCTCTCACAACAACACTCGTCCTCTTCCTCCTGTCACGCTCCCCTCCTGCCCTGCTGGTATGCCATGCCAGGTATCTTATCATTTCACTTTTCTAGGCACTTATATAAGTGCTGGGTACTTCATCCTGCTACATCATGCCAGGTCTTGCTGCCCCTCCTCCCCTACCTCTCTGACCCGCCACCCAGGTTTGGTTTCTTCTGCGGGGCGGCGCTGCAATACCTGAAGACCTACAACGTGCAGCCCTCCATAATCCACTGCCACGACTGGCCTAGTGCCCCGGTGGCCTGGGGCGACCGCATGGGCGCCAAGTGCATCTTCCCTTTCAAAGGCCCCCAACCCAACCGCACCCGCTTGCTGCTGCTTCCCCCAGACCCTGACCAGGTGTCCCAAACCAGCCCACGCCGCGCCCCTTTACCAAACCCTTCCCCTGAGCCCGCCTGGACGCTGCCACCTAAGGCAGAGGCCCGTTGCCTGGACCCCGTCATCACATCGCAGCTGGCCAATGCGTTAACAGGCGGCGACCTGGCAGCCACTCTCGACGCTCATGTCCACCACCTTAACGCAGTGCATGCCTCGGCTGCGTTAGTGCGCGCTGCACGGTTGTATGCTCGCGCATGCAACAAACTGGGCCAAGGCGTGGGGCTGGCATCAGGAGAGAGGAGGGGGTGGGGCACGCCTACATCTCGTCCCATGGGTCAGCAGGGCGGGAAGGTGCAAGAATGGGACCAGGAGCAGTGGCTGCAGCAGGGGCAGCAGGGGCAGCAGGGGCATGCTCCACAGCAACACCATCTCCAAGAGCTGCTGCATGTGCTGCCCAAAGTGTTGGATGTGGTGCAGCAGCAGCTGCCACAGTACGAGGCTCGCCAGGCAGCCAACAGCCTGTGGGCCCTGTGCAAGCTGTGGCAGCCCCTGCAGCAGCTGCACTCCCAGGGGCGGGCCCTGCAGCAGCAGCAGCAGCAGCACCACCAGCAGCAGCAGCAGCCATCCAGCCCCTCACACCTCCATTTGTGCCTGCCTGACATGGCAGGTGCACCGCCAGCAGCAGCAGCAGCAGGGCAAGCACCGCCAGGAGTGCGGGCTACAGTAGCAGCAGCATCACAAATGCCCCAGCCCCTGCCTCAGCCCCCTGGCCTGTCTAACCCAGAACACCTGTTTCAGCGGGTGTCACGGCAGATGCAGCGCCACATGGGGAAAGCCCTGGCCCAGGAGCTGGCCACTGCATTGCATGCCCATGCAACCGTTGGGGTACCCCCTGATGCTGCATGGTTGGCCGCATGGGCCCAGGCTTGCCAGGCCCACTGGTCACACTTCACTGTGTTTGAGTTGTGTGACATTGTGTGGGCGCTGGGCCGCCTGGCTGCTGACCAGGGGCCAGTGAGCAGGTCAGCAGCGTGGCGAGGGGGTGTGCAACAAGGCCAAGGGCTGGGGCCGGGATGGGGTCAGGAGCACGAGCAGCAGGTAGGGCAGGGGTGGGCTAGAGGGCAGGGGCAGGGGCAGCAGCAGGGGCTCAGTGCTGGTCAGACATCAGGTTGGCGGCCGTTGGAGGTGCTGGGTAGCGCCTGGTTGCAGCAGCTGTTGGCTGCCCAAGAGCGTGTGCTGCACATGTGCAGTGCCCGCCAGCTTGCCTTTTCTGTGTGGGGGCTAGGGCATATGCTAGGGCGCTACACAGCCAGCAGCAAGGGCAGCAGCAGCACCAGCAGCAGCAGCAGCAAGCCATGCAGCGGCAGCAGGGGAGGCCAGGCAACTGTTGAGGACCGCATGGGAGGAGCAGAAGGTGAGCATGGCCTGAACCCCCTCCAGGCCTGGTTTCCCACCAGCTCTTGGGCTGACCAAATGCCACACCTGCTGGTCAAAAAGTCACACTTTTTGAGTGGCAGTGAGCTGGCCGCCGCCCTGTTTGGCATGATTAGCCTGAGACTGCACCACACCCCTCCCCCCTTGCCCATACCCCTCACCGCCGCCCAGCCACCTTCCCTTCCACCCGGCCCCCTCCCCCTCCTCCCTCCCCCCCCACCCAGCACCAGACCCTCTGCGTTAGCTGTTGAGAAGCCGGTCTGGCAGCAGGCAAGCCATGCCCAGAGCCCACCCCATCTTTTAATGGCTGCCAGCACCCATCAGCAGCTGCCGCAGCACTTGCAGCAAGCTCAGGGAGCGTGCCAGACACCCCTTGACACCATCAAGCAGCTCCCCGCGGCGCCTGCCATCCTCAGCCTTGGCCCACAAGCCCCTAGGCCTTGCACCGCACAGCTGGCCGCACAACCACCAGCACAGCACCAAACATGGCCCCAGCTTCAAACCCCACTCCAGCCCCAGGCCCAGCCCCAGGCCAAGGCAGCTGCCAGGCGTGCGCTTCTGACGCTACTTCTCACAGCTGTGAAGCTTGCTGATGCACAACACCTTGCCCCCACTGCCGCTGCCCAGCTGCTGGTAGCCGCAGCCCACCTGCCCCTGCGCCCCTGCAGCGCCACCTCCAGCTGGGCTGCCCGCCTGGCAGCGGCCCTGCTGCCCCCCCACCTGCCCCCACTCCCATCCTTCCACCCTGAGGTTAGCGAGCAGGAAGGGGAGAGAGGAAGCTGGCAAGCAGCTGGACCTGGGACAGGTGACAGGGGGCGTGCCCCTGCAGCCGCGCCTGGTAGCGATGGGAGTAGTAGTCTTCCCCTACCCCACCCTGGGCTGCCCTCAAACCCAACCAGCCCTCACCCTCACTCTCAACCCCCACCCTCCCTCCTGCCACCGTCATCCCTAGCCAATGCCCTGATCTCGCTGGCCTACCTGCAGCCTCGCCTCCCACCCGCCCTGCAACAGGCGCTCCTGCTGCAGGTGCAGCATGCCCTGCCGCACAGCACCCCCCTGACCCTGGTGACCCTACTGCGCAGCACAGCCTGCCTGGGCCTCCCCCCCTCGCTGCCCTTCCTTGCCACTGTGCTGCGGGCGGTGCACAGGGTGAGGGCGCAGCTGCAGCCGCACCAGCTGCTGGCCGTGCTGTGGGCCTTGGTCAAGATGCAGGCCAGACCAGGCCTGTGGTGGCTGCAGGAGGTTGTGGTGGGCAGCGTGGCCAGACAAGCCACCCACCTCACCACCCGGCAGTTGTGTTATGTTGGGGCGGCGCTGGTCAGGCTGCAGCAGCGGCCGACTAGGCAGGCAGGGGCTGGGCAGGCGCAGCTGCATGGGGCTGGGGGACAACATCAGCGACAGGGGCAGGGGCAAGGCGAAGAGATGCAAAACAGGTCAAGGGTGCATAAGGAGGGTAAGACCAGGCCAGACCAGAAGCAGCGGGGCAGGCAGCAGGATGCAGGACGGCTGCAGTGGCAGCAGTGGCAGCAGTGGCAGCAGCAGCAGCACCAGCAGCAAGGGGAGTGGGCACCAGTGTCTCTCAGTGAGCACCTGCTTCTGCTGCACTTGCAGCCGCGCTTCACCCAGCCCCATGGGAAGGCCGCTGCCCCCCCTAGCCCCCCACCTGCCTCCCCTACTGCCCCCTCCTCCCCTCCCCCTGCTGCCAGCCAGAGTTCTTTGCCCCCCCACCCCCTGCTCCCCCCCCTGGACTGCGTTACTGTGCTGAGGCTGGCTGCGCTGCTGCGCGCCCCCCAACCCGCCACGCTGCTGTGGGCGCGGGAGGTGGTGTGGGAGCAGCAGCTGCTGCCGCGCCTGCACCTGCTGGGGCCCCAGGAGCTCAGCACAGTAGCCTGGGCCCTGGCTAAGCTGGGCCGCCCCACCTACCCCCCTCAGGAGCAGCCCTGGAGGCTGGGGGAGGGGCAGGCCAGGGGGCCCCTCGGGGTGCAGGAGGGGGGCGGGGGGTCAGGGGGGCTGGAGGCTGCTCTGCCTGGCGCATGGGGCACGGCACCGCCACCTCCCTGCCCACCCCTGCCAGCAAGGCCCTCTTTCCGGCGAAGGGGGGGCCCTGATCCTACCAACAGCCGCCGCGTACTGTTGATAGGGAGGGGGCCGGCCAAGGGGGTCGAGGTGTCCAGGGTGTCAGGTGAGGGCTCAGAGCTTGGATCAGAGCAGCAAGGGGGCGGCGGCGGTGTGCAGCGGCCAGTGGACAAGAGGCTGGGTGGGCTCCCCAGCCGGACCCTCCCCGCCCCCCAGCATGCCCTCCTGCGCGCCTGCTTGCTGCTCCCCCCTGGTGCCTGGACTGACCACCAGGTGGTGGTGCTGGTGTGCTGTTGGGGCAGGCTGGGCGCGCTGCTGCCAGCGGCCTGGCTGCAGCAGGCGCTGTACCAGCGGCCGGTGCAGCGGCTGTCGGACCATGCGCTGAGCTTAGTGGTATACGGCCTGGGGCGCATGGGGGCACAAGTGGACGGGCAGTGGCTGGCGGCATGCCTGGAAGAGGTGAGGCGTGGGGGGTGCCTCAGAGGGTGGCAGGGTCCACTGGCTGCTGAGGGGTTGGGCTCAGGGCCAGGCAGGGCTAGTCAGCCTGGCAGCGGGCACAGCTGTGATCCGACAGGGAGGCAGGCAGGGTGAGGCTCCAGGCAGGTAGGCTGGCAGGCGACAGGATGTGTGACCTGTTGTGTGATGAAAGCCACGTGGCGACAGGATGTGTGACCTGTTGTGTGATGAAAGCCACGTGGCGACAGGATGTGTGACCTGTTGTGTGATGAAAGCCATGTGGCCTGGCCTGGCCTTGCTGTCAGGTGCTGCTTCGAGCCCCACGCCTCACCCCTGGCATGCTGAGGGGGTTGCTCCAAGGCCTGGCTTGGCTGGGCCTCTCCCCTGGTCCTGCCTGGCTAGCCAGCTTGCTGCAAGCCGGCAGCAGCGCCCTGGCTGGCATGGCCCCCGCCCAGCTGGCTGACGCCTACACTGCCCTGGTTGACCTGGAGCCGCAGCTGGCTGCTGTATGGGGCGACAACTTTGAGCAGCTGCTGCCAAAGGGACAGCTGCAGGCTGCTGGAGTGGAGGAGGCCGCAGGGACCGAGCATGAAGGCTGGGAGCTGCTGCGCGCTTGGCCGGCTGCAGCAGCACATCGGGCAGAGCAGGACTAATCGGCCCCTAGGGGTCAGGCTGTAATGCAGAAGGGCACCGCAGCCTCAGGGACATTGTCTTGGGCACAGTGGACCCTGCGGCTGTTGTTCGAGGCGGCAACAGGGTCAGGCACAGGGTCTGACAGCCCACCGCCACTGCTTTGTAGTGCAGGCTGGCTGGCTGGCTGTCGGGAAAGGATTGCGAATTGATATCAATGAGGCACGCAAGCGGCCGGGTGGGCTTGGGGGTCAAGGCTTTTTGGGCGGTTCTTGTTTGAGATTTGCCATAGGGGCCAGCACGCGGTTGTGAGACACTGTGTCTGGTTATCGCTCAAGCACCCGTACACGAGAGCTGGTTTACAACATCCGGCGTACATGGCTGTTAGCGGCGGCACCACAGCCGGGCAAGCGGGGGGGCGGGGGCAGTCTAGATCTCGAGGCAACACTAGAGGTATACACCATGCAGTGCAGTTCAGAAGCAAAACACTAGTTGGATCCTAAGTTTGCGCAGTTTCTGGTCACCGGTTCCTTCACACATACGTGGTAGTTGGATCCGAAGTTGGGTCCAACACAAATCCTAGGTGTTTATGCCTAGGTGCTCGAAGCGATGGTGCACGCGAGATGCGCGAGCAGGATTTCAGCAATTTCAATTCCACACCGATTCTTCAAAGCAATACCTTCTCAAGAGAGCTGCTTCTACCTGGCGCACCTACCAATACCTCGACCAGTAGTGCAAGCAAACTGCTGCTGCTGCTCAGCTGCTGCTGCTGCTGCTCAGATTCTGGTTCCCCGGTGCATGTCTTCGAGCCGTATTTGCTGTTGTGGCGTCTGCATAACACATTGCATAGCTGGCCGCGCTCCTTTCTGTAGGACCGGACCTCCGATTTGCGTCTGTTCACTGTGCCCTCGTCGCCGCATAGCTTCTCCACTCCATCCACCACCACCAACTATACGCAGGTGGCCCGTGGCCCGTCCGAGCCATCCGGGTACATCAATTCCATGAACCTGCATGAACATGAAGGCGTCTCTGAACTGCTGCCACTTGCGAACTGCTGCTACTGCGAACTGCTGCCACCTACTCATTCTTTGGAAGCCGATTGGCCTCTTCGAAATTAGCGTACGCGGTGTTGCAGTGGGCTTCCCACGAGAGTACTGCCGGAGACTTCGAATCCCTCACTCGCTGCACCCTAAGCCTTTCCGAATCCAGCATTTTTGGCAGGCCAGTTTGCCCTCGACTGACTTCGCCGGGCAGTTCCGGCACCGCCCTTGAGCAGCTCTCTTGAGAAAGTATTGCTTTGAAGAATCGGTGTGGAATTGACATTGCTGAAATCCTGCTCGCGCATCTCGCGTGCACCATCGCTTCGAGCACCTAGGCGTTGTAGTGCAAGCTGGCTGGCTGGCTGGCTGTCGGGAAAGGATTGCGAATCGATATCAACGAGGCGCGCAAGCAGCAGGGTGGGCTTAGGGGTCAGGGCTTTTTGGGCAGTTCTCGGTTGAAACCTGCCACAGGGGCTAGCACGCCAGGTGTCATGGTGTCACGCGGTCGTGAGACACGGTGCTCAAGGTCTGTTTATCGCTTAACCACCTGTGGTCACCCCGGCCGTTGGTCCCGCCAATCCGTGCCAGGCCTGACGCTCACACCACGCGCTAGCGAAGGGTAGCTGAGGCTATCGCGGTAAGTCACGCGCGCTGAAACTCGCGTTTTAGACTGAAGCCTTGTCCCAGATCACCGCCCGCCACCAGGTTGAGAATTGAGATAGCGCAAACAAGTTGCGACCCACTCACAAGAGCAGGGTGGCGAGGCGCTCCGTGGCGTCCGTAGCTAACTTCGCACTAAAGAGGCAGCCCTCGTAGTGCGCCGCAGGCCATCGCAGTGCGCCATGCCACCACGCTATGTCACTACACCACGAGACTGAGTCACGCCACGCTTCGGGTGCATGGCACTGTTAACTTTTTCGGCTCTATTGGCTCACTTCCTCTATTGGCTCAGTTTCTCTATCGGCTCAGTTGTGCTATTCTGGCTCAGTTGCTGCTACTGGTTTTATCTAAAGGTGCTTTGCCTTACATGTCATCTGCCTCGTTCCCGCCACATTTTAGGCTTCCGCCACGGCCACTGCCACTGCTTACCAGCTTGGCACTTATCGCATTTTCGCGTGCCAGAGCAGCGCGGCGTCGGGGTCCAGGAGGGCTCATCACACTTTTCGGTATCAACTTCGCGCACAGCGCGAGAAATGCAGCGATGAGAGCGCCCAGCGGCAGCACAGAGTCCGACCCATCCGGGTTGTGCTCAAGGACGCCGCCAATCGCCCCTGTGATGAGATCGGCCCATGCCACATTCACCCGCTGCTACATTTTGTCATTGTGTGTACCACACAAGGTGATGGAGTATGCCTGGAGCACAACCCGGAATACAGACCCGCCCAGCTATCCGACAAAGGTGGAAGCACGCGGAAAGGACCACTGGCCGAAAGGTTTAAGCTCTTGACAAAAGCCTCAAAATGATGGGGTCAAGGCGTTGGCAGAGTGCACGGTAGCGAAACAAAGTCCACGCACGGTGCTGCTGACACCTCAATGAGATGCTGTGCACGCTTGGAGGCAGGGTCAGGCAGGTCCCGGCTCAGGTGTCAGATAGGCCCGGGCCAGGTGTCAGGAAGGGGCCGGGCCATGAGGGGTCCCGACCCAACCCAGGGAATCTTGCGCTTCGACCTGCGACCCACGTACGGTCGCACCCCGTTGAGCCCCAGGCTGCAGCGAGCGACCATGTTCACAGTCCGCGAGAATGGCGGGCGGAGTGATCTGGGAGGCTTCAGTCTAAAACGCGAGTTTCAGCGCGCGTGACTTACCGCGATAGCCTCAGCTACGATTCACTAGCGCGTGGTGTGAGCGTCGGGCCTGGCACGGATTGGCGGGACCAACGGCCGGGGTGACCCTGTACACTTTTTTTTTTTTTTTTTTCAGAGAGAGAGATTACAGGAGAAAGAAAGACTAAGAGAGAGACTAAGAGAGAGAGAAAAAGAAAGACTAGACATGTCTCGAGCAAGCTACCCCCTCCCTTCCTCAAAGAGGCAAGCAAACCCCACCCCACCACCCCACCACCAAACAGCGTCCAAACCACCCTAGAACGGTAACTACACCCCCCCAAGGAAAGACGTCCAAACACCCCCCACACCCCCACCCTCAGCAACCCCTCCACCTCGCCGACCCTAGGGACCCCCGGACAACACAACATACACCCCTAGGCCCCCCAGCACCAAGGCACAACCCTCGCTGCCCCTCCGCCCCCACTAAACGAACACAAGAACCTAACCTAGGGCTTCCCAGAGACCTAACAGCCTCCAACCCCTCAAAACACTCAGAACCCCCTAACAAGCTAACCCAGCTCAAGCAAGAGGGGCAAGGAAGGGGACGGGCCACTGCAAGGACAGGCGCACAGCTAGCTCACCCGCCCCAAACGCCCTCTCCTCCCGCTGCCTGGCCCCCGCTACTATCCCCCCGGCCTCCCCTCCCCCTATCCCCTCCAGCGCCCTCTCCTCTGCCCCCTCCTTGGCGAACCACCCTCCTGACGGCTCCGGCCACAACCGGTCAAACTGGTCTGCGCCAAGCTCCGGGTCCGTACCCCTAAACCAGGTGGAGGGCACCGCTCCACAAAGGCCCACCCGGATGTCTCTGCCTACCCGGTGCCAGTCGCGTTTAACAGCGGAGGAGAGGGTGAGGACGACCTCCTCTGCCACTCGTTGCGCCACCATCTGCGGCTGGAGGGCTGTAGCGGCCCCGGAGCTGCGGAGACGCCACACCGTGCCTAGATAGGCCACGCGCAACCTGAGCCACAGCAAACTGTCTGGGGGCTGGAAGGGGGGAGCCTCGCTGCGGGTGGGGCGACCACTGAGGAGCAGGAGGGCATCGCCGGAGGGGGGGCGGGTGCCGGTAAGGTGGCCGTACACATCCAACACCCACTCCCAGACCGGAGCCACGGCGGGGCAAGTGAGGAAGGCGTGGGTGAGGGTCTCCAGCTGGCCCGGCTGGCAGAGGCGGCAGGCGGATGAACCCGGGGCAGCAGCGCCCTTAAGGATGTGGCCCCACAAGGCCCCAACCATGAGGCTGCCGTGGAGCACCCGCCAAGCCACGATGGCATGCTCCCGGCGGAGGGTGGGGTCCATCAGCTCCTTCCACACCTGGAGACAGGACTGGCCCGGTCTAGTGGCTGCGGCCAGCTCATCCACCGTGCCATCGGGGGGGACTTGCAGGGTAGCTGGCTGCCTACCGGTGCGCCGGGGCCCTTGCTGGGCCTCCAGCTGCCGCTCCGCCCGCTCGGCTGCTCGTTGCTCCGGGGAGGGGCGGGGAGGGGCTCTGGCGGAGGTGTCTCGCCAGCGCGGCGCCTGGCTGCCTTGCACTTCCTCTGGGAGCAGCTCCTCCGCATCCCTGCCTTGCTGCTCCCGCTCTTCCGCTGCTCGCTGGGCTGTAACTTGCTGAGCGCTGGCCTGCCACCGCTCCTCCAGCTCCCTGAACGCCCCTCCGTCAACTGCTGTCCCCTGAGCCAACCCGGCCTCCCGTGGGGGGCGCCTACCCCAAAGCACCGGCCACAGGCCCCCCCCAGGAGGGTAGAGCGCGTCAGCGCTGACTCGCTGGAGCTGGTGGAGGCGCACCTTGGCATCCCTGACGGTAAACTCCAAGAGGGTGGTGGTGCCCAAGCCCCACACCTGGGGATCCAGCTGCAGGTGGGCCCAGGGGCCTAGGAGCCACTCCTCCTTGGGCCAGGGAGGGGGCCCGGCCTTATGCGCTGGGGCTCCACCTTGCCCTCCTGCTCCACCCCCTCCCTGCCCCCCACCCCTGCCCCTACCCCCGCTCCCTCCCCTGCCTCTGCCCCTCCCCCCCCCCCCTAGCTACCCCCCCCTGCCCCTGGCCCTGACCACCCTCATGCCCTTGCCCGCCCAGGCGCCCTGCAGGCAGAGGACGGAGGTGGGTAGCTCGCTCTTCCGGTGTCAAGAGGTAGTTGGGCTTGTTCAGGCGGGCCACCGCAGCCGGCTCCCAGACTGCCCCCTCCACCACCTGGAACGTCCCCAGGGGGCCCTGGCCCGTGGGGTTAAGGGGGAAGAGCCGCCCGTTGGGGGCCACCCAGTGGGAGGGATGGAGCGCGGGGTGGCACCGAGCCACGAACCCTACCCCGGGCCCCACCCTTAGGCATTCCCAATCAGGCGGGGGGGGGTCACGGAGGTCCACCCACTGCTGCCAGGGCTCCGGGAGGCAGGCTCTAACCAGGTCAGCAGCCCACCGGGTGACACCCTCGAGCTGAGACTGCCGCTGAAGGGCCTCCCGCACGTGGCGGACATGGGTCCAACCCTGGCTCTCTGCCTCCTGCCTAGCAGAAGAGATCAGGCGGATCAGAGGGTTGAACCACAACGGTTCCGCCATCACCGAGTAGAAGGATTGACTCTCTGGGGGTACCACCCGGAACAGACGAAGTTGGGCCAAGGCGGCCACGTGAGCTTGCAGCCGCGGGGTGATATTGCGCAAGGGAGGGGCGCTGGGGTCTGTGATGACCCAGGTGCTGAGGCCGTGGCTGGGGTCTGCCAAAAGGCTGTGGGTAAGGGGTTGCCAAGGGCGCACCCGGGGCGACCAAAGCTGGGCCAACATCTTCGCCCGCATGGCTGTGCTGATGACCCCTAGGTCTGGGAGCCCCACCCCTCCCTCCCGCCGGGGCATAACGCAGATGGCCTCGCTAGGGTACAGGCGGTTGCTGTTGGGGCTGCGCTCCTGGGGAAGGTCTGACGCAGCGACAAAGCGTTTGATGGCAAGGGCCATGGCCTGCGCCAAGGCTGTGGGAGGTTGCACGGCGGCCATCTGGTAGATGACCTTACTGGCCAGGCACTGCTGAGCCACCTGTACCCTCCCAAGCAGGTTGAGGCCCAGGGGCTGCCAAGGGAGGGAGGCCGCTGTGATGGCAGCTGCAGCACCACCATAGGCGGCCTCTCCTGTGGCAGCGTAAGAGGTCGCCCCTAGGGGGACCCCCAGGTGGCGCACTACCAACCCCGGCGGCGCGGCGCGGATGACCCCCCCTGCCCCTGCCCCTGCTCCTGCCCCTGCCCCTGCCCCTGCCCCTGCCCCTGCCCCTGCCCCTGCCTCTGCCCCTGCCCCTGCCCCTGCCCCTGCCCCTGCCCCTGCCCCTGCCCCTGCCCCTGCCCCTGCCCCTGCCCCTGCCCCTGCCCCCGCCTCTACCCTTCCCCTCTCCCCTCCCTTAGCGCCTCCCCTCCCCCCTCCCTCCCCTCCCACCCTTGCCAACCCTGCTCCCTCCGCCCCCAGGGCCTCCGGCTCGCCCTGACCGGTCACTGGTTGGACGCACGGCAGGGCCACGCTCTTGCTCACGCTCAGCGCTGGGCCGCCTGCGGCGCGGAACCGCTCCAAGGCCTCCACCACCACTTCCCCGTCCTTGACCCGATCCGCCACCAGGATGGTGAGGTCGTCCGCGTACTCCTTGGTGGGAAGCGCGGGGGTCAGGGTGGCAGCGTGCATGGCCAGGGGACTAGTGGGAATAGCGGGGGTGGTGATGCGACCCGCCCGCTGGAGCGAGCTGAGGTAGCTAACGAGCGGTTGCAACACCACACACCAGTACAACGGGGAAGCCCCACTGCCCTGTAGAAGCCCAGAGGCCAAGGGGAAGCTGTCGGTGAGGTAGCCGTTGACGAGCGCCTGTCTGGTGGCCCCCCGGTGCAGCAGCTGCGCCCAGCGCACGTGCCCCTGCTGGCTGAACCCCATGGCCTCTAGCGTGTCCTGGAGCAGGCTCCAGGAAACGTTGTCATAGGCCCCTGCCAGGTCCAGCAACAGAAGCCAGGCAGGGCTGTGCCGCTGCTGGAGCCACTCCAGCAAGCCTAGGTGGAACTGCACGCTGTCGTTGATGTCCCTCCCTAGGATGAAAGCTGACTGGGAAGGAGACACTAGCAGGTCCAGCGGCAGCTGCAGCCTGTCCTCTAGGGCCCGGGCCACCAGCCGCACATCGCAGTTGAGCAGCGTGATGGGGCGGTACCCCGCCACCTGGTCTCTAGGCTTGCCAGCCTTGGGCACCAGGGTAATGACCCCAGTGAGGAACTCAGCCAGGGGGGCTGGGTCGCTCGTATCTGCCAGAGCCTCCCTCAGCATGGCCCGCAAAGGGCCCACCAGCTGAGGCCAAAGCCGGTCGTACACCTCCATGGGCAGCCCGTCTAGCCCCGGGGCCTTGCTGTGAGCACTGCCCTGAAGGGCCCGACCCAGCTCCTCCTCCGAGAGCATGGGATCTCCCCCAGGCCCTTCCGCAGCCCTGGCCTGAGCGGGGGTGAGACGTGAGGTAAGGCAGTTAAGCAGAGTGGCGCGCGCGGCTGGGTCGATGGCCTTTGCAGCGTAGACTCCGGTAGGCGCGGCGGCTGAATAGTGATGTTCAAAGGCCTGGCACGCTGAGCGCACCCCGTTTGGAGTGGTGAGGTCGGCCGCCAAGCCGGGCTGCCCGGGGAGCTGAAGGGAGGAGATGAGGGTGGGGGTGTGCGCAGGCTGGTCGCGGTGGTAGAAAAAGAAGGAGGAGCGGTCGCCATACACCTGGTCCAGGACAGCGCTGGCTAGCAGGGACTGATGGGCCACCTGCACGCGCTCCCCCACCCCGGCTAGGGCTGTCGTCTCACCGAGGTGCTGCGCTGCAAGCACCTCTGCCTGGCCGGCCTGCTCTGCTAGCTGCAGTTGGCGCACGAGGTGGGCCCTTGCAGCCAAGGCTGCCTTCTCCCTGCGCTGCCGCAGGTCACGCCTAGCTCGGCGCTTGGTCCGCAGGAACTGCTGGGCCCGCAGGGCCATGCCCTGCTTGATGCGGGCCCACCTGGCCCTGTGCCCGTCCCTAGGCTGCGTCCCTAGCTGTCTGGCGGCCTCATGGTGAGCGTCCTCCGCCTGCAGGTACCCCTTGAGAGAGTCCAGCAGCTCAGGGTCGTCAAGGTGGGCGGGGTGCAGCTGCCAGGGGGCGGGGGCAGTGAGGGGGGGGTCGGGAGGGCACAGGGAGACAGAGACGGGCTGGTGGTCGGTGGGCACCGGCCGCACCCCCAAGATGGTGCTGTCCAACTGCCACTGAGCTAGGCCCTCCGAGACATACCACCGGTCTAGGCGGGCGCCTGTCTGCCAACGCTCACTGAAGTGAGTGAGGTCCCTGGCAGAGGGGGGGCGTAGCTGCCGCCAGGCGTCCACCAGGCCCCTCTCCGACACCAGCTGCCTCAGCTGCTCTGCCCCCTACACGACAGCTGGTTTACAACTTTGGTAGGTCTTTTGTTTTGCTTTGCTTACACAATTGGTCTATGTTGATGTTGAGATGTCTGATGTTGAGACTATTGATGCTTGTTGAGACTTGTGGATTAAGCGGTCCCGGTGTGACGAGAACGGTAAAAGCAGCGTATGGCGGGTGGCAAGGGTTTGGCGGGAGTCAAAGGTGAACCTACAGGCCATGACCGGGCAGCGATATAACAAAGAGCGGCATAGACAGGGCTGATAAGGTCAAAGGCAGTGCAAGCAGAGCACCGGCAGTGCAACGAGTGATAAGCTACACAGGTTGAGAGCAGACGGAAGCAGAACCATTGTACGCGTTGTCTTTGCCGCACAAAGTACTAGAGAAGGACAAACAGCCAGCAAGGCAAAGCAGCCTCACAGTTGACGGACTGCGCGGTACGAATCGTTTCTTTTAAAGTATGTCTGCCATTCCAGATTTGACTGCCTGCGAATGCGTCTACATTATGAAGGCAGTCTCATGCGACCGTCAGCTTATGCAAATGGTGGCATGTTCGTCCCTGCTACATGGCTAACGACGAGATATATGTGCATGGCTGATCGACATGCTCTCAGACAAACCCATGAAGTATTCGCAAGTGTAACCACCCCGGCACCCAGCCTGGTGTGGGTGCTCAAACATGCGTTAGCGTGCGCACATGGTGGTATGTTAGTCTTTGCATGGCAGCACTTGGTGCAGAATGGACCCCATGGCTAACCTATACGTAGTCAGAAAAGGCGAAATGACATGCCCTCATGTGAAGGCACCCCAGCACCCATGCATAACCAAGTGCGCGGTCCTAAATGACGCCACAGAAATCCGAAATCACGCAGCCCTGCCTTGTCAGTCCCCGTTCTATGTGTCGGCAATGTTCTGCAGTCAGTGCAATCTTCTGTGTGAGGCTTCTGCACAGATGGTGATCTGAGATGGGCCAGGTTCGTGATCTGCGTTCCCTGGACCTGAGGCTGCTGCAGCCACTGCCCATGCGCTACCTGCCCTGTCACGGAGCTGACCTGATGTCACCATCACGCATTGTACACTAACCATGATATGGGATATGCACTCTGTGAGATGGGGTCCTGTAAAAGCCTGAGAGCTCTGTCCTGGAGTGCTGTGCGGGATGCAAGCAAGGGCAAGGCCCAAGGTGGTGCCTTGAGTGCCCATACGCCGCCCTCACAGCCACCACCCACTCCCAAGCACCTCCTGCCTGCACCAAGCACATCGGAGCCTGCCCATCCTGCAATGCTTGGCGAGGGCAAGGCTGCTGAGGCTCCCCTCCACCCCCTGGGCTGGATGGCATCTTGTCCCGCACAGCAGTGAGGTGTTGAACCTGCACGTGGCGGAGAGCAAGGGATGCCCCCTGGAGCTGTGCTGGCGGGCCTGGCCTCATGGCACTGTGCCGCCCAGGCGTACCAAGGGATGAGATAGCAGTTGGACGTGGTAAGCCACTGAAGTCAAGCCAGAAATGTGCATAAGCCATGCACAGCTCCGGCCATTTAAAGTCTTTAGCTGCAAGCTGTCTGACCCAGTGCAGCTGATGTGTCTGGAAGGGAGTCCCATGGTTTACTGTGAAGCCTTGCAGCCTTTGGGTCGAACACCGGCCCCAGGCTAAACTCACATAACAGTGCTCCACAGAAGTGCAATACCTAGCAGCAAAGTAATTGCAAAGTGCCAGCTCACCTGGATTAGAACACGGTACCTCCAACGTAGGAGCCGGTGTCCCTCCCAGGCGTGCCGTGCCAGTCCCCTCCGTGCCATGGATTGCCATAAGGCAGCTGCCCCATCTGGACCCAGCTACTGTTGCATGCGTACCTGGGCATAGATTGGGGCAACAACAAGGTAAGGTAGCGCAAGGTAGAGCAGCCACAGCATGACGCAGTGCGCAATGAATTGAGGTGCTTTGAACGCAACACTGGCTGCTCACAAATGCATCCATGCTATGCAAAAGTACAGTAGTGCTGTCCATCTCCATAATGGAGGCCTTCCATCACCTGACCACATTGTAGCTCGAGGGCTAGGGTCCCTACCCACTCCATGCCACCGCGAGCCCACCGGCCCTCTGTGGGGTGCTCAGGCCATGTGGGCAATGTTCGGGCCACATCGACCATTCCATGCACCCATTCATGTTAGCAAGAAGCCCCAGCAGAACTGGGAGGTCTCGCCGGCTGAGGGTCAGGCACCTGTGCTTTGGGTTATAAACTTACTCCCCTATTGCGGTTTCATGACGGTGTTCAGGCCATAGCTTAGAGGCACAGCCCAGCAGTGCAGCGGGGCCAGGGATCCTCAGATTAATGTTCAGGGAGGCGCTGACATGACCACCTGCACTGCTGGCAGTCAGTCGGTCAGGCAGCCGCACACCTTCGTTCCTTGCCAACCAGGTGCATGGCGCAGCACGGCGGCGCGATCTTGTATCTGTGCATGGCCTGGTTGGTGGGCTGGCCGTACAGCAGGGTCCACTCATACCCTTTTGACAGCATGTCTGCATCACAGGCGTGAGGGCGCACACAGCAAAGGACAAGCAACCATTGCAGCCACATGCCAAAAGGCCAGAGCACTGTAGAGATAGAAGAAGAAGAAGACTTCGGCGTCAATGCCGGTGTGCATCAAGGGAGGAGCTTCTGCTTGGGGCGAGCTCCTACCACTCATAGCATTGCAAAATGAACAGAGTCCAGGGTGTGGGCATGAGGCACAGGGACACCCATCCTCCCATGAGGGCGCAAGGTATGGCCTTGGCACAGAAGCATTGGAGCAGCAGGAGGCTGTTGATAGTCAAGTAAAAATGAGAGGCGTGCCTGTTTTACTGTGCCATGCAGGCCTAGATTGCAGCCAGGCTCACCCGTTGAGCGGTTGCGAATGGCGTCAGACATGCGGATGTTTGGGTAGCCGTACAGGGCCTGGATCTCAGCGGCTTGCATGGACCCAATGTGGCGCATGCACTGCTCCAGCTTGGGGAAGAAGCGCTTGCCAATGGCACCCCCCTCCACATGGCACCGGTAGTCCAGCAGCACGAGCGGGTTAGGGTTCTTGGTCCATGTTTGTGGCGGATCCTGGCACCAAGGGGCATGACACAGGGGTGGGTGAGCAACCCTTGCGATGTGCCTGGATGGAGGAGGTCCGCTGGTGGGCTCGACTTCCGGGTTCTGAGGAAGCTAGCAGATTACATGCATGGGTTCCCAGTTCCTCAAAGAGCCCATGGCGGGTAAGAGTGACGGAACATGAAGCAGGATGGAACAGCTAGAGCCAGTGCAAGCATGTGAGAGGTCACAGAGCAGCGGGTACCTTTTGAGGGTACTTGAGGACATAGAAGAAGCCTAGGTGGTTGATCATGAACTTCTGGGTGGTGGGCAGGAGCATGGAGTCGATGCCACAGCGCCGCCATGCGGTGGTGTGCACCTGGTGCGGGCCAGGCAGGAGCGTGTGGCGGGCATGATGACCATGGCAGTCAATGAGGCAACAGTGCAAAGCCAGGGCAGAGCAGGCCAGGGTAGGGCAAAGCAAGTAGAGGAGTAGAAGAAGAAGAAGAAGGAGAAGTAGGAAGAAAGAAGAAGACTACTCCAGCAGAGCCCGCGTGCATGAAGGGAGGAGCTGCCGCCTGAGGCCTGCTGCCTGCTCCCATCACCTACCCTAAGTGCAGCAGACAAGAGAGGGGCAGCGGAGCACTGCAGGGACAGCAGCTAGGTGATGTCCACCACATGTGCCTACCTGGTCGTTGTCAATGACCCAGAGCTTGCCCTTCTCTGTGAGGAAGATGTTCTGCTGGTGGCGGTCACACTGGGAGAACAGCAGGTCGAACAGGGCGGCCATCTTGACTTCGGTGTGGTTGAGGCGGTTGGTGAACAGGTCCAGGATGAGCTGAGGGGGTGTTGGAGGCTTGCCAGCTTCCTGAGGTGAGGTGAGGTGAGGTGAGGTGAGGTGAGACAGACGACGAGAAGACATTATGAACACCAATACACTGCCAGGATTGCAGCAGAGCCTGTCACCTGACCCTAGCCCTTGGGCACCGTAGTAATGTCCACTCATGCCACTGCGTGTGCAAGCAGGCTGCTTGTGACCTGCTACCTGGATTACCATGCCTGCTGCTGATGCACCTTGCAGAGTGAGAGTGCACGTGAGAGTGTGTGAGAGAGAGAGAGGGAGTGAGAGAGAAAGAGGGAGTGAGAGTGTGACAGCAGGGCCAGCTCGAGAGTGCGGTCACCCTCGCTACACAGGCATAGGGTGGTGGTGCCGCTGTTGCCGCCGTGGCTCGCCCACCTGTATGTTCTGCACAGACACGCCGTCAGCGATGTCCGCCCACAGGCCTAGCCAGTCAATGCGGAAGCCATGCCCAGGGATCACTCCATGGACAGGCTCCACCCACGTGCGCGGCGCTATGTCCAGCAGGCCACACTCTGAGGCCACCTAGGGCCAGCAGGGGACAGAGCTGGTGTCAACTGGTGTCAACTGCCTCAAACCGTCAAAAGTGATGAGTGTGACTCACTGGTAGCTCTGTCACTCCCTAACATGAACATGTACTTCAGCACGTTTATACTCCTGTCCTTACTCCATCCATGGTGGCATGATGCGTTGTGTCGGCAGCCAGGGGATACCCCAGGATGCAGGCAGCGCAGCAGCTCACCTTGTTCTGTGCTAGCAGCAGCTTGACCTGCGAGTACACCTTTCGCTGGCTGCACATGGCGAAGCCCCTCTGCTTGACCTTCATGACCGGCACACACCACACCTTGACCACTGCCCAGCCAGACGTTGTCTTGTTGGTACGCACCCTGCAGCCAAGAGGTAGGGAGATCAGGTGGTGGCACCAGCAGGATGACAATGTTCTCCATGCCTGGCTCAGAGCAGAGTGAGTTTGGGTAGAGTGACTATAGCCTCACAATGCAGTGCTGAGTGACTTCAAATTAGCAAGTAGTGCATTTTCCATAGTCATATTAGCAAGCTGCTTCATATCAGCAAGTAGTGCATTTCCAATAGTCTGCTGGCTGCCTTGCTGCTTGCCTTGCTGGAGTGATGTCCACTGTCTTCCAGCTGCCAGTCTATGTGCACAGCTTGCTCCTGCTCACCTG
The DNA here is from genome assembly GCA_030144725.1 of Haematococcus lacustris. NCBI lineage: Eukaryota > Viridiplantae > Chlorophyta > Chlorophyceae > Chlamydomonadales > Haematococcaceae > Haematococcus > Haematococcus lacustris. Next base: position 10,972,563 of record JASKMD010000012.1, read on the forward strand.
AACAGCCAGCTGGGTGACCCCCCCGGCTCATGCGAGTAGTAGCTGCCTGCCATGGTGGTGCCACTGGCCATCAGTTCCAAGGTCTGCTGGCAGCCCCAGCACACGGTGCAGTTGCGCAGGCGCTTGCGGGCCGGGGCCTTGGTGTTGCCTGGGGCGATGTCACTAATGTCGATGCTCTTGCCCCGGATGCGGTAGATGCCATCTGACTCGACCTCATCCCTCGTCTCAGTGTCAGTCAAGAGCCGCCGTTGCTGGCCGCCCTGCTGCCTCCCACCTGCTGCTGTCTGGCTGTCACTGCTGGCTTGCATGCCCGGTCTGTTGCTGCCATCAGGCTGCACACTGCCTGCACCACTGCCACCATCTTCAGGGTCTGAGAAAGCTGGCTGGAATTGGGACTGCCCTGCTAGATCCAGACCCTCCACTTGGGGTTGTAGGTGCTGCCGCTCAATTGCTGCCTGTGATCTGCCCCTTGGTTGTGCTGTTGCAGCATGGAGACTGCGCTGCCGGATGCCTTGCCGATGCTGTGATCTAGAGGTGCTCTGCTGTTTCCGCCGGGCTGTCTCTGCCGGGCTGAACTGGTTCACAGACACATCAGGATCTTCTGACAGCACTACAGGCTGGCCACGCTCACGGATCACAGCCTGTGCCTTGGGGTGCTGTGCCACGACATGCTGGGGTATACACACAGTGCACAGGTTGCAGTCCTCATGGTACGGGTAGCGCTGCGGGCAGCAGGCAGGTGCAAGGAGTTGGCGGTCCACTGTAGCGTGTTGTGCACTGCAGCTTGGTGAAGGGGTGCTGCAAGTGCTTACCAAGATACGCTCAATATCCTCAGCATCTCGAGGTAGCTCGATATTTTGCGTCACCCCGGTACTGACTGGCTGATACTTGCTGGCTGCATGTGTTGCAGGTAGCGGCGGTGATGGATGTAGAGATGAAGGGGGTTGTGGGGAAGGTGGTGGTGGTGGTGGTGGCGGTGGGGACAGCTGGCTTGTGACTGTGCTTTCCTGCTGGCTGGAGGGAGACGTAGAGACTCCAGGTTGAGAAGACGTGGTGGCAGTGATGACAGTGACTGATGGTGTAGGGTATGTCTCAGGAAGGACTCGTACAAGCTGCTTGCGCAGCCTGCACATCCACGTGTCTGCGAGCGGCAATCAGTTGCTGGATTACAAACCATAGTTGTTGGACGGCTTATAGCTCGCCAGCATGGTCTGCACCTGCTGCTTGCAGACTTGACAAAGTAGAGACTGGGCAGTGCCAAAGACTGGGCACGGCCTGCAAGCTGGAACATGTGAGCATTGGTCTTTTGAACAAGCTGTCTACTGCACTATCCGGCCTTACCAGCGGCGTCAAGGCTACGACCAGCCCGAAGCAAAGACAACAGGCAACACGGCTTCGGCCTCGTTCCTTGCTGCGCGATCGGCTGGCTGAGCCCATCGGCACTGCTTTGCTTCGCTCTATAGCTCAGCAGCAATCCGTCATCTTGAAATAGTGAGGGTGGGAGGTCGAGAGGTAACCCGACACGACACTTGGTCAAAAAACGCGAGGACACTGCACAGTACTGCGGCTGGCAATTCTAGTTCGAATGTCAGTGCCGACACATGTGACCGCGCTGCGCTTGCGCTCTAGACTCCCGTCTTGCACTGTCTTTCACCTTGATTGTTCGGCTGAAGGATAGACTCCCCTTGCTTTCATTTGTGACAACTTAGAAACCCACCTCCTTTACAGCGACAGCACGGATGCCTCTGAACTTTCACGACAATGAGAAGCCACGGGAGCCGGTAGAGTTTTTCATCGTGAACACGAAAGCGCGGCCCATGGAGCTGGAAGGGGAGGTCCTTCCGGAGCTCATTCGCAAGGCACGTGGTTACACGCAGCATCCTTTTCATCTATTAACCTGTTCTTACCCCGATGGCCCCGCGGCACAGTGCGGGGATGTGAAGTCAGGCCGTGTCACCATTGCTGGCGTCGAAGCGTACTTGGACAAACACGTGTTAGTGTTCGACCGTGACATGCTGCGCAACCTCTTCAATGAAGCAGACCATAAAAAGGAAGGGTCACTGGATGCCAGGGCCATCAAGGCAGCTTTGACAGGTGTGTGATGAGGGAAGACATCCATCATCAACCTATCCATATCCGTGCATCCCGTCCATGGCTAATACATATGCAGCAAACTGACTACAAACCACATTGCAGCCCGGTATCCTAAACGTCAGCTCGTGCGGGAGTGGCGTCAGCTGATGGCATTGCTGCTGGGAGTGCCAGAGCTGGTGCTGGCAGAGGACATCAAGCATCCCAAAGTCTCCGAGGTACTGCTTCGTCAACTCTCCTGCCTCATGACCAGTTGGACAGCCATCCAGGCCCTCCCTATGACAGGGGTTTCCCTTAAGCTGTGTTGTAAAGAAGGACACACCGTTTGCTGCAGGGCACCTACAACAAGGAGAGCATATGGGATGGGCCACTGCCTGAGTTGCCAAAAGCCCCTCCCCGGCGACCACGGAAAGCCAAGAGCACCAACCCTGCCCAACCCCCCTCCACCTCTGCAGCCAGTGGCAACAGCAGCCTAGGCAGCACCCTGACCAGCTCCACAGCCCAGGGCCCCGGGGAGTTGGCATTAAACAGCATGCTGCAAGGCAGCCAGACTGGCAGCCCCCTGCGCAGTACCTTTGCTGCCTCCAAGCAGTTCAGCCAGGCCACCCAGGGCCAGCTGCTGGCGTCCACCATGACTAACCTGGCCTCCAGCTTAGCTTCAGGGCCACTGACCTCAGCAGACCTGCTGGCCAGCTCCAGCAAGCAGTCAGTCAAGGCATGGGGCGCTGCGCTGCCACCCTCCGCCATAACGCTGCCGCCCTCAGGTGAGCAGGAACTGGCACAGCGGGTGCTTTCTGCTGGTGCTGAGGGTTTAGTTTTTGCTGGTGCTGGCGGTGAGAGGTGCTCTCTACCCTGGGGCTGCCAACTACTAGCTTATAGGCACATGAGCCTGTGGGCTCTACCTAGCACAGCCCAGCCAAGCTGCAAACCACAGTTGGGTCTGGGTTACCAGCTTGTGCTCTTGCGCTGTCATGACCTGGAGCAGCCTGCAGCTTATCGCACCCTAGGCCCAATAGGAGCCCCTTGGGACCAGCACCGGTGTATGGCATACATGGAGTTGTGCCAGCACACGCTCCTGTGCCACCTGCTGCTCCAGGGCCTTGAGCTAGCTACCCCACAGCCACTCATAGCCCAGGCCCATTGATCCGTGCCGTCAGCAGCATGCAATTCTCACCACTGCCTTGCCCAGCCCTGCCACTGACACACCCAGACTGTCAGTCATTAGTCAGCTCACTTGCACCCCAGCTGCCTAGCCCAGCCCTCAATACCCTGGAGCTGTCAGTAGCTAGCTTGCTTGCTCGCACCATCTCAACTGAGGGGAGGGGGGGGGAGGGGAGGGAATCCCAGCACAGCTGTAAAGCACAGTCGCAGCTGGTCACGAGCATGTGTTCTTGCGCTGTCGTCACTTCCGTACTCAAGGTTGATTAAGTTGCCAGGGCCAGGGCCGGGTTGGTGTACTGATCCAGCCACCTCTCCCACTGAGGAGCTAGGGCCACAGGGGCCTTGACTTTGCAGGCTGACCAGACTCTTCCTAGCTTCAAGCCTCGCAGCAGCCTGAATTCAAGGCGACCAGCACTACCTGCCCCAAACTCTCCTGGGTCGTATGCCCAGCGCTAGCTTGCATAGTCTCAAGATCCTGGCTGCATACCTGCCTGTCCGCCTTCCACTGCCTGGCTGCAGCCTTAACCGTGCTGCGCACCTCCATGCGTTCCACCTTGGCCCGCAAGCCTGAGTTTGTCGCCGGGGTGGTGCCGCTGGGCAGCACGGAGCTCGACTTGAAGAAGACGCTGGGCGCGCCGTTAGACGTCAGCATGAGTCTTGCGCGAGTCGAGCCCGTGCGGCCCACCCACGTGCTGCCCTCCGCGGGGTACCAAGAGTGGTCGGACTATGCAAGTCGCAACTGCAAGACGGCGCCCAGCCGATGGTTCAACGAGCACCCCGCAACCGCCCCGCCGGCCACGCATCCGTACCCCTGGTGAGAAGTCAGGGCAGGTGCGAGGGGATGGGTAGAGAAGGATTGCACGGCAGGCATGCTTGGCAAGCTAGCCAAATGTGCTTGGCAGGCGAGCATGTGAGGGAGGGCGTGGTCGCCCCCTACGCTGCCTCCCCCTTCGCCTTGCTGACCTCCTCCCCACACCTCTGGGGCCATGCATGTATGGTAGACCCTGTATGAGATTGCAGGGTTGTTTATTGTAGGGTGGGTGAGTAGAGAGCAGCTGTGTGGGTCCATAAATAGAAGGAGGATTCCAATCACAGAACCGCATGATAGACTGACATGCTGCTGCATCCATATGATGACCAGAATGCTGCAAGATGAATACGGCGTTTGCCAGCAACTTAGAGCCCCGTCTTGTAGCCTAAGAGTGGGCATGACTTGCTTTGCCTCGACATGAATGCGGCTGGCCTAGGAACAAGTGCCAGAGTTGACACCTCCCCTGCAAGACATCGTGATCTACCTGTCCATGCCCATGTTTAGGTGACATGGACACATTGGCCGTATTTATGGCTGGTGGTGTTGAATAGGCAGGGCGCATTCGTCTCTGATGCAGGGACATTGTGCAGGGGCTGCTTGGTTTCTAGGGGGGATGGCAGCAGTTCCGTTGCTCACAAGGCAGCAGCAGCAGCATGTGTCGAGTGCATGAGCACAGTATCTGAGTGAGTGGGAGGGGAAGGGCAACGCCAGGTTAGGCACCTGGCTGGCAATCACCTATTGCTCGCACCTTTTGCACCTGCTTCCCTCCCAAACCTGCAGTCAGCCCATGGTGTTGTGTACACCACACTGCCAAGTGGGGCCAATGACACCTTGGTTGAGTTTGAGTGGGCACATGCATGGAGCGGTGGGCGTACATGCCAGCCATGTGATTACTGGGTCCTTTGCCACACGTTTCTTTTGGGGGGCAGTCTCACTTAGCGAACTAAAACAACCACAAGAATCTAAGAATTGTCATCATGGCCTCATGAGTCATGACAATGGTCTGCGCACATGTCCGTCAAGTGCGAGAGCAGGCAAGCAACTGACAACGGTTGGAGCAGTGTGCACCGATGTCATAAGCAACCCAGCTCCCTCTACAAGATAATGTCGTCCATTTAAAGCACGCACCCACCACAAGCATTTAGCACGAACCACGATAGCTTACACCGTTGTTCCGCCAGCCTGAACAACTCGGGCATAAAAACATGCGACACGCTCCATACCAGCATGCACAATAATGGGTGCACACAACTCAACCATGCACCGCCGCACTGAACATGACACAGGCGCACAAATGCATAAAGAATGAACCTCATAAGGAAGCAAATCGCAGCGCACCGCAGGCACGGTGGTCATCATAATGTGCGAGGGAGGTACTAAAGAACACGCTCCCATGAATGTCATGGCATGCTATGCTCATGACCCAGCTTCACGATCAACAGCAACACTAAGCAACTTACGGACACACACCCGTCCACACAGGCCTATCACTCTGGGCCCTGTGCGGCAGGAGGTATTGCATCTTCTAATCGCAGCCTGTGCACCTAGCAGAGTTGCAGCATCGTGCATGTCCTGCGCCTCCCTACCGCCGCTGAATCGGCGACAGACAGACCAGCGTCCGAAGCAGCTGGAGCTGCAGAGCCGCAGCTAGAACGTCAGGTTGTCCGTCACCTTGGTAGCTGTTGTGAGGCCGTGCGACGACGATCTCTACGTGGCGCCCACCCGCGTGTAACTCATCACACCAAAAATGTGGCCTCGTCCTGCCGTCGCTCGGTCGCTTCGTGCTCTTTGGAGACCACAGCAAAGGCGCAGGCTCCAGTTTCTTGAGCCTTCCATCTTCATGCGTCTCTTCCCCGCCCGCAACCAACCTGACCGTCAACTGCCGGAAGGTTGTTTGCAACTTGGCAAAGAACAACTGCTGCAGCAGCTGCTCCTTGGTCGTCCCCTCGCAGGTACCCAAGCCTCGTAAGTGGTGCAACTTGACGCTTGCATGCGGACCGGCCGTTGTCGCCAGGCCAATGCCGGGTTGCGGCTGAGGTGGTGGCTGCTGTGAAGCTTGCACCCCTGGTGTTGCCTTCTTGACAGCTGCCTTGCTGGATCCCACGCCAATTTGACCAGGCTCAAGCATCAGCGGTAAGCTGGCAGCTGCATTGAAGACAACCACATTGCTGCTATTGCTGCTGTTGCCGCTGCTGCTACTGCTGCTGCTGCTGTGGCCCAACTGTTTCTTGGCATCAGGGTGGAGTGGTGGCAGCAGCAGGGTCGGAGAGGGGGTTGGAGTGGCGGCAGCCGCATAGGGCACCAAGCCGCCCAGCTGGGCCAGTGCGTGCAACATGCTGCCCAGCATCACTGACTGCTCAGGAGTCATGGCACCCTTACGCCTGATAGTCTTCACCTGCACAGGCCATGGCAGCAGCGAGGGTGAAGGCGGTTAGCCAGGAGTGAGAGACTGTTTCAGGAGTTGCCCAGCAGTCCCTCAGCTCAGTGCAGGGCGCGGCAAAGGCGCCAGCCAAGACTGCTTGCGTGTCGTCCAATAACCCAATGGCAGCAGACTTCCCTCCTGGCTAGTTGTGGCATGTCAGACCCAGGTGGTTGCTAGGAACACAAACTGCCCATAGCTCCAGTGCTGCTGCCACTGCTGCTTGCGCTGCTGCTGCTACTGGCACACCCACTCACAGCCTGCCACCGGCCACAGCAACAGGCATCCACCCAGCCCTCCAGCCACCTGCTCGCTGCCCTGCTGCTGTGAGACTGACCCGCTTGGCATAGGTGTTCAACCACTGGCTCCCGGGCCAGTAGCGCAGCAGCAGCAGGGCACGGGCGGTGCGTTGAAGGCCATGCACGCTGATGGTCCCCGCGGACACTACCTGCAGCACATGAAGCCAGGGGCAGGGCATCGTACCCATGCTGTGGACGGCACACTGCACCATCCTCCGCGCCAGGAACATGGCTGGCAAGGGCACACCAAGCCACGCGTGCCACTGGCTGTACACACTCAGTACACATCAGCAGTGTGAGATAGGGGTGAGAAAGCATGGCGGAGTCCAGCAGGTGCGCAAGTACGGGCCATGAGGTCCCATGGCATAGTAAGAAGAGTGCAGCTCATACATATGCAGTGGGGTGCAGTCGGGGCTTAGGGCTGCTTGGGGCATGGTGCAGTATGAACGAGGTGTTAGGTGTAGGTGTGCAGCGCCTGGGATTAACTGCCTTGCTGAATATCTGCTACCCACCCTAAGCTTTCCAGCCCGGCCCGCTGCCCTTCCGGCCGCAACGCTCACCCGGATGCGGGCCACCAGCCCGGACAACCAGGCCGTGGGCAGCGTCTGTCCCCACAGCGCCAAGCCTAGCAGCAGGGAGGACAGCTGGTCGGCTGTCATCGAGCGCACCAGCCTGCCCATGTGTTGCGCGTTGGGAGGCGCCTCGCAGCTTGTCAAGTGGTCCTGGCTTCCCGACCGCCCAAGCTCTTCGGGAGACACTGCGAGGAGTGCGGCGAGGAGCGCACGCGGGCATACATTTGCCGAGCCATCCCAAACGCTTTGGCCCAAAAGCTTCGACTCAGCAAGATTTGAAATGTCCCTCCCGTCATTGGCCAGCGGCGGGATTGAGCTCTCCTTAGCACTGCCCCCAGCACGGTTGAGCTCGTTCATCGCAGGGAGAGTTGTGATAGATGCGTTTGTTGCAGCAATTGCAGCTTCAGCAAGGCCCAGCACGGCGCGGGCAATATCTTTAGCGGGGAGCCGCGGCCACTGCGCGTCGAGCGCAGTGGAAATAGCCACCAATAGCGGAATAGGCAGCGTGTCAGCCAGGTGGCGGGACAGCCACACCACCTCCACCAAATCGGTGAGTTGCGGCGCCGAGAAGTGGTCGGAAGCGCGGTAGGTACCGGAAATGGTGCCGTTCGGCTGCGCGCTTGTCGTCCCGGCACTAGCGAGGCTGTGGGTTAGTCCAGGCACCAGCCTTGGCACCTGTCGCGGCCTCTCTGGCGCCGTATCGCGCGCAGAGAGGGAAGAATCCGCCCTTTGCACTACCCGACCCAGCCCCGGCACTGTTGCCTCTAGGACCCGGTGCAGCACCTCTGGTGCCAGCTGCAGCTGTAGGGAGGCGGCAGCTTGCAGCAGCTGCATCAGCGGCCCGGGGCCCAGCTGTGGCAGCAGGTTCTGCAGCGCTGCTTCACATTCCCGCAGCCAACCAGAAGTCACATGCAGTACACCGCCATGCATGAGAGCAGGTGGTGCAACGGGTGTGAGGTCTTGTGTCACCTGACTTGGGGCTGTTGCTGTTGCTACCGGGGTACCCAGAGGGGTGGCCAGCTTCAAGCGGGAAACCGCCCACAGAGCATGCACCAGCAGGGCTGGGCTGCTCCTGGCCAGGTCATCAGGGGGCTGGCTCTGCATCACATGCAGCAGGGAGGGCAGGCCAGCCCACACCCGCTGCCAGGCGGCCTCAGTGTCTCGAGTGTACAGGAGGACTACTGGAGGGGGAGCAGGGGTGGGTCGGAGGGGGCGGAGGGAAGAGGGGACGGCACGAGGAGGGGAGGAAGCAGGGGGGCTGCGGGGTCGCGAGAGCTGACTGCGCTGTAGTCTGTGACTCGGCGGACCCGGGATCGCGACCGGGCTAGGACCATCTTGAGTGTGGCATGCGACCGCGCCAGCGTCGCGTGCTGCGGCGTAGTGCTGTAACCGACCGGCAGCACCGGGAGTGCGTGCCACGGCGTAGAGAAGCATCGCAGCATCGGCGGCCTGCAGTTTCGACGCAGGGCGGGCGTTGGAGTGAAGCTTGCGCTCGATGTTGGACGCCGCAGCCTCGTCTTCCGACGCAACCCTGGCTTGCAGTGTATGTTCCAGGGAGAGGCTTGAGCGCTGCTGCATACATTGATGTACACGATGTCCGCGCTGCTGCATACATGATGTCCCGCCAATTGAGATGCCGTCTGACCCGAGGGCGGGGCGCGGCATGGCAGCAGCCAGCAGGGACGGCCCGGCACACGAGGCGGGTTGCAGGGTCAGGTGCAGGCTGGCTGCTGCCCATGCCAAGCGCGCCGCATCCGCACTGCTCAGCTCCCGCAACAGCGTCATCAAGATTTGGGTGAGCCCGAGCTGCAGCGACGCGCGATCCACGGACATGACGTTCATCCAGCTCACGGAACTGATCCCTGGCCACCTCGTATTCTTGGCCAAGCTTCTCCCGTAACGCTGGCGCTGTTGTAACCGTTGACGCCCTTCCCGGCGCCGCCGTAACCATCCTGGCACCACAGTGTCCGCCCGCAGCGGCGGCTGTCTGAGGTGCAGCGCCGGGTATGACTGTGCAGGTGTCAGCAATGCCAGGCGGGCCAGGGACCAGCAGCCCGCCACGACCTCATCGGCCTTCAACTGCCAACCGCCTCCATCTGTGTCCGTCATGCCCAGAGCCAGAACGGCGGACAAGGGACGCGCGACGGACGCTGGTAAACGCAGCCCAACGCGGGCCGCGCACCAGAGCAGGCGCACGACCGCCCGGGGCCGAAGCTGCGCCCCTGCGCCGCTCGATGGTCGCGATGGCAACCGCGCGAGTAGGTGCTGCGGTCCCTGGCTTGGCAGAGACACCTGATGTGTCGAGGGAGCAGCTGTTCTGGCGGCGTTCGTCAGAGCTTGAATGAGCAGCTGAGAGGGCAGGCGCAGGCCAGCCTTGACTGCCAGCCATAGCAGCAGCGCCAGGCGATGGTGCGAAAAGTAACGGGCACGCCAACGCACTGCTAGCCACAATCTCAGTTGTTGCGAGGGGCTTGGCGCACACCTGAGCCGACAGCGCAAGGAGGCAGAGCAGCATGGACATGAACAAAGCAGTAGGAGTGGGCATGTCCTCCCCCTACTGCTGATCGTGCAGCAAATGGTGAATACGTCTGGATACACAATCATTCATTGCACAGGATACATGACTTAGACCAGACATAGGCGCAGACATACAGACAGTTGGACAAACCCCTGGAACCCACCTCACCCTGCCTTACCGGCAACACGTCACCTCACTTACGACCCACCTAACCTAACCTGACCCCAGACCCTTACCCTCCGCCCTCACTCTGACTCAGACTCTACACCTCCCCCCTCACCCTGCCTGCCCCGCCCTCACTTGTATTCTGCCATGGCATTGAAGGCCTGCTGCAGGGCCAAGGGAGCCAGGTGGACGGCCCTGGCGGCACAGCTGGCCATCAGCCGCTCCAGCCAGGTGTTGGACACAGGCAGGCTGAACCGGGCCAAGCTCCACAAGGCCACGCGCACCTGCAGTGTTGCCAGGTTTGGCAACCTCAGCGTCCCCTCACGCACTTTCAGGTCCTGCCAACATACCCATCACGGGAGGTCAATGCAATCACTGCTGCATGCGCCAGCTTGCTCTAAGGACGTGGCGTCCCTGCACTCGCCATCACCTCATGCCCTCATCACACTATCATTGCTTATCAATAGCTTGTGAATAGTAGGCAGAGTTTCTGCTGCCACAGACCTGGGGCAGTGCTTGCTGAATCATTGGCGTCATGTGTGGTGCCTGTCTGGTCCTGCATGGCCCTCTCACAACATCCCACGCCAGCATGCCTGACATGTCAACAACTGGTGATGAGGCTGCACCTCAGCGGCACACTTGCCTCCCTCAGGCCACACAATGAGCCTCTGCTGGACCATCCTGGCATTGGATGTGCTCTATGACCTCAGCGCCAGGCAGCCATGCGGCCCCGCCAGCATGCAGCATGAATAAAGCACCATGCGACCATGGGCACATGGGGATAGGGAACCAAGCTGTGCTTCAGGCCCGGTGGCCACACATCTGGTAGGGGCAAGAGATGGGCAGGCGTGTGAGAGCATGTGTGACCCACTGACCTGAACCAGGGTCCAGGCTGGCTTGGGGGGTTCTTCTCTGGGCAGCTTGTGGTGGGGAGGTGCTTCATGGCCCTCAGGGTTCTCTGCTGCTGCTGCTGCTGGCGGGGCGGTAGAGGCAGGGGCGGTGAAGAATGCCGGTGAGAAGGACCAGGATAGGAAGGAGGAGGAGGGCAAGGAGGAGGGCGAGGAAGAGGGCAAGGAGGAGGGCGTGGCAGCGGAGCCTGTTGCCTGTGCCAAGAAGCCGTCAGGCAGGACCTCCATCAGCGCCGCCCGCCGCTGAGGCTGTGTGTTCAGGGTGTGCACCAGCTCAGCCGCCACTGGGGTGTGGCCCCTTGCGGCCCAGGTGTCGGTGTCCAGGATGGCCAGGCTGCGCACCACACACACCACCTGCAGGGGCCAGGCTGCAGCACAGTCAATGGCAGGCAGGCAGGCAGGCTGGGCAGGCAGGCAGGCAGGCAGCTCAGGAGCAGCCCCTCCCTGGCCCAGGCGTTGTCAAAGGTCGGCTGGCCCAGGTGTTGCCTAAGGTAGCCCACTGGACCTCACTCCCCTCACCCTGACTTTGCTGGACCTCACTCCCCTCACCCTGATCCTGGTCCTGCTATGCAAAGCTCAACCGCTGCTGCTGCCTATTGGGGACACCCCTCTGCTGCTAGGGCTCGACGCTGATGTGCAGCAGCAGTGCAGCAGCTGACCCATGTGCCCCAACCTGGACCAGGTCTTACCTACGGAGTGATCCCCTGTGATGTGCGCCCTGCACGGCAGCTGCCCCACCCCTCCCACCACCCACACCTGGCCCAGTACATTTGAAGCACGCTCCCCAGCACTGGCCCAGCCACTGCCTGTGAAAAGCGTTAAGCACCTCCACCCTCCCCCTATGCCCCTCCCCCTATGCCCCTCTACCTGGGCCTCTCCCTTCCCGAGTACTGGACACTATCGCCACCTAACACCTTGCACGCGCCAGCACTGGCTCCTACAGGACCAGGCAGTCTAACCCACCTGGCTATACTCCAGTTGATGCAGCCGGGCCAGCACGGCCCTCAGCGCGTCGGCAAGCCAGCTGGGGTCCACCCCCCACACCTCCTGCTGCCACCCTCCCCCAGCACCACCTGCCCCCTCCATGTCACGGTGTTGCGGCTGGGCAGTGGGGCGGTGGCGCCCTGAGCCAGCGTTACCCAAGCTGCTGTCAGGCTGTGAGGGCAGGAAAGGCTGGGACTGGCTGGGTGGGCGTGTATGGGGCATGCTGTGCCCCTGACCCTGCCCCTCTGCCTGATCCTGCCCCTGCCCTTCACCTCGCCCCTGCCCCTGCCACTGCCCTGGGCCACTGAGTTGTGCAGGCTGTGGTTCAAACCCCAGCATGCCAGCTGGGGGCCCTTGCAGGGCCTGATAGCGAGGTGGCAGGGGAGGCAGGGGAGCCTGAGGGGTTGCCTGGGGCTGCAGCAGCGGCCCTGCCCCCCTCCCCTGGCCTCCATAGGATGCTGACAAAGATGCCGTTGTGCCCGCTAGCTGCTCCACCCCCCCTCCTCCTGCTCCTGCTCCTGCTCCTGCACCTGTTGCTTTCACCCCTTCTGCTGCCTTACCTACTGCCGCCCTCGGCCTGCTGCTCTGCACAGACACTTGCCCTGAGGATACAGAGAGCTTATCTACAGCCGCCTGCTGCTGCTGCTGCTGCTGTTGCGAAGGCGATGACGGCGGCAGCGGCAGCAGCGGTGGCAGCTGCTCCTGCTGTTGCTGCTGTTGCTGCTGCGGCAAAAGCTGTCGCTGCTGCCATAGCTGTGCCTCCCTACATGTTGAGAGAGGGAGTGAGGGCGGTGGCAGCAGCGAGGGTGGGGGAGGCAACCCAGGAGAGTGTGGTGGGCCCTGGAAAACAGGTGCTGCCACAGGAGGAGCCTGCGCAGACTGGGCAACAGCAGCAGGTGGGGGTGGGGCAGGGGGGGGAGGAGGGCGCCCCTGCCCTGCCCTCTTGTCCCATGCAGGAGCTGCCGCGGTGGAGGGGAAGTAGGTGAGGCGAGCCAGGGAGGTCAAGAGGCCGGTGAGGTGATGGGGGTCCATGTGTGGCAGCCAGGGTTGAAGGCGCAGCAGCAGGGCGGCCATGCATGGGGGCTCCATGCTGGTGTGAAGCTGGGCCATGCAGGCTAACAGGTGCAGCAGCAGCGGCACGTGGGGAGGGAGCAAAGGGAGGGGGGAGGGGGGGGCAGCAGATGGTGCAGGCAAGGGGGTGGAGGGGGAGGAGGGAGATGGGGCGGGGGAGGAGGAGGCGGAGGAGGTGGAAGAGGAGGAGGGGAGAGAGGTGTGAGTCTGATGGGTGTATGGTCTGCCTGGGTGATGGGGTCTAGGAGGGGGGGGATGGCAGGGGCCGCCCAGCAGCTGCTCCCCAAGGGAAGGTGAGCTGGAGGAGGAGGAGGAGGAGGAGGAGGAGGGGGCGGGTGTGAGTTGGAACAGTTGGGGGGCGAACAACAGCTGCCGCTGCTTTGCAGGGCTGGGGTGCTGCGGCATGGCTTCAGCTGAGGTCTGCCCTTCCAGTTTTGCAGCGGCCTGTATGGTCGTTGTCTGCTGCCCCAGCTGCCCCAGCTGCCCCTGCTGCCCCTGCTGCCCCTGCGGCCCCTGCTGCCCCTGCGGCCCCTGCTGCCCCTGCGGCCCCTGCGGCCCCTGCGGCCCCTGCGGCCCCTGCGGCCCCTGCGGCCCCTGCGGCCCCTGCGGCCCCTGCGGCCCCTGCTGCCCCTGCGGCCCCTGCGGCCCCTGCGGCCCCTGCTGCCCCTGCGGCCCCTGCGGCCCCTGCGGCCCCTGCGGCCCCTGCGGCCCCTGCGGCAGCGGTGGCGGGGGTCCTGGTGAGCTGTAGGGATCCACTGGCCGCCCCACAGGAGCCAAGCGCAGCAGCAGGTAGTGTGACCAGGCCACCACCACGTGCCTGGGCAGCTGCACCTGCTGCTGGGCACACGCCTGCAGGACCACCACATGCTGCTCCAGGCTGAGGCGCTGCATGGAGGGCTGCAGGGCGCGGAGGTCAGTCATCCCACCCAACAGCTGCGTGGCTAGGAAGAGGGGGGACGACGCGGGGGCGGCACCCTGGGGAGGGGTGGCTGCCAGGGGTGACCCCTTGGAAGGGAGAGGCAGGGGCTGGGGGCGGGGCTGGGGGTGGGGCTGGGGGTGGGCCTGGGGCTGGAGCTCGGGGTAGGGGTAGGGGGAGGGCTGGCGCCTGTGAGTGCGCACAGCTGTAGACGGGGTGGTGAGGTGCTGAGGGCTGACTAAGCTCCCTCCCTTGGGAATGGGCATGGGCATGGGCATGGGGGTGGGTGCTGTCATTGGAGGCTCCCTCGCCTGCTGCTGGCGGGCTGGGCCTGGTCCTGGCCATTGCATTGCACGCGACCAGGGTCCTGGCTGCTGCCATGAGGGGGGCGATATGGCCGCGGGTGGCTGCAGGCCAGGGGCTCGTGGGCATGGCAGCCCCAGGAGAAGCAGGTGCGCCTCGCAGCCGAGCCGCAGGGAGCCATGTGGAGCCAGGCTAGGCGCCCGGAGCTGTGCAGGGCAGCTGCTTGCAAGCGGGGTGCCGGCAGGGAATCCGACTGCGCTATGCATGCCGATTGCACCCACACGACAGCTGTTGCGGCTGAAGGCGCCAGCGTCGCCAGCGATCAGAGCACGGTGCACGGCGGCTATGTCCGCACCGCGTTACATTGACTGCGATGGACCCACCACGCTGAGCCATCGCCAGCAGCTGCCATTTTGACAAGCGTTCACGGAGTCCATCAAGATATTTGCGTCCGGGATTCTTGTCTCCCATGTCGCAGTGAAGTCACCAAATGCCACTCTACGATCTCTGTTATGAATCATTCTAAGTTTGCCTAGGGCATACGCACACGCCCAGTACTGACTGAGGTGGTGCCCGCCGTATTTGCCATGTCAGGGTTCATCTCGGAGTCCTTTGGACATAAAGCAGTAAAAGCGCTTCAGCTACCCGGTGCCAGCTGGTATTGCAGAATGCATGGTGGCATACGTGCATGCAATGGAGCCAGGGCTGTGCATTGGTTCTGGCTGTCTATGGACGATGGGCGACGAGTACGCGCTAGGGGCGCTAGGGGAGGAGTACAGATACACGGTACAGCGTCACCAACCAAGCGCATACATAACGCTTGCAGCCTGATACGCATGTTTCGAGTCAAATCGCACATTTGCACGGCCACGCTAGCAAACCAGGCCACTGCCGCCAACTCCTATAAGGCATAATAAAATCAGCCAAATTCTGACCCCACACCTCCGTGACATTACCTGATGCAGCGCTTTCTGAAGTCTGCGGGCACCTTGCCAGGCAAACATACCCGCTTGGCAACGGAAACCGGTCATGCATCCACCTTTGCAGGACCTGCCAGCACATGCAAGACAGAATGTGGATGTCGTGGGAGTGAATGTCCGTCACGAAAATGGCCTATCCCACCAGGTCCTCCCGCCCTCCACCAGCTCTTGGCGACCGACCAAACCTCGCTACCCCACTTGCTACACACTCTACAAGACACAGCTGTCTGACAATGACACTGGACCTATGCTGGCAGTTCAGTGCTCGTGCCCTGCGTGTGTCGCTTACCCCGCAGCATGTCTTGGGCACAGCGCACAGGCAACAACATTAGTCTAGTGCTTGCGGGCAACGCAGTGTGGGCCAGCAGCAGGGTCATGCGTGACAAGCACTCTCACCATGCCACGCAAGGAGAGCATGCAGAAGTCACCGTGGGCAGCATGGCATGCCCTCTCATCTCCAGCCCTGCCATGAGAGAGAAAAACTGCTGCACCGGCTTTGCTGCAAGTGCTCTTCTCAGAACACACACATCCCAATGTGCTTGACATGAAGGACATGTGCTCAACCCATTGCATGTGCACACCATGCGCTAAGTGCAAACACAAAGCATGACCAGGAATGACCATGCTTCTGCATCAGCTGTGCTCTTCAGTGCTCATCCAAACGTTGAACCCACCCCATGCGCTCAACACAAAGCATGGAGCCAACCCGTCACACACCAGGTGCAATCACACAGTGTGCATGAGGCCAGGGTGCATGTCTGGCCATGATGGATGATGTGACCACTTCAGAGGCATGCAGAGAGTGGCCAAAGGCCACTCCCTAGCCCTGACCCTGGCCCTGGGCCTGAGCAGCAATGAAAGCAGGCCCTGACCTCAGGAGTGTGTATGCAAGAGGGGTCCCTGGGGCCCGCCCTGCCCTGCTCCTCCCTGGTAAAGCTGTGCGTCCATGCTGCCTACCCCATGCCATGTCAGGTGTGCCCCATACCCTGACCCAGCCCCTGTCAAGATGCAGCCACCACTCCATTGCTGTCCGCATGCTCCGCCTGTGCTTCACTGATTGCTGCCGAGGCAGGTTGGGAAGCAGGGCTGGCCGTGGGTGCTGCAGCTGTTGGCAGCGGAAGCGGTGGTGGTGGTGCTGACGAGCCTGGGCTTGGGCCAAGGGCAGGGCGGGGGACCACTGGGTTTGCTGCCATGGCACCTGCTTTGGCCTCATGTGCTTGAGAATTGAGCAACTCCTGCACCGCCTGCTGGGCTGCCGCCGCTGCCACTGCAGCCAGTGCAGCCCGCTGCTGGGCGGCAGCCACCGCTGCTGCCTCCTGCTGCTGCTGTTGCTGCTGCGCTGCCACCGCCGCCGCCGCAGCTGCTTGCTTAGAGGATGGGGCAGCGCCAGGCACCGGGGACCCAGAAGAGTCTCCATTGACCGGCAGCCCCAGTTTACCTAAGTACTGTGCCATGAGCCGCTCCACAGTGTCAACCACTGCCTGTGTCTGGGTCTCCACCTCAATGTTCACTGTATCCCCCACGCTTTTGATCCCAAACACCGTGGACCTCAGGGTCTCTGGTATGAGGTACACTGAGAACGAGCGCTCCCCAACCTCCCCAACCGTCAAGCTGGTGCCGTCCACCGCAACGTAGCCCTTGGGCAGGATGTATTTCATCCACTGCTCCTCGGGCAACGTCATGGTCACCCGCCGGTTGTTGGGGGACACCTCCACATTGGTGATGGTGGCGGTGGTGTGCACATGGCCTGACACGCTGTGCCCACCAATCTCGTCCCCCAGCTTGGCGGCACGCTCAAAGTTGACCACAGAGCCTGCGCCCAGCTCCCCTAGGTTGGTGGCGCGGAGTGTCTCCATCATGATGTCAAACCCAAGCGTGTCCTTTTGAATCTCAGTCACTGTCAGGCAGGTGCCGTTGATGGCCACGCTGGAGCCCACTTTCAGGGTGTCTATCTTGCCGGATGGGAACTTTATTTTCACTGCGCTAAACCGGTCCTTGGTGTCGACGTCTGTGACCTGAGTGCATGGATAGGCGGGTCATGTCAGTGTGGTGGGCACGGGGATTCTGGAAAGGTGGTCGTCTGCTGCGGCACGCACACACGCGACACTTTGCCATGCTCGGCTGTGACCTGGGAGCTGTGCGGCGCGGCGCACCTCAGCTGTGCCTTGCACAATGCCCGTAAACACCATAGCTGGGGGTAGCCTGATACACCGCCCACGGCAGGACAAGTGAGCTCGGTGAGCGCGCTGGGTTTGATGCAGCCCTACGCGGCTCTGCATGGTGGACGCCGATGCGCCAGGAGCTCAAGCGACTACTAGGTGTTTGTTACCGCGAACGGACACCAAAGGACGAAATCCACCATGCAACCTGCATTATTATGGTGAAGCGGGCCATCACCACTTCTGTAGTTGCCCCACTGGGCCATAACATTCAAGGGGGTGGAAGGTGTAGATTAAAGTCATACCCCACGGTAATCCTGGCACTCGCCACTGAGACAAACCTGGGGGTATCGAGTGTTCGTGCTTGCCTGCTCATACGGCCATGCTTTGCTGCTGTTACGATCTCCCGTATAGTCTATTCATCCCAATTTGTGCCTAATAGGGCGTTCCCGGCCTGCCTATCCATGCATCACAATTCCAATCAGACATCACACCGTGACTGTGTGCAATGCTTGAATCCTTTCACCTGGCTCTGTCCTGGCCGGCCCCGGCTCACCCTGGCCTTGCCTGGCTGTGTCCTCACTTTCCCAGCAGGCAGCTGACACTCCCATTGTCTTCAATCTGCCAAGCGGTGTCCTGGCCGACCCTTGCCAGCCCTACTCTGCCCTGGACGCTCTAGCTTATCTAGGCCTGGCCTGGCCTGCCCCACCCTGCCCCTGGCCCAGTGCTGCTGATCCTGTTCTGGCTGCTGTCCGCAGCACCATGCCCTGATTGCCGACTGTCTGCTTTTTTGTTGGCTGCAGCGTCCCGGGTAGATTGATCAATGCCGGCAGGGAGGAAAAGGCAAACCCATGCGTGACAAGTGGGAAGAGATGATGGCAAGGAGGTGAGGCTGCCAGCAGGCTGGCAACCAGCAGCACACCAATGTTTGGAGGGGTGCGACGAGTGCTGTCATCAGGTTGCGTGCCCTGGAGCCCTTTTTAAATAGCCTGTACAGCGGCAGCAGTTAGCTTCAGAAGGTGTCTAAGAGGGGACGCAGCTCCGCCCCAAGCCATGTGGCAAGCAGCAGCAGCAGCAGCAGCAGCAGCAGCTGGGCAGCATGACCCTGCTAACCCCCAAGCCATGTCGTCAGTACTAAGTGCGCACAGTACAACCAAGTTGAACCAACAAACATGACTTGGGCTTCAAGCTAGTCGAGTAGCGGCTGCTCAAGGCCAGGCAGAGGTCGCGCCAGGCAGCAGAGTACTGGTAGAGCAAGGATGGCTGACAGGCTGGTGCCCACCACCCAGCCCATGTGAGCTGCACCTGCCACGTGACCGGCCTAGGCCCGCAGACTGGGTACCCCCAGCAGGCCAGGTGATCCAGCGGCTGGTGCGCCCAGCCTGGAGCCTGCGGCATGCTAAGCACGTGCCGGGCCTGCAGTGGTGCCATGAGGTGCCACCCAACCCCCCTCCCCCTCCCCCAGCTTAGGACCCCCCTGCCCAGGACCCCCCTGCCCCTGCCCAGGACCCCCCTCCCCTTCCCCCAACCCAGGCTATCCCTGCCCAGGCCCAGCCCCCTCCCTGCTGCACCTGGCCCAGTGCAACGACCCCAGGCCACTCTTCCATGTTGAATAAGTTTTCCAGACTGCAATGCAGCATGCATGTCACTGTCTTTTTTGTCGTTTATGTAGTAACTTTGTCTGACACCACTGAAGCTGACCTGACCTTCTGAGTATCATGCAATTATGCTAAGTACGACCACTAAGTTGCGGTTTCGTGATTCCCGGGGAGCTGGGCGCAGGCTCTGTGGTCAACTTTGAGCGTTCCTCACACTTCCCGACGTCTGAGACGTCTGTCATTCCCTTATTCATTCCCGCCCGCCACGATGCACGCAGATGTTAAGGGGCAGTTCGTGCTAATTCCATGTCATATACCGTGGCTCCCACTTGCCATAGCTGAGCTGCTTCTCAGCGAAATGAAAACATCGGGGAAGGCAAAGCGTGTTGGAGTCCGTATAACGGGGAACTTAGGTCTAGCTCCGGGCTGGATACCGTGGGGTCCGTACTCCAGATTGATCGTCGACTTGTGCAAGCGATTGGGTGTCGAAGTGGTTGCCGCATTCGTGGCCTTCAACCTGAGCGACGCCCAATTGACATGGGTGAGTGGCCGCCTTGTTGTCCATAGACGCCAAGGCGGAATACTTATCTTGCGCTATCTTGTGTTATGCAGCACAAAGACAGAGGGATGTGAACGTGGGCCGCGTCGTATTCAACCTCGGAGGTGGTGGTGTGGTGGGCCTCCGGTGCGATGGCGAGGATCAGCATTACTCGCTAGAGCACGGCGATGGCTACTACATGGGCCCTATTGCAAGCGGGAAGGCCCCCGTTAGCAACGGTTTGTTCTGTCGGCATTCAGTGGGCATTCAGCCGGGTTTTCGGCAGCCCTTGAGCGGCTTAGTAGCGACATGCAGCCTAGTCCTCGACGTCCACGCCACGACCTGGAGCGTCCGCCCCCCACCACCACCCTCCCCCTTGCCTCTCCCCGTACCACCTCGCATCTGGAAAGATTGGGTCGCCTTACGCGACAGCCTGCAGGCGTGTTTGGGAGGCACTGCGGAGGTTTGGCGGGAGAAGGCTGCCCGTGAGGAGGCTGACCAGCCTCCCACACCCCGCGACACGCGGCTACAGGCAGCAGTGCAGGCAGGCGGGCGGGCAACCGGGGTGGTCACTGCGAAGGCTTGGCGGGAGAAGGCTGCCCGTGAGGAGGCTGACCAGCCTCCCACACCCCGCGACACGCGGCTACAGGCAGCAGTGCAGGCAGGCGGGCGGGCAACCGGGGTGGTCACTGCGAAGGCTTGGCGGGAGAAGGCTGCCCGTGAGGAGGCTGACCAGCCTCCCACACCCCGCGACACGCGGCTACAGGCAGCAGTGCAGGCAGGCGGGCGGGCAGCGAAGGAGAAGGCTGCCCGCGACATGGCTGCCCGCGAAAGATCTTGGCAGGATCTGGTCAAGACCTTGGCAGGGAGGTCACATTGAGTGGTCCCTTCACCACCACAGTGTTATGGTAGATGATAGGAGGTGAGCAGCGATGTTGAGCATGGGGAATTGGGCATGTAAGCTGGGCTGGGCTTCAATAAGTAGGACGCCGACCATACCATCATCGGAGACCGGTAGCACAGTCCCAGCCTCAGTCTTAAATGCAGTGCTGGGGGCACCACGTGACGTGGTCCACGTCAGACCCCTCTCTGTCTTGCCATGCTTTGACGCGCTGGTCAAGCAGTGGCTACCTTAGGCAAGGCAACCATGGCTCAAGTGTTGTACAGGGGCGGGTGGCGCGAGGTATATGATTTGTGGAAGGATACACATCTCATTCTTCGGCTGCCATGCACTGCAGACCTCGGGGTTTAACATATTTTGATAGATGAAGCAACTCAACACGTTGACCCAAGCAGCCCTCGTGGAGCAAGGTGGCGGTGAAAGATGCCAGTATTAGGATGCACACTATGAAAGATGCACAGACTCAACATGTCAACAAGTGGCCAGTTGACAACTCAGAATCATGCGTCCACATTAACACCACGTGCCTGGTACCACGTGTCTGCCGCTGAGCTCGACGGAGGGCCACGTCCATGCGTGGTGACCCACCCTCAATTCCTCATTCGCCACTGCCGCTTTGACAACAGGCCAGGGCGTGCGAGCGACCTGACCACACTCCCAAGCCATGGAGAACATCTTACCCGCTTGCATCCTGCCACCGTCACCTGCCAGTATTTACGACCCAAACGCAGTAGCAGCTTCCACACAGTCTGAATCCTTTCCCCAGCCTACAGCTTCAAAACCCGGCTCCGCCCTCTGCAACCCTCCACCGCCAGCAAGTGGCGCTGTGTTGTGCCATGGGCTGGCCCTGGGCTGCGCTCCTGCCCCTGGCCCCAAGCGTGGCCCCACGTCCTGGCCCCAAGCGTGGCTCCCACTCAGGCTGTGAGGTATGGTGGTGCCTACATTTGGCTGTTGAGGGAATAGTCGCAGTTCTTGCCCTCCAGGCTGTCGATGAGCGCTGCAAAGTCCGTGGTCACCACCCCCTCCCCTGCAGCCAGCACAGCACACCACTCACCCTGGTGCACCAGCATCCTGGCAAGGGTCACACATAACACTCACTCTCACACTCTCACACACACTCACACACATGCAAGTTTCGAACGCATGCTGACACCAGCATCTTGTGTGTTACAGCAAATGTCAGGTGTGCATGATAGTGATGGCCGTCACCTTGCCTATCAATTGTGTGACGAACCAAACGAGTGATGGACAGGCTGGCAAGCAACCTTTGAACCACTTGTCTCTTCAGACATGAGGAGCAGGTGGCATGTGATGGAGAGCCTAGCTGCTCGTCCACTTCATGTTGCGATCAGGGGCAGTTCAGAGACATTTGGGGTACCCAGCTCCCCAGACCCGGCTAGCAAGAGCACGCAAGAGCTGGCTGAGCTGGATCTATAGCCGGGTTCAGCTGAGCCCAGCTGTGTGACAGCAGGCGGGGCTGGAACTAATGACTAGGCATGGAGCACATGGGGCGCAAGTGTGATGCCTCATGCACACAACATGAGCTAGCTGCATGGGACACAAGCCATCACATGTGTGGCAATCAGTGGGGGATGGCAGGGGCGTAGAGGTGGAGGAGGAGCAGCAGCTGGTGGGGGCATGACGCACCTGGGGGCATGGAGGTGAGGTCAAAGGAGCGGTTCTGGTACTGAGGCAGCAGCAGGCTCTGCACACATACCTGCAGGCACAGCCATAGCAGTCCCTGTTGCCCGGGGGCCTGGGAGCTGGCGGCCCTAACCCTCAGGGCTGCAAGCAAGGTGCCTGGGGCCTGTGTGATGAGCTGCGTGTGGGGTGGGTAGGCGATGGGCTGCAAGGGCACTCAGAAGGGAGGTGGGGGTGGGCTGGGAGGTGCCACAGAGCGATCGCTTGGCTTCAGAACTTTGTTAAGGAGGGGGGTAGGTAGGGCTACAGGGCTCAACGGTGTGCGAAGGAAAGGGGGAGGGGGAGGGGATGTCCAGTGGGGTCAGTCCCCCTGTCCCACCTCGGCTACGTCCTCCCGGGGGATGGAGCGGTAGGTGGCATTGACCAGCACGTCATCCACACCCACCATCAGCTGCCGCGCACCCCCTGCCTCATCCAACAAGCCTGCACAGCCAGCAGCCCACTGCTGGTTGCCCACGCTGTACATCACCACACCCACTGAGCCCCACAGCCCTGCCTGCTACACTGCTACACCACCACCACCTCCTTGCCATCCCTGATTGCTCTGGTTGGTGTGTGGGGGGCATGGGGCTGGGCTGCGCTTGTACCAGACAGTATCAACTGCTGCTGACAACGACACACTGGTTGCTGCTGGGTGGCCTGTCCCATTTGCTCGGTCGCCAGGTATTGCCAGTGACGATGATGTTGATGTGGCTGCTATACAGCCTTAGTCACGGCTGTGGCTGGAGCTGGTGGGAGCTGTGGACTGTGGCGTAAATATCAGTGATCTTTTACTAGGGCGATGTGTCTTAGTCAGATCAAGCTACAGTTTGGAGGGTATGAACCTGGGGCATGTCAGTTTGAGCTATAATTCATGCATCTGGGCAAACAACAAATTCACTGACGTACAAACACAACACATGAGGGTTGGCTTGTTTGGTGACATCAGCTGCTGCATTGGATAGGACTGGCGGACTTGTGGGTTGACTGGGTATATGTATCCTTTCCCTCTGGGTATATATCTTTTTGTCCCAGGTATATATCTTATATACATTTGTTTACATTACATTTGTCCCGGGTAGTGTGTAGTGTTCCGGGTAGTGTGTTGCCGGGTAGTGTTCCGGGTAGTGTGTAGTGTTCCGGGTAGCGTGTATTATGTATTGTACCGGGTGTTTTGCCCGGGGTATACATCCTTTGCCCTGTTCAGCCTGCAGCACTGGGCTGCACTTCCGCCCCCTGTAGCTGCCTGAACCCACCGCCTGGGTGGATGATTGTGTAGGTGAGGCCAGACTGCATCAGGTACTGCTCTGCCTTGCGCTTCCACTGGAGAATGTTACTGCAGCCAGGTAGGTCAGGCAGCTGGGTAGGCAGCTGCATAGGCAGGCAGGCAGGCCGGCTGGCAGGTGGGAAAGCAGGCAGGCGAGCAGGCGGGGAGTGCAGGCAGGCTGGAGGGTAGGAGGGTCGTCCCTTGATTCACGCCGGTGAATATTAGAGTAGTTTTATCCTTCTCCTTCTCCTTGCGTTCAGGCTGGAGGGATGGCGAACGGACATCATCAAGTCATAGGACTGGCTGGGTGGACAAACACAGGCAGATGCGATGTTTGAGGGTGGGGCTATGCGAGGCCAGTCACTTACCCGCCCGCAATGTTGTTCAGCGGGTGCTTGGGGTTGGTACCGCCCTGCCAGGGACGGGTCAGGTGAGGAGGTCAGCACGGCAAGGGGTGGACGCCAGGGGGCTAGCACCCCTCCACCCATCCACCTACCCACACCCATACCCATGAGTTGATGTGAGAGTGTGACATGGTGTGTACCGGCCTAGGCAGCTGATGGGAGACAGCACCCGGAGACATGGGGGGCCGGTGGCAGACCCACCCGTGTCTTGGTCAGAGGCAAGAGCAGCTGGGGTGGTTGTGGGTGAGGGGACTGGGGCACAACAGGGGGAGGGGGGAGGACAGGGACCACTCTTGGCTGGGTGGGATATAGGGGGGGGCTCAGCCCAGTACACCCAGGCAGCAGGCCAGCCAGGGCAGGGCATGGGCGCCATGCAGGTGCGCCACCCCGTTACTGAGGGAGGGGCGCAGGGGCAGCTGCCTGCTGGCCTGGTGAGGCGGCAGGCAGGTGTCAGGCAGAGTCAGGTGGGGGTGGTCAGCATGGCCAGGGTGGGCTGCCGGCAGGCTGCTGTGGCACGCACCATGCTGCTGACCAGGACCACATGCTTCATGCCGGCCTGCTTGGCTGCGTCCACCTGGAGCTTCTGGCCCAGCCAGTCAACCTGCGGAGCCAGGCCAGGTAAGGGGGTGTTACCCCTGGCCTCTCACTCACCCCTCACACCCCACCCCCACCCATTCCTTCTTTGCACCAACACCTGCCATCGCTTCCCTCTGGCCCGGCTCCCCTGGTGGCCCCTGGCTTCTTCTTTGCCCAGCCACTTGCCCTGTGCTCAGCTGGTGCCCCCGCCCCACCCCTCAGCCATTGTCACCTGCTCTGGCGCCTGCCCCTCCTTCCACTTGAAGCTGGGCGGCCCTGGCGGCGCCCCCTCCGGCTTGGGCAGCACCTCCGGCACCGCCGACGTGGCGATGACCAGGGCTGCACAGCCCGCTAGCGCAGCTGTCAGTTGCTCCGTCACGACGCTGGGGCTGGCTGCGATGTCCACCACACGCAGGCTGGACTCGGGGCAGCCCAGCTTCTGTGCCAGCGCCGTCTTGGACTGCGCAGGGGAGGAGTGAGCAGTACGTCAGGGCAGGCTGTGCGGCTAGCGGGCGCGGTGGCAGCTGCGGCGGTTGTAGTCAGTCGCTGCTAAGTCGCGTCGTTGCTAAGCAAAGTCGCTGCTAAGTCATGCTGAGTCGCGTCGCTGCTAATTCGCGCCGCAAGGACGAGGCCGGTGCAAGGACGAGGCCGGGGCCGGGATCGTCTGCACCATGTGACTCTCGCGTGACAGCCCAGTGCATGTCAAGTAGGGCGTGTCCGCTGATATTAGTTTTGAGCCAAAATCCTTATGAGCTATTATTTGCTAGTGCGGCGGGAGCCACTACCGGGAGCTAATATGAGCTGATATGAGCTCATATATCAGCTGATCTGAGTTAATTGGGAGCTATTATGAGTTAATTGGGAGCTAATATGAGCTCATATGAGCTAGTCTGAGCTAATCGGGAGCTAATATGAGCTAATTTGAGAACTAATATTAGTTTGAGGGAACCGCCCTAATGGCAAGGCGCAGCCCTTCATGGGGCAGCTGCGAAAGTTGTCTGCCGGCCCATTACACAGCGCAGGGCGCACAGATGGCCTGCAGCTGGGCCAGCCCAGGGCAGGGGAAGGCTGTAGTGCGTGGCTGCTGAGGAAGGTGGCTGGGTGTCTGGGCGGTCAAAGCTAGACTGAAGAGGACCAGTCACTGCCCTTGTCACAGCCTCTTCCTGGTACAGCACCGAGCAATGACGGTGGGGCCAGCAGCAGGCCGGAGGCCGCCTGGCCAAGCTGCCAAGACTGCCATGAGAGTGCATGGTGCAGCTCCAGCATGCCATGAAGCACCCGCGTAAGGTTTGATGCAGCAGTATAGCTTCTGTCACCTCCCTTCCCAGTAGCTACATTGCAAGGTCACACCTTCATGCACTGGGCCATGCAGCTTGGTAGACATGGTAGTGCGAAACGGCCTAGAGGAAGGTGCTGCTGCTGTTATTTTGATATGATGTAATGTACTGATGAACGTGTGAGGTCACTATGAGGTTCCCGAGCTGGCATGTGACCATGCAGGCTTGCAATGAAGCACGCTCGCATGGCACTCACCGCAACAGAGCGCACGGTGGCAATGGCCTCCATGCCAGGCCACTTTGACAGGCGCTGCACCACAAGGCTTCCTGTCCTCCCTCCCGCACCTGTTACTGCCACCTGCCGTCGCCAGCCACCAGCAGCGCACACACAAAGCATGGGATGCCACACATTGCTGAGGTGGCGATCAAGGCTGACACCAAGGTGTGAGGGGGCCACCCGGGATTGCCAGCCACAGACTTCGACGGCGCATGCGTCACAGCCCGAGATGAGCGCGAGCTTGCAAAGAACGTTGGCAGCTGTTGACGCAGCAGCCCACCACCGTGTCTGCATGCAAACTCTAATTTGATCGCACCTTCATTTTTAGTGATTGCTGATCGACTGGGCGTTACGATCTGGTAATCTGACGGTGGTCAAGTCGGCGCGGGGTGCACGCGATGCTGCGATGCGCACGACGTCGACGAGACGCACATGGAGAGTGTGACACGTTTCCTCCAAACGGGGATGGGGAGGGGTCAACCAGGTACTGCAGGCTGGAGCATGCGCAATGTGCGGTAAAGTGCGGTAAAAGCGGTGCGGCAGCAGCGACTTACTCTGCACCTGCCACCCGGCCAGCAAGTAGCATTGGATGTTTCTTCTGCTGAAGCTGCAGGCAGTGTAAGAGGCTGGTAAGAAGGCTGGGAGACAAGGACCTAAGAGCGTTGGCGTCATTATGTTTACGCCTTGCCCAATGTGCAATGTCCAATGATTGCTGCATACTTGGACAGCATACTTGTCTATGTGCCTTTGTCTATCAAAGCGAAAGGACAGCAAACTGAAAGCAGAGCAAAGCAAAGCAACATGGCCATGCGGCATCACGGCAATGAGGCCGTTCAACTCTTGACGACCTCAACAGCGCCACGTCACTCATGCAAGCATTGTGGCTGGCATGGAAACATGGCCTCCTCAAGCATGCTGCAATGTGGGCAGTTGTGCCCAGCCCTCCTGCACCAGGCTGCCCTCCAGGTCGGTCCTGCCCACCCTCAGTGCATGCACCGTTCAGCCCCACACCCCTCCCCTATGCCACCCATACGGCCTAGTAGCAAAGCAGGCTGTCAGCCTTGTAGTTGCCTGCTTTCCCACTCATCCCGTGAGTTTTGGTGTCCCCTGCCCTGGAACCTCCCCCCCCCCCCTTTGCCCAGGCCCCCCCTGCCCAGGCCCAGGCCCTCCCTGCTGCACCTGGCCCAGTGCAACGACCCCAGGCCCCCCCATGGGGCAGGTGGCTGGACCGGGACACCAACGGATGGTTCAACCTTCAGCGCATTGGGGAGAATATGCAGCGCTCCCTGGAGCTGTGCAGCTACGAGGGCTTGGAGGTTCTGCCCCCCGTTGGCAAGGAGTACCAGCAGGGCTACAAGCGGGTCAATGACAAGCTGCCAGGGCAGGCAGAGGCTGCACCGGGCTGCAGAGTACCGGCGGGGGCATTGATGGCCAGGCCCGCAACAATGCACAGGCCCTAATAGTTTACACAGGCTGTTAGCCTTACAAAGCATTCTGCTGTTTGTTTGATGAGGTGCCCATTGGTCTTGGGGGAAAGAGTGCCACCAGTGTGGGGTTGGCAGTCATCATGGGTGCGACCGAGGATGTTGTAACCTGTCTGGAGTAGCTGAGTGAGATTACCCACAGTCAACATGTTGTTCCATGTTGAATAAGTTTTGTTTGTCTGTCCTCCAGGTCCCCACCCCGCACCATAGCACCTCATTGGTTGTACTTGCAGCTCCATAATTTTGGCTCTCAACCTCCCAGGCCCAACAATGCTACACAAATGCTACAGAGCCTTAGTAAAGAGGTGGACCGCACCCTGCCCTCAGCTACCCTTGCATCACCGCAATTACTATCAACATTAACACAACCATCATCACCAGCACCATTACCACCCTTCACGTCATCCACCTTACCAACCCTACCAGTGGCCAGGCACTCCGCCCTGACATGCACATGGCTGCAGAACTAGGGTTAGGGTTAGGGTTAATGGTAGGGCCGCTGTGCGCTCAGGGCAGCACAGTACGTAGGAGGAGAGCAGTGCCCCTGCCCCTGCCCCTGCCCCTGGCCCTGCCCCTGCCCCTGCCCCCCTCCGACGTTGTCACGTAGTGAGACTCTCACTGAGAGTCCCCATTAGCTGCGGCGCCCCTCATGAATGTCAGGGATTGTGAGCTTGGCTGCCGTAATCTACATGTGCCACAGTGCTCACGGATTACAACCTTGAAGCGCCGAATATGAGAGGGTCGCGGAGTTAGGTTTGTCGTTCGGCGGGCCGGCCATCACACAAAGCTTCCGAAGGCTGGGTAACAGCAGCCCAGCTGGCAGTTACAGGCTAGGCGCGGTATAGTGCACATGGCGCGGAGCAAGAAGAGGAGGTTGCTCACCATTGATGACAACGACGAGAAGGATGTACCAAACGCACTCACCTGCACCCGCGCAATGGAGATACTGTGTCTCACGCTCGGGGAGGCTTGGTCAAACCATGCTTCGGCATTGACTGACTTCACGGTCCGTTAACGTTGGCGGCATTGGGAACACGCGAACCACAGCAATATTCGTGACTAGTTGCTGAGGACATGCCAGCGTGCCTCCGCTGCAGAAGTACTGCAGCGAAAAAGGACTGGCCTTGGAGAATTCCGACAACCCCAGCCACAGTGCAACCCTGGTTCTCTGCTACCTCGCCAACAGCAACGCCCGGCTTTGGCAGCTGCGGTGCTCACCTGATCGCACCCACCCTCCCAGTGAGGAGCTGGAGCTGCTGGAGTCACAAGAGCTGGTCAGTCTTTCAACAGGCAGCAGACACAGATTTAGGGGTGGTGGTGCATCAGCTGGGGCAGGTGATGCTGACGTCCTTTCTACTCACGGCGGGAGGGTTAGCAAAGGAAGAGGGGCAGGGACACAGAATGACGTCGTATTCACCTGTGTGTTTGTGTGCCTAATGACTGCCCTGCAACCAGCTGGCTAACTCCTCAAAGTTAGCTAGGGGATGCCCCTGAGGTAAGTGCCCCCTTGACATCCACCTGTGCTCCATTCTTCACATCCACCTGTGTTGCTGGGCTGCAACACACAGCCTCCCCTAGTATCCCCGCTGCTGCTGCTGCTGCTGAGTGGCCCTCTGGTCATGCCCTCCTGACCTGACCCTGTAGGACATCCCTGCCCTGAAGCGCCTGAGCACTGCCCTTGAGCTAGGCTTTGAGGAGGCCCAGGCAGCGGCAAGAGAGCATGGCGCTGTGAACCGCCTTGTGGACTACGCATTGTACCTACAGGCCTACAAAGGGCTGCGGTGCAAGCTGAGTCAGAACGACAAGCGCCAGTAAGCAGGCGGCTGACGTGCTCGGCCCCTACCTGCTTGCGTTGACTGTCGCATGCACTTTGACCTGGCTCTGTGCTGGCCGGCCCTTCCCTGCCCTGCCTTACCCTGCTTGGCCCGGTCTGCCCCACCCTGGCCCCAGCCCAGTGCTGCTGGTCCTGTTCTGGCTGCTGTCCGCGGTACCCTGACTGCCCTCCGTCCGCCCTTCCTGGCTGCAGCGTTCCGGGTAGGTTAATCAATGCAGGCATGGAGGAAAAGGCAAACCCCATGCGTGACAAGTGGGAAGAAATGATGGCAAAGAGGTGAGGCTGGCAGCAGGCTGGGACACAACAGCACACCAATGTCTGGAGGGGTGCGAGGGGTGTTGTCATCAGGATGCGAGCCCTGAAGCCCTTTCCAATAGCCTGTACAGCGGCAGCAGTTAGCTTAAGAAGGTGTCTAAGAGGAGACGCAGCACGCATTTGAGATCAAGCTCAGCCTGTCACCAGTGTCAATGGTTAGATGCAGTGTGAGCTCTATGGACAGGAGGTCTGGCTGCCCATGCTGACTGTGATTGGCCATCACCTGCACTGATTTGTGCCACCTCAAGGACTTGTGCCACCTCAACAGCTTAGCTATTCATGCTGACTGTGCTTTGCCATCATCTGCCCTGAGGATCCATTGCAAAGCCTGCCAACATGCAAGAGATCAGCCACCAACTGCCCTGAGGATCCATTGCGAAGCCTACCAACATGCAAGAGATCAACCACCACCTGCCCTGAGGATCCATTGCAAAGCCTGCCAACATGCAAGAGATCAACCACCACCTGCCCTGAGGACCCATTGCAAAGCCTGCCAACATGCAAGAGATCAACCACCACCTGCCCTGAGGATCCATTGCATAGCCTGCCAACATGCAAGAGATCAGCCACCACCTGCCCTGAGGATCCATTTCAAAGCCTGCCAACATACAAGTGATCAGCCACCACCTGCCCTGAGAATCCATTGCAAAGCCTGCCAACATGCAAGAGATCAGCCACCACCTGCCCTGAGAATCCATTGCAAAGCCTGCCACAAGAGTCACAAGAGCTGGTCAGTGCCAATCAAGATCAGCAGCTTGCGCCATTTGTGTTGTAGGGCAGAGCAGAAGGCGAGGGAGGACCGAGAGATCATCGAGATGATAAGGATTATGTACAATCGGATTGTGGCAACAGATGCCGTCTTCGCCGCCGTCGCAGCTGGGCAGCACGGCCCTGCTCTCACCCAAGCCATGTGGCAAGCAGCAGCAGCAGCTGGGCAGCATGGCCCTGCTCCGCCCCAAGCCATGTGGCAAGCAGCAGCAGCAGCTGGGCAGCATGGCCCTGCTCCGCCCCAAGCCATGTGGTCAATACCTGCTGAAAGTCAGGCAAACCCTGGCCCTGCCCACCCTCAGTGCATGCATGGCTCAACCCCACACCCCTCCCCTATGCCCTACACTGCTGAGTCACTGCGGCAGCCTGCTCCCCCCAGCCAAACCCTACTGCTGTGGGAGCATGGCTTGGGCGGCAGCCCTGCACTGAAAACGCTGGAGCAGGACCCCTCATGGCGAAGAGGCAAGAGGGAGGTAGGGAGGAAGGTGTGTGACGTCAAAATGCTCGTCCTCCTGATTGAATGGTACTTGGTCACTCATTGTTCACACATGAGCAGCAGGAGCGAGGCAATTGCATACCTTGACAGGCAGGCTGGGACTCTGAAAGCGCGAAACAGTCAGTGGAGGTGGTTGAGGGCACTGCAAAATGCTCACCAGAAAACAGTTGATGAGGGTGTCATGTCTTTGGCTGGTCAGGCAATGGTGGACAGCCCTAACTCTGCCCTGGCAGCAGCAGTCAGCCAGGCCCAGCAGCAGGTGCCTGATTGCCCCTCTGCCCTGGCAGCAGTAAGCAGCCAGGCCCAGCAGCCTGACTGCCCCCTCTGCCCCAGCAATGGCCAGTGAAGCATGACAATACATGCCAGTTGGGGTATGTGCTATGACAGGCCCCAGAAGCCCACACCTTGCCGTGGGTAATGACTGGGCACAAGGGTGGAGCAAGCACGGTTGGCCAGCCCCCTTGGTTGATCCGGCTGCTCGTAATGCTCTGATAGAACACGGCTTTTGACCTCACCTCCCACTGTGTAGATGGGGATGCAGGGCTTGCATGAGCATACCAATCAAGCATACAACAGGCCTGCTCACTGACTGCAGTGTGTGCTTTCACATAGCGATTGCTGGCCAGCTAACACCAGCAGGCAGGCCAAGTGGGAATCATGCAAGGCTTGTTGTGAGTTCCATGGTGGGGACCCAGAGCTGTCTCCATGCAACTTGCAACTGGGCTGCAGGGCAGCTGCAGTGAGGCTGGTGCATGGCAGGGGTGCGGCTGTGACAACGCAGGCATGAGCTCCCCAGGAGCTGAGGCACTGAACCCAGGACCTATTCTTGACATGGTTGCTGTTGAGATGACGCGGGTTTATTGGGTGCATGGATGGCAGCTGAGCAGCTCCGGTGGTGGTGACGGAGCTTGTGATCAACTCTGCTGAAGTTGTGGGCTTGAAGCTCTGCCTAGACATGCCGGCAAGATGATGCCGCTTCCACCGCTAAAGATTCATCAGGCCGTCATGCGAAGTAGCCGCCACTACGCACCAAAGTCTACATGTCACTCACTTCAGGCCTGAGCCGGGGCCGGGATCGTCTGCACCATGTGACTCTCGCGTGACAGCCCAGTGCATGTCAAGTAGGGCGTGTCCGCTGATATTAGTTTTGAGCCAAAATCCTTATGAGCTATTATTTGCTAGTGCGGCGGGAGCCACTACCGGGAGCTAATATGAGCTGATATGAGCTCATATATCAGCTGATCTGAGTTAATTGGGAGCTATTATGAGTTAATTGGGAGCTAATATGAGCTCATATGAGCTAGTCTGAGCTAATCGGGAGCTAATATGAGCTAATTTGAGAACTAATATTAGTTTGAGGGAACCGCCCTAATGGCAAGGCGCAGCCCTTCATGGGGCAGCTGCGAAAGTTGTCTGCCGGCCCATTACACAGCGCAGGGCGCACAGATGGCCTGCAGCTGGGCCAGCCCAGGGCAGGGGAAGGCTGTAGTGCGTGGCTGCTGAGGAAGGTGGCTGGGTGTCTGGGCGGTCAAAGCTAGACTGAAGAGGACCAGTCACTGCCCTTGTCACAGCCTCTTCCTGGTACAGCACCGAGCAATGACGGTGGGGCCAGCAGCAGGCCGGAGGCCGCCTGGCCAAGCTGCCAAGACTGCCATGAGAGTGCATGGTGCAGCTCCAGCATGCCATGAAGCACCCGCATAAGGTTTGATGCAGCAGTATAGCTTCTGTCACCTCCCTTCCCAGTAGCTACATTGCAAGGTCACACCTTCATGCACTGGGCCATGCAGCTTGGTAGACATGGTAGTGCGAAACGGCCTAGAGGAAGGTGCTGCTGCTGTTATTTTGATATGATGTAATGTACTGATGAACGTGTGAGGTCACTATGAGGTTCCCGAGCTGGCATGTGACCATGCAGGCTTGCAATGAAGCACGCTCGCATGGCACTCACCGCAACAGAGCGCACGGTGGCAATGGCCTCCATGCCAGGCCGCTTTGACAGGCGCTGCACCACAAGGCTTCCTGTCCTCCCTCCCGCACCTGTTACTGCCACCTGCCGTCGCCAGCCACCAGCAGCGCACACACAAAGCATGGGATGCCACACATTGCTGAGGTGGCGATCAAGGCTGACACCAAGGTGTGAGGGGGCCACCCGGGATTGCCAGCCACAGACTTCGACGGCGCATGCGTCACAGCCCGAGATGAGCGCGAGCTTGCAAAGAACGTTGGCAGCTGTTGACGCAGCAGCCCACCACCGTGTCTGCATGCAAACTCTAATTTGATCGCACCTTCATTTTTAGTGATTGCTGATCGACTGGGCGTTACGATCTGGTAATCTGACGGTGGTCAAGTCGGCGCGGGGTGCACGCGATGCTGCGATGCGCACGACGTCGACGAGACGCACATGGAGAGTGTGACACGTTTCCTCCAAACGGGGATGGGGAGGGGTCAACCAGGTACTGCAGGCTGGAGCATGCGCAGTGTGCGGTAAAGTGCGGTAAAAGCGGTGCGGCAGCAGCGACTTACTCTGCACCTGCCACCCGGCCAGCAAGTAGCATTGGATGTTTCTTCTGCTGAAGCTGCAGGCAGTGTAAGAGGCTGGTAAGAAGGCTGGGAGACAAGGACCTAAGAGCGTTGGCGTCATTATGTTTACGCCTTGCCCAATGTGCAATGTCCAATGATTGCTGCATACTTGGACAGCATACTTGTCTATGTGCCTTTGTCTATCAAAGCGAAAGGACAGCAAACTGAAAGCAGAGCAAAGCAAAGCAACATGGCCATGCGGCATCACGGCAATGAGGCCGTTCAACTCTTGACGACCTCAACAGCGCCACGTCACTCATGCAAGCATTGTGGCTGGCATGGAAACATGGCCTCCTCAAGCATGCTGCAATGTGGGCAGTTGTGCCCAGCCCTCCTGCACCAGGCTGCCCTCCAGGTCGGTCCTGCCCACCCTCAGTGCATGCACCGTTCAGCCCCACACCCCTCCCCTATGCCACCCATACGGCCTAGTAGCAAAGCAGGCTGTCAGCCTTGTAGTTGCCTGCTTTCCCACTCATCCCGTGAGTTTTGGTGTCCCCTGCCCTGGAACCTCCCCCCCCCCCCTTTGCCCAGGCCCCCCCTGCCCAGGCCCAGGCCCTCCCTGCTGCACCTGGCCCAGTGCAACGACCCCAGGCCCCCCCATGGGGCAGGTGGCTGGACCGGGACACCAACGGATGGTTCAACCTTCAGCGCATTGGGGAGAATATGCAGCGCTCCCTGGAGCTGTGCAGCTACGAGGGCTTGGAGGTTCTGCCCCCCGTTGGCAAGGAGTACCAGCAGGGCTACAAGCGGGTCAATGACAAGCTGCCAGGGCAGGCAGAGGCTGCACCGGGCTGCAGAGTACCGGCGGGGGCATTGATGGCCAGGCCCGCAACAATGCACAGGCCCTAATAGTTTACACAGGCTGTTAGCCTTACAAAGCATTCTGCTGTTTGTTTGATGAGGTGCCCATTGGTCTTGGGGGAAAGAGTGCCACCAGTGTGGGGTTGGCAGTCATCATGGGTGCGACCGAGGATGTTGTAACCTGTCTGGAGTAGCTGAGTGAGATTACCCACAGTCAACATGTTGTTCCATGTTGAATAAGTTTTGTTTGTCTGTCCTCCAGGTCCCCACCCCGCACCATAGCACCTCATTGGTTGTACTTGCAGCTCCATAATTTTGGCTCTCAACCTCCCAGGCCCAACAATGCTACACAAATGCTACAGAGCCTTAGTAAAGAGGTGGACCGCACCCTGCCCTCAGCTACCCTTGCATCACCGCAATTATTATCAACATCAACACAACCATCATCACCAGCACCATTACCACCCTTCACGTCATCCACCTTACCAACCCTACCAGTGGCCAGGCACTCCGCCCTGACATGCACATGGCTGCAGAACTAGGGTTAGGGTTAGGGTTAATGGTAGGGCCGCTGTGCGCTCAGGGCAGCACAGTACGTAGGAGGAGAGCAGTGCCCCTGCCCCTGCCCCTGCCCCTGCCCCTGGCCCTGCCCCTGCCCCTGCCCCCCTCCGACGTTGTCACGTAGTGAGACTCTCACTGAGAGTCCCCATTAGCTGCGGCGCCCCTCATGAATGTCAGGGATTGTGAGCTTGGCTGCCGTAATCTACATGTGCCACAGTGCTCACGGATTACAACCTTGAAGCGCCGAATATGAGAGGGTCGCGGAGTTAGGTTTGTCGTTCGGCGGGCCGGCCATCACACAAAGCTTCCGAAGGCTGGGTAACAGCAGCCCAGCTGGCAGTTACAGGCTAGGCGCGGTATAGTGCACATGGCGCGGAGCAAGAAGAGGAGGTTGCTCACCATTGATGACAACGACGAGAAGGATGTACCAAACGCACTCACCTGCACCCGCGCAATGGAGATACTGTGTCTCACGCTCGGGGAGGCTTGGTCAAACCATGCTTCGGCATTGACTGACTTCACGGTCCGTTAACGTTGGCGGCATTGGGAACACGCGAACCACAGCAATATTCGTGACTAGTTGCTGAGGACATGCCAGCGTGCCTCCGCTGCAGAAGTACTGCAGCGAAAAAGGACTGGCCTTGGAGAATTCCGACAACCCCAGCCACAGTGCAACCCTGGTTCTCTGCTACCTCGCCAACAGCAACGCCCGGCTTTGGCAGCTGCGGTGCTCACCTGATCGCACCCACCCTCCCAGTGAGGAGCTGGAGCTGCTGGAGTCACAAGAGCTGGTCAGTCTTTCAACAGGCAGCAGACACAGATTTAGGGGTGGTGGTGCATCAGCTGGGGCAGGTGATGCTGACGTCCTTTCTACTCACGGCGGGAGGGTTAGCAAAGGAAGAGGGGCAGGGACACAGAATGACGTCGTATTCACCTGTGTGTTTGTGTGCCTAATGACTGCCCTGCAACCAGCTGGCTAACTCCTCAAAGTTAGCTAGGGGATGCCCCTGAGGTAAGTGCCCCCTTGACATCCACCTGTGCTCCATTCTTCACATCCACCTGTGTTGCTGGGCTGCAACACACAGCCTCCCCTAGTATCCCCGCTGCTGCTGCTGCTGCTGCTGAGTGGCCCTCTGGTCATGCCCTCCTGACCTGACCCTGTAGGACATCCCTGCCCTGAAGCGCCTGAGCACTGCCCTTGAGCTAGGCTTTGAGGAGGCCCAGGCAGCGGCAAGAGAGCATGGCGCTGTGAACCGCCTTGTGGACTACGCATTGTACCTACAGGCCTACAAAGGGCTGCGGTGCAAGCTGAGTCAGAACGCCAAGCGCCAGTAAGCAGGCGGCTGACGTGCTCGGCCCCTACCTGCTTGCGCTGACTGTCGCATGCACTTTGACCTGGCTCTGTGCTGGCCGGCCCTTCCCTGCCCTGCCTTACCCTGCTTGGCCCGGTCTGCCCCACCCTGGCCCCAGCCCAGTGCTGCTGGTCCTGTTCTGGCTGCTGTCCGCGGTACCCTGACTGCCCTCCGTCCGCCCTTCCTGGCTGCAGCGTTCCGGGTAGGTTAATCAATGCAGGCATGGAGGAAAAGGCAAACCCCATGCGTGACAAGTGGGAAGAAATGATGGCAAAGAGGTGAGGCTGGCAGCAGGCTGGGACACAACAGCACACCAATGTCTGGAGGGGTGCGAGGGGTGCTGTCATCAGGATGCGAGCCCTGAAGCCCTTTCCAATAGCCTGTACAGCGGCAGCAGTTAGCTTAAGAAGGTGTCTAAGAGGAGGCGCAGCACGCATTTGAGATCAAGCTCAGCCTGTCACCAGTGTCAATGGTTAGATGCAGTGTGAGCTCTATGGACAGGAGGTCTGGCTGCCCATGCTGACTGTGATTGGCCATCACCTGCACTGATTTGTGCCACCTCAAGGACTTGTGCCACCTCAACAGCTTAGCTATTCATGCTGACTGTGCTTTGCCATCATCTGCCCTGAGGATCCATTGCAAAGCCTGCCAACATGCAAGAGATCAGCCACCAACTGCCCTGAGGATCCATTGCGAAGCCTACCAACATGCAAGAGATCAACCACCACCTGCCCTGAGGATCCATTGCAAAGCCTGCCAACATGCAAGAGATCAACCACCACCTGCCCTGAGGACTTATTGCAAAGCCTGCCAACATGCAAGAGATCAACCACCACCTGCCCTGAGGATCCATTGCATAGCCTGCCAACATGCAAGAGATCAGCCACCACCTGCCCTGAGGATCCATTTCAAAGCCTGCCAACATACAAGTGATCAGCCACCACCTGCCCTGAGAATCCATTGCAAAGCCTGCCAACATGCAAGAGATCAGCCACCACCTGCCCTGAGAATCCATTGCAAAGCCTGCCACAAGAGTCACAAGAGCTGGTCAGTGCCAATCAAGATCAGCAGCTTGCGCCATTTGTGTTGTAGGGCAGAGCAGAAGGCGAGGGAGGACCGAGAGATCATCGAGATGGTAAGGATTATGTACAATCGGATTGTGGCAGCAGATGCCGTCTTCGCCGCCGTCGCAGCTGGGCAGCACGGCCCTGCTCTCACCCAAGCCATGTGGCAAGCAGCAGCAGCAGCTGGGCAGCATGGCCCTGCTCCGCCCCAAGCCATGTGGCAAGCAGCAGCAGCAGCTGGGCAGCATGGCCCTGCTCCGCCCCAAGCCATGTGGTCAATACCTGCTGAAAGTCAGGCAAACCCTGGCCCTGCCCACCCTCAGTGCATGCATGGCTCAACCCCACACCCCTCCCCTATGCCCTACACTGCTGAGTCACTGCGGCAGCCTGCTCCCCCCAGCCAAACCCTACTGCTGTGGGAGCATGGCTTGGGCGGCAGCCCTGCACTGAAAACGCTGGAGCAGGACCCCTCATGGCGAAGAGGCAAGAGGGAGGTAGGGAGGAAGGTGTGTGACGTCAAAATGCTCGTCCTCCTGATTGAATGGTACTTGGTCACTCATTGTTCACACATGAGCAGCAGGAGCGAGGCAATTGCATACCTTGACAGGCAGGCTGGGACTCTGAAAGCGCGAAACAGTCAGTGGAGGTGGTTGAGGGCACTGCAAAATGCTCACCAGAAAACAGTTGATGAGGGTGTCATGTCTTTGGCTGGTCAGGCAATGGTGGACAGCCCTAACTCTGCCCTGGCAGCAGCAGTCAGCCAGGCCCAGCAGCAGGTGCCTGATTGCCCCTCTGCCCTGGCAGCAGTAAGCAGCCAGGCCCAGCAGCCTGACTGCCCCCTCTGCCCCAGCAATGGCCAGTGAAGCATGACAATACATGCCAGTTGGGGTATGTGCTATGACAGGCCCCAGAAGCCCACACCTTGCCGTGGGTAATGACTGGGCACAAGGGTGGAGCAAGCACGGTTGGCCAGCCCCCTTGGTTGATCCGGCTGCTCGTAATGCTCTGATAGAACACGGCTTTTGACCTCACCTCCCACTGTGTAGATGGGGATGCAGGGCTTGCATGAGCATACCAATCAAGCATACAACAGGCCTGCTCACTGACTGCAGTGTGTGCTTTCACATAGCGATTGCTGGCCAGCTAACACCAGCAGGCAGGCCAAGTGGGAATCATGCAAGGCTTGTTGTGAGTTCCATGGTGGGGACCCAGAGCTGTCTCCATGCAACTTGCAACTGGGCTGCAGGGCAGCTGCAGTGAGGCTGGTGCATGGCAGGGGTGCGGCTGTGACAACGCAGGCATGAGCTCCCCAGGAGCTGAGGCACTGAACCCAGGACCTATTCTTGACATGGTTGCTGTTGAGATGACGCGGGTTTATTGGGTGCATGGATGGCAGCTGAGCAGCTCCGGTGGTGGTGACGGAGCTTGTGATCAACTCTGCTGAAGTTGTGGGCTTGAAGCTCTGCCTAGACATGCCGGCAAGATGATGCCGCTTCCACCGCTAAAGATTCATCAGGCCGTCATGCGAAGTAGCCGCCACTACGCACCAAAGTCTACATGTCACTCACTTCAGGCCTGAGCCGGGGCCGGGATCGTCTGCACCATGTGACTCTCGCGTGACAGCCCAGTGCATGTCAAGTAGGGCGTGTCCGCTGATATTAGTTTTGAGCCAAAATCCTTATGAGCTATTATTTGCTAGTGCGGCGGGAGCCACTACCGGGAGCTAATATGAGCTGATATGAGCTCATATATCAGCTGATCTGAGTTAATTGGGAGCTATTATGAGTTAATCGGGAGCTAATATGAGCTCATATGAGCTAGTCTGAGCTAATCGGGAGCTAATATGAGCTAATTTGAGAACTAATATTAGTTTGAGGGAACCGCCCTAATGGCAAGGCGCAGCCCTTCATGGGGCAGCTGCGAAAGTTGTCTGCCGGCCCATTACACAGCGCAGGGCGCACAGATGGCCTGCAGCTGGGCCAGCCCAGGGCAGGGGAAGGCTGTAGTGCGTGGCTGCTGAGGAAGGTGGCTGGGTGTCTGGGCGGTCAAAGCTAGACTGAAGAGGACCAGTCACTGCCCTTGTCACAGCCTCTTCCTGGTACAGCACCGAGCAATGACGGTGGGGCCAGCAGCAGGCCGGAGGCCGCCTGGCCAAGCTGCCAAGACTGCCATGAGAGTGCATGGTGCAGCTCCAGCATGCCATGAAGCACCCGCATAAGGTTTGATGCAGCAGTATAGCTTCTGTCACCTCCCTTCCCAGTAGCTACATTGCAAGGTCACACCTTCATGCACTGGGCCATGCAGCTTGGTAGACATGGTAGTGCGAAACGGCCTAGAGGAAGGTGCTGCTGCTGTTATTTTGATATGATGTAATGTACTGATGAACGTGTGAGGTCACTATGAGGTTCCCGAGCTGGCATGTGACCATGCAGGCTTGCAATGAAGCACGCTCGCATGGCACTCACCGCAACAGAGCGCACGGTGGCAATGGCCTCCATGCCAGGCCGCTTTGACAGGCGCTGCACCACAAGGCTTCCTGTCCTCCCTCCCGCACCTGTTACTGCCACCTGCCGTCGCCAGCCACCAGCAGCGCACACACAAAGCATGGGATGCCACACATTGCTGAGGTGGCGATCAAGGCTGACACCAAGGTGTGAGGGGGCCACCCGGGATTGCCAGCCACAGACTTCGACGGCGCATGCGTCACAGCCCGAGATGAGCGCGAGCTTGCAAAGAACGTTGGCAGCTGTTGACGCAGCAGCCCACCACCGTGTCTGCATGCAAACTCTAATTTGATCGCACCTTCATTTTTAGTGATTGCTGATCGACTGGGCGTTACGATCTGGTAATCTGACGGTGGTCAAGTCGGCGCGGGGTGCACGCGATGCTGCGATGCGCACGACGTCGACGAGACGCACATGGAGAGTGTGACACGTTTCCTCCAAACGGGGATGGGGAGGGGTCAACCAGGTACTGCAGGCTGGAGCATGCGCAGTGTGCGGTAAAGTGCGGTAAAAGCGGTGCGGCAGCAGCGACTTACTCTGCACCTGCCACCCGGCCAGCAAGTAGCATTGGATGTTTCTTCTGCTGAAGCTGCAGGCAGTGTAAGAGGCTGGTAAGAAGGCTGGGAGACAAGGACCTAAGAGCGTTGGCGTCATTATGTTTACGCCTTGCCCAATGTGCAATGTCCAATGATTGCTGCATACTTGGACAGCATACTTGTCTATGTGCCTTTGTCTATCAAAGCGAAAGGACAGCAAACTGAAAGCAGAGCAAAGCAAAGCAACATGGCCATGCGGCATCACGGCAATGAGGCCGTTCAACTCTTGACGACCTCAACAGCGCCACGTCACTCATGCAAGCATTGTGGCTGGCATGGAAACATGGCCTCCTCAAGCATGCTGCAATGTGGGCAGTTGTGCCCAGCCCTCCTGCACCAGGCTGCCCTCCAGGTCGGTCCTGCCCACCCTCAGTGCATGCACCGTTCAGCCCCACACCCCTCCCCTATGCCACCCATACGGCCTAGTAGCAAAGCAGGCTGTCAGCCTTGTAGTTGCCTGCTTTCCCACTCATCCCGTGAGTTTTGGTGTCCCCTGCCCTGGAACCTCCCCCCCCCCCCTTTGCCCAGGCCCCCCCTGCCCAGGCCCAGGCCCTCCCTGCTGCACCTGGCCCAGTGCAACGACCCCAGGCCCCCCCATGGGGCAGGTGGCTGGACCGGGACACCAACGGATGGTTCAACCTTCAGCGCATTGGGGAGAATATGCAGCGCTCCCTGGAGCTGTGCAGCTACGAGGGCTTGGAGGTTCTGCCCCCCGTTGGCAAGGAGTACCAGCAGGGCTACAAGCGGGTCAATGACAAGCTGCCAGGGCAGGCAGAGGCTGCACCGGGCTGCAGAGTACCGGCGGGGGCATTGATGGCCAGGCCCGCAACAATGCACAGGCCCTAATAGTTTACACAGGCTGTTAGCCTTACAAAGCATTCTGCTGTTTGTTTGATGAGGTGCCCATTGGTCTTGGGGGAAAGAGTGCCACCAGTGTGGGGTTGGCAGTCATCATGGGTGCGACCGAGGATGTTGTAACCTGTCTGGAGTAGCTGAGTGAGATTACCCACAGTCAACATGTTGTTCCATGTTGAATAAGTTTTGTTTGTCTGTCCTCCAGGTCCCCACCCCGCACCATAGCACCTCATTGGTTGTACTTGCAGCTCCATAATTTTGGCTCTCAACCTCCCAGGCCCAACAATGCTACACAAATGCTACAGAGCCTTAGTAAAGAGGTGGACCGCACCCTGCCCTCAGCTACCCTTGCATCACCGCAATTATTATCAACATCAACACAACCATCATCACCAGCACCATTACCACCCTTCACGTCATCCACCTTACCAACCCTACCAGTGGCCAGGCACTCCGCCCTGACATGCACATGGCTGCAGAACTAGGGTTAGGGTTAGGGTTAATGGTAGGGCCGCTGTGCGCTCAGGGCAGCACAGTACGTAGGAGGAGAGCAGTGCCCCTGCCCCTGCCCCTGCCCCTGCCCCTGGCCCTGCCCCTGCCCCTGCCCCCCTCCGACGTTGTCACGTAGTGAGACTCTCACTGAGAGTCCCCATTAGCTGCGGCGCCCCTCATGAATGTCAGGGATTGTGAGCTTGGCTGCCGTAATCTACATGTGCCACAGTGCTCACGGATTACAACCTTGAAGCGCCGAATATGAGAGGGTCGCGGAGTTAGGTTTGTCGTTCGGCGGGCCGGCCATCACACAAAGCTTCCGAAGGCTGGGTAACAGCAGCCCAGCTGGCAGTTACAGGCTAGGCGCGGTATAGTGCACATGGCGCGGAGCAAGAAGAGGAGGTTGCTCACCATTGATGACAACGACGAGAAGGATGTACCAAACGCACTCACCTGCACCCGCGCAATGGAGATACTGTGTCTCACGCTCGGGGAGGCTTGGTCAAACCATGCTTCGGCATTGACTGACTTCACGGTCCGTTAACGTTGGCGGCATTGGGAACACGCGAACCACAGCAATATTCGTGACTAGTTGCTGAGGACATGCCAGCGTGCCTCCGCTGCAGAAGTACTGCAGCGAAAAAGGACTGGCCTTGGAGAATTCCGACAACCCCAGCCACAGTGCAACCCTGGTTCTCTGCTACCTCGCCAACAGCAACGCCCGGCTTTGGCAGCTGCGGTGCTCACCTGATCGCACCCACCCTCCCAGTGAGGAGCTGGAGCTGCTGGAGTCACAAGAGCTGGTCAGTCTTTCAACAGGCAGCAGACACAGATTTAGGGGTGGTGGTGCATCAGCTGGGGCAGGTGATGCTGACGTCCTTTCTACTCACGGCGGGAGGGTTAGCAAAGGAAGAGGGGCAGGGACACAGAATGACGTCGTATTCACCTGTGTGTTTGTGTGCCTAATGACTGCCCTGCAACCAGCTGGCTAACTCCTCAAAGTTAGCTAGGGGATGCCCCTGAGGTAAGTGCCCCCTTGACATCCACCTGTGCTCCATTCTTCACATCCACCTGTGTTGCTGGGCTGCAACACACAGCCTCCCCTAGTATCCCCGCTGCTGCTGCTGCTGCTGCTGAGTGGCCCTCTGGTCATGCCCTCCTGACCTGACCCTGTAGGACATCCCTGCCCTGAAGCGCCTGAGCACTGCCCTTGAGCTAGGCTTTGAGGAGGCCCAGGCAGCGGCAAGAGAGCATGGCGCTGTGAACCGCCTTGTGGACTACGCATTGTACCTACAGGCCTACAAAGGGCTGCGGTGCAAGCTGAGTCAGAACGCCAAGCGCCAGTAAGCAGGCGGCTGACGTGCTCGGCCCCTACCTGCTTGCGCTGACTGTCGCATGCACTTTGACCTGGCTCTGTGCTGGCCGGCCCTTCCCTGCCCTGCCTTACCCTGCTTGGCCCGGTCTGCCCCACCCTGGCCCCAGCCCAGTGCTGCTGGTCCTGTTCTGGCTGCTGTCCGCGGTACCCTGACTGCCCTCCGTCCGCCCTTCCTGGCTGCAGCGTTCCGGGTAGGTTAATCAATGCAGGCATGGAGGAAAAGGCAAACCCCATGCGTGACAAGTGGGAAGAAATGATGGCAAAGAGGTGAGGCTGGCAGCAGGCTGGGACACAACAGCACACCAATGTCTGGAGGGGTGCGAGGGGTGCTGTCATCAGGATGCGAGCCCTGAAGCCCTTTCCAATAGCCTGTACAGCGGCAGCAGTTAGCTTAAGAAGGTGTCTAAGAGGAGGCGCAGCACGCATTTGAGATCAAGCTCAGCCTGTCACCAGTGTCAATGGTTAGATGCAGTGTGAGCTCTATGGACAGGAGGTCTGGCTGCCCATGCTGACTGTGATTGGCCATCACCTGCACTGATTTGTGCCACCTCAAGGACTTGTGCCACCTCAACAGCTTAGCTATTCATGCTGACTGTGCTTTGCCATCATCTGCCCTGAGGATCCATTGCAAAGCCTGCCAACATGCAAGAGATCAGCCACCAACTGCCCTGAGGATCCATTGCGAAGCCTACCAACATGCAAGAGATCAACCACCACCTGCCCTGAGGATCCATTGCAAAGCCTGCCAACATGCAAGAGATCAACCACCACCTGCCCTGAGGACCCATTGCAAAGCCTGCCAACATGCAAGAGATCAACCACCACCTGCCCTGAGGATCCATTGCATAGCCTGCCAACATGCAAGAGATCAGCCACCACCTGCCCTGAGGATCCATTTCAAAGCCTGCCAACATACAAGTGATCAGCCACCACCTGCCCTGAGAATCCATTGCAAAGCCTGCCAACATGCAAGAGATCAGCCACCACCTGCCCTGAGAATCCATTGCAAAGCCTGCCACAAGAGTCACAAGAGCTGGTCAGTGCCAATCAAGATCAGCAGCTTGCGCCATTTGTGTTGTAGGGCAGAGCAGAAGGCGAGGGAGGACCGAGAGATCATCGAGATGGTAAGGATTATGTACAATCGGATTGTGGCAGCAGATGCCGTCTTCGCCGCCGTCGCAGCTGGGCAGCACGGCCCTGCTCTCACCCAAGCCATGTGGCAAGCAGCAGCAGCAGCTGGGCAGCATGGCCCTGCTCCGCCCCAAGCCATGTGGCAAGCAGCAGCAGCAGCTGGGCAGCATGGCCCTGCTCCGCCCCAAGCCATGTGGTCAATACCTGCTGAAAGTCAGGCAAACCCTGGCCCTGCCCACCCTCAGTGCATGCATGGCTCAACCCCACACCCCTCCCCTATGCCCTACACTGCTGAGTCACTGCGGCAGCCTGCTCCCCCCAGCCAAACCCTACTGCTGTGGGAGCATGGCTTGGGCGGCAGCCCTGCACTGAAA
Source organism: Haematococcus lacustris (assembly GCA_030144725.1). NCBI lineage: Eukaryota > Viridiplantae > Chlorophyta > Chlorophyceae > Chlamydomonadales > Haematococcaceae > Haematococcus > Haematococcus lacustris. Next base: position 11,017,020 of record JASKMD010000012.1, read on the forward strand.
ACGCTGGAGCAGGACCCCTCATGGCGAAGAGGCAAGAGGGAGGTAGGGAGGAAGGTGTGTGACGTCAAAATGCTCGTCCTCCTGATTGAATGGTACTTGGTCACTCATTGTTCACACATGAGCAGCAGGAGCGAGGCAATTGCATACCTTGACAGGCAGGCTGGGACTCTGAAAGCGCGAAACAGTCAGTGGAGGTGGTTGAGGGCACTGCAAAATGCTCACCAGAAAACAGTTGATGAGGGTGTCATGTCTTTGGCTGGTCAGGCAATGGTGGACAGCCCTAACTCTGCCCTGGCAGCAGCAGTCAGCCAGGCCCAGCAGCAGGTGCCTGATTGCCCCTCTGCCCTGGCAGCAGTAAGCAGCCAGGCCCAGCAGCCTGACTGCCCCCTCTGCCCCAGCAATGGCCAGTGAAGCATGACAATACATGCCAGTTGGGGTATGTGCTATGACAGGCCCCAGAAGCCCACACCTTGCCGTGGGTAATGACTGGGCACAAGGGTGGAGCAAGCACGGTTGGCCAGCCCCCTTGGTTGATCCGGCTGCTCGTAATGCTCTGATAGAACACGGCTTTTGACCTCACCTCCCACTGTGTAGATGGGGATGCAGGGCTTGCATGAGCATACCAATCAAGCATACAACAGGCCTGCTCACTGACTGCAGTGTGTGCTTTCACATAGCGATTGCTGGCCAGCTAACACCAGCAGGCAGGCCAAGTGGGAATCATGCAAGGCTTGTTGTGAGTTCCATGGTGGGGACCCAGAGCTGTCTCCATGCAACTTGCAACTGGGCTGCAGGGCAGCTGCAGTGAGGCTGGTGCATGGCAGGGGTGCGGCTGTGACAACGCAGGCATGAGCTCCCCAGGAGCTGAGGCACTGAACCCAGGACCTATTCTTGACATGGTTGCTGTTGAGATGACGCGGGTTTATTGGGTGCATGGATGGCAGCTGAGCAGCTCCGGTGGTGGTGACGGAGCTTGTGATCAACTCTGCTGAAGTTGTGGGCTTGGAGCTCTGCCTAGACATGCCGGCAAGATGATGCCGCTTCCACCGCTAAAGATTCATCAGGCCGTCATGCGAAGTAGCCGCCACTACGCACCAAAGTCTACATGTCACTCACTTCAGGCCTGAGCCGGCACTACAGACCGACGATCGACAGAACGGTTACTGACACGGCTTCAAACACAATCCTAACATGTGTAACATTTGCTGGGCCGTCGGGTCGTAGCAAAGCTGTCATGTAGCAGGCGCCAGGGGCCTCAATGTGGAAGCCTATCCGCTGTAAGACGGTGACAAGGCTCTGGGCAGTGCTGTGACAATAGAGAGGCTCGTGAGGACACACGAGATGGCACAACCACGCGTGCTGCCATGGATGCGTCCTAAGGAAACAGTCCCCGAGCATCCCGCATGGGCGCAGCTGCGAAAGCACCCATGCACCCCTGAGGCCACGCTGGCTGCGTTAACAGCACTGTTCAGAGACAGGTCCGTGAATGGCGTCCATCCAGGCTGAAACAGATAATACCAGCGAGTAATGTATGCATGCTGGCCCTGCACTGTTAGTGAACTGACCAACACCACCGATTGTGCCCCCTCCCCAACCCCGTTGCATGCGCAGGCAGGCATTGAAAGACTTTAGCATGGAGCATGTCCATAGCCTACAGCGCAGCTTGCAGGAGGCTGTGCCCTGGACAGCAGCAGACCCCCGACCTGCCCTTGCCTTGCACCTGCTGTCCCGCTGTGCTGCCATGGTGCTGCCTGGGGCGCTGCTCCACCCCCCTGCACCCTCTCCAGCCTTGCATGCAGCCTTGAATGACAGCATGCAGGTGATGGTGGGGCAGGTGCTGCACCTGGGCAGCAGCTGCCCGCCCAACACGGCAGCAGCAGCCCTTCTTTTCATGGGTTCGGCGCATGCAGGTGCGCTGCTGCATGCCAGGAGGCAAGACAGACAGCTAAGCAAGTAGATGTGTGCGGGCAGACTTATGCGGCCAGTAATGCAAGAATCAGCCATCCCACAACCCTCACCTTCACCCTCACCCTCACCCTCACCCTCACCCTCACCCTCACCCTCACCCTCACCCTCACCCTCACCCTCACCCTCACCCTCACCCTCACCCTCACCCTCACCCTCACCCTCACCCTCACCCTCACCCTCACCCTCACCCTCACCCTCACCCTCACCCTCACCCTCACCCTCACCCTCACCCTCACCCTCACCCTCACCCTCACCCTCACCCTCACCCTCACCCTCACCCTCACCCTCACCCTCACCCTCACCCTCACCCTCACCCTCACCCTCACCCTCACCCTCACCCTCACCCTCACCCTCACCCTCACCCTCACCCTCACCCTCGCCCTCGCCCTCACCCTCGCCCTCGCCCTCGCCCTCGCCCTCGCCCTCGCCCTCGCCCTCGCCCTCGCCCTCGCCCTCGCCCTCGCCCTCGCCCTCGCCCTCGCCCTCGCCCTCGCCCTCGCCCTCGCCCTCGCCCTCGCCCTCGCCCTCGCCCTCGCCCTCGCCCTCGCCCTCGCCCTCGCCCTCGCCCTCGCCCTCGCCCTCGCCCTCGCCCTCGCCCTCGCCCTCGCCCTCGCCCTCGCCCTCGCCCTCGCCCTCGCCCTCGCCCTCGCCCTCGCCCTCGCCCTCGCCCTCGCCCTCGCCCTCGCCCTCGCCCTCGCCCTCGCCCTCGCCCTCGCCCTCGCCCTCGCCCTCGCCCTCGCCCTCGCCCTCGCCCTCGCCCTCGCCCTCGCCCTCGCCCTCGCCCTCGCCCTCGCCCTCGCCCTCGCCCTCGCCCTCGCCCTCGCCCTCGCCCTCGCCCTCGCCCTCGCCCTCGCCCTCGCCCTCGCCCTCGCCCTCGCCCTCGCCCTCGCCCTCGCCCTCGCCCTCCACCCTGCGCCTAAGTCTTACGATCCAGCCGTCATGCAACATGCATCCTTATCCCACCATGACTTCCATGCACAGCTGCCCCCATAGTGAGTCATGATGAGGATGAGGAGGGAGACGAGGGTGGGGCTGTTGGGAGGCCAAGGGCAATGCCTCTTCGAGCGTGTACATGGTGTGCTGTGTATGTGTGCAGGCTGCCCCCCTGACCTGCAGGCCACAGTCTTGCGCACCGCCTGCCTCCTGCTCAGCCCCCCACCCCTTGCTGACGATCTCAGGAGCTCCCTCACCCTCCCTAGCCCTGAGGGCCTACCTCTCCTGCAGCATCAGCTACACCAATGTCATCATGCTCGCCAGCAGCAGTGGCAGCAGCAGCAGCAACGGCAGCAACAGACGCACAACTATGATCACGATTGTGGTCACAGTTGGGATCTTGGGGCAGGTCAGGCGCTGATGTCCAGCCCTGAGCATGCGGAGGATGCCCTGACTGGGGCAGGGCTGCTGCTGGAGAGGCTGTCGCAGGTGACCTGACGCCATGGAACACCTAGACACCTGAGGGCTGCGCGATCTGATGCACAGTGCCACATCACACCTCCAGGCCGCACATCACACCCCCTCAACACTCAAACCCTTACCTCAATTCCTCATACCAAATCCACATCCACACCTCACACCTTCCTCTCCTCTCCAACCATGCCTCTGCTCTCCAACCTCGATTCCTCATACCATATGCCTCTCCAACACTCTAACCTAAAGCTCACTTCCTCATAGCATATCCACATCCACACACCTCACACCTACCTCACAATGTCACCCCTCTGCATGGCGCTCTCTAGTGCATGCCACCCGCCCGCCTTCCTGCCCACCTGCCCGCCCCGCCCGCCTGCCTGCCAGCCCACCTGCCCCCCAGCCCGCCGTGTGAGGTCAGCCAGTTCATGTTTGAGGCAAGCTGGTTCCTATCCCGTGCTCCTCTGGTGCCTCTGGTGCTTCCATCCCAGGTGTGGCGCTGTGTGGGGTGCTGGTGTGCAGGTGGACACCCCAGCTGCCCTGCAGCTGCTGACCTGCATGCTGGCTGCTACGGCACAGCCCGCCTGCTGCCACCCTGCCTGCCAGCAGTCCTGGCAGCTGCAGGGCCAGCAGCCATGCAAGCAGTCATGGCAGCCGCCACCCCTGTCTGGGGCGCACCATTGGGACCAGCAGCGCCAGGGGCAGCAGCAGCAGCAGCAGCAGCAGCAGCAGCAGCAACGGCAATCACTGCAGCAGCAGTGCCACTCTACTCATGGCGCCCAGCTGCAGCAGTGCAGGGCGGTGCAAGCTGCTCAGGCCAGCCTGAACGCCAGCCTGCTGCTGTCCAAACAGTTGAGACGCCTGGCCAACAGCCTGACCCAGCAGGTCCTGGCTGCAGCCCAGACCAGCAGCAGCAGCAGCAGCAGCAGCAGCAGCAGCAGCAGCAGCAGGGGGTCCAGCAGCAGCAGCAGGGGCATGCAACCTGGGCACCCCCCAGCCAGCGGGACAGAGTACCAGGGTCAGCCAGCTGCGGTACTGCCCAGCACAACTGCTTGCAGGCTGCAGGTCCTCTCAGCCATCACACAGGTGCTGCAACAAGCTGCGTCTGGGGCGTCCACCTCGGTCACACCACATCAGCCCCAGTCACACCTGGTCACACTCATGCACAATGAGTCACACCCAGGTCATGGGGCCAGCAGCTATGCTGCATGCAGCCTGCTGGTGGCCGCAGGGCTGCTGCAGGGGTGTGTTGAGGCTGGGCTGCCCCTGCCCCTCCTCAGCCACACCCCTACCCCACTGCAGCCAGCACCCCCACTGCTGCTCACCAGGCAGCACATGCAGAAGCAACAGCACATGGGGCAGTATCAGCAGCAACAGCAGCTGTTGGCCTCATCGCCGCCATCCCCGCAGCACCAGGCAGTGGTCACAAGTGGCCCGCCCCTACCACCTGAGGGGGTGAGTCTCAACTCAGCCCTGGCCGCCCTGGCCACCCTGACGACCAGCCTGGCTCATTCCGTCCAGCTGGGTCTGGTGGGGGCTTGCTCCGCCTGGGGTGGGGGCAGCATCGGCCCCCTCCTTGCCGCCTGGCCTGGGTGTGACCCCTGGCCTGGTCACACTTTGGGCACACCCAGCAGCAGAGGGGGAGGCCGGGTAGCCCCTGGACAGCTGGTGTGGGGGTGGGCGGCAGGGCTGGTGTACGCACAGGTCACAGCAGCCAGTGGACCCCCCGCCCCCCCAAGGGCCCAGCCCAGCCCATCACAGGGTCAATCAGGTGGTGTGATCCCTGGTGTGGGCTCGGACACAGTCTTTGAGGCACGGGTGGGTGGTGGCATGGAGACGGGCGCTGGAGGCTGGCCTGCGTGGCTGCCCCTGGTGCTGCCCTGTGACCCGGCGGCTCGGCAGCTGCCTGGGCTGGCTGCGGCGGCACTGTTGCATGGCTGTCTTGGCCTGGAGGGCTTGGCCGCCTGTGTGATGTCACCAGCACCAGCAGCAGCAGCAGCAGCAGCAGCTGGCCCTACAGCTTCAGCAGCCCTACGAGAACCTCCGGCAGCAGCCTGCAGCTACAGCAGCACCAGCCCGATGACAGCAGGAGCAGCAGCACCCCAAGAAGCTGCATCATCAGCGGCAGCAAGAGAAGCTGCAGGGGTGGTCAACAGCTGGCTGCAGGGACGGCTGCAGGTCGAGGGGTTGGCTGCGGAAGTGCCGTTGCTGGCACGCTGCCTGGTCAATGAGCTCCTGCATGCCAGCAAAACAGCTGCATGGCAGGGGGCGGGTGCAAGAGCGGAGCCTGGGGCAGGGGCTGGGGCTGGGGCGGGGGCGGGGGAAAGGGCTGGGGCAGGGGCAGGGTTTAGCTCTCCAGCCCTTCATCAACCATGGCACTGGTGGACTGCATTAAGAGCTAGGAGAGGCTTGGCAACACTTAACCTGCCTCCTGCACTCACTTCAACTGGCCCGCAGCGGGTAGAACAGCAGCAGAACGAACAGCAGCAACAGAGCCAGCAGCAGCAGCAGCAGGGAAACGAAGAACTGTACGGACTGCCCGCTTCTGAGCACGCTGCAGCAGCAGCCCAGCAGGTGGTCTGGCTGCTGCAGGTCATGCGCGCCGCTGCACACCAGGCTGCTGCCATGTATAGTGCGACCCTTGCTGCCGGCCCTCCCGGCTGGCTGCAGCATTTGGACGCCGCACGGCTGCGGGACCTGCTCGACCGCCTGTTCGTGGCCGTTGCATCGCCGCTGGCTCTAGCTTGCCCCGTGCTGATGAGAATACAACAGCCGACAAAACCATCGCAACTAACCCAACCGACCTCAGATGCGCCGCGCCACGGTGCGACACAGCAAGAGCAAGCCGCACGTGGTGAGCCTGGACAGTGGCTACCTTGCATGACGTGGGCCGCTGAGTCGATCGCCCTTGCTCTGGACTGTCTGGCCACACTACAATTCTGCCGCTTGAGGCTGCCGCTTTTCAACCAGCTGGTGCAGCAACTGGTGCAAGCAGCGCTAGCATCGCCGGTAGCTGCCGACAGCTTACTCGACGTTGCGATCCCATCACGCCGTGACTTGCTCGTCGACCAAGAGGCGAGCCTGGTTGTCACTCCACCTTGCGACGCAACGGGTGGCGCGGGTCTATCCGCCGGACCTGTGCGTGCGGGTCCGACGGGGGCCGCGTGGGACCCGGTGCAGACAGCCCGGCTCGCGTTCCTGCTCCCCAGCATGGCTGCAGCTGTGGGGCGCTGCAGCCACAGCCTGGAAGCTGGGAAGAAGGTGCTCAGTGCTCTGCTGGACTTACTGCGCCCCCCGGCCACACCAGAGCTGTTGAGCACTGTCCATGCAGCTTTTGGGGCAGTGGTGCAGAGCCTGCTGAACGACCCAGCTATGAGGCAGGCCGAGCACCCAGCGAAGCAAGACACAGAGTACCTGCCCTCCCCCACCTCTCCCAGCCCACCCACCCTGCTGCTGATAGCCCGTGTCTTGCCCGCATACCTACAGCACAGCCTGCAGCCGCCCCTGAGCCTGCCCGGCTTGCTTGCCCTTGAGCAAGGGCTGGACCAAGTGCTGGCTGCCCTACCAGCCGGCGCCCAGCCAGCCCTGCATGCCCTGCTGACCGTGCTGGAGGCTGGACGCAGCTGCTTGACCCATTGTGGGGCAGCAACCACCCTTGCCACTGGTGCCAGCATGCAGCACCTGGCCAGTCCTTCTGCAGGCAGCGGTCCAGGCTGGGCCAGCCACAGCATGTGTGTTGGGGCCGGGCAGCAGGGTGGGAAGGGGGAGGGTCTGATACCTGGCCAGCCCCTTGACTTTGAGGCGCTGGCTCAGTGGACCAAGGTCAATGCTGCGTTGGGCAGCAGCGTGGGTCTGGGGGTGGGAGGAGGTGCAGGGCGGCCAGAGGCTGCCAATATGGCTTCCTCACCCACAGCAGGCCACCTGGAGCAGAATGGCCAGGGCCAGGAAGGGGCCCAAGGGCGTGAGGCAGGGTTGGTGCCTACCAAGCTGCTCAGCCTGTGCTGCAGTCTGGTGTTGCGGGCGGATTGGCAGCTGCTGCCCTATGTCCTGCACAGCTTAGAGGTGTTGCTATGGGATGCAGCACACGCGCAGCCCAGCTCCGCGACAGCAGGAGGGTCTCGCCAAACATCCAGTGCCAGCGCTTCCAGTGCCGGTGCAAGCGCTTCCAGTGCCGGTGCAAGCGCTGTCAGCACTGGTGCAAGCGCTTTTACATCGCAGAGTCTAAGCATTCAGCGATGGTTTAGCAGAAGCGTTGCCGGTCGGCGAGGGCTGGCTGCGACGGGCGCATCTACCCAGTCAAAAGAGAACGCCGTCGCGCTGCTGCAACACTTGCACGACCTTATCCTTGGGTCGGACGACTACGCTCGAAAGACCCTATTGCTAGCCTGGCTCCAGGCGCAAATGGGGTCGCCGATGCGCGGCCCTGTGACCCTCCGCGTTCCGGAACCCGTCACACTTGACAGTAACTCCGGCGACAAGCCGGCCAATGGGCAGCTTGCGTCGCTGAAAGGTGCGCGGCGGCTGGCATCTGTGGCGGGTATGCTGTGTGCGGGTCGCGCGCCCGGCAGTGCGCGTCCTCAGCCTCAAAAGCGCGACGCTCAACCATCAGGCTTGGAGGACGTGCCCGTGCTGTTTGCGATGTGACACCCTCGATGCCCACAGGCACGCTCGCAGGCACTGGCCAGCTCACAATTTCTGCTGGGGGTTAGGTGTATTAGTAGGGTTTGTCAGAACTGTAGCACGCACATACAGATTTAGCCAATCCTAGGTGTGAGGGAGGGCAAGGAGGGTGCAGAAGGATGGGAGGTCATAGCACCAAATGTCGTGGCCATGGCATGTGGTGACGACGCCAACCCTTCGCCGGTGCTAATCTACCCAGCCATGGTTGGGCCTGCATGGCTGCAATGCAGGACATGCATCCCGGAGCATGCAACAAATTGTCGTAGTTTGGCAGCCATCCGGGCTTCCTCTAACGCACCATAGGTTTTGATCATGGCTCTGCTCTGTCGTGCATGTAGCCGCTTCTTTGGGCTGTGAATGTACAAATTACCTTAGAAGACAAGGAGTGACAATTAAAGTGAGAAGGCATTCTGGCTGCATGTAATGCTGCATGTTGGTGTATCGGCTGAAGCGTCTTGTATAGGTAGACATACGTGTATTGATGGACACGTGGCATGGCTTGCATGGTGGGGATTCCCCCCTCAGCATGTGGGACACACACACATGTCAGTCTACCCATCATTCATAACCACATAACGGTAAGAGTGACGTGAGACCTTTGAAATGTTTCGTGTCAAAAAAATGGCTGCCGGATTGAGCTCCATGTGCTGCCCCGAACCCTCACACGTATCCGGTACGAGCTGAACCTTGTCCATAGATCATTAAGCCGGTAGGCTGCTGGGCTGTCCAAATCCGACAAGTCCGGCACGAGTTTGACGCCCGCGGGACCTTGGCCGCACCCGGCCGCTCGCCAAAGCAGAGAGGGCGAGCATGATTTGATTGATGCCAGTGAGCTTGTTGTCGCAGAGCTGATACATTTAGGTAAGGCGCGGAATGTCTCAGCCGCGCAGTCAATCTTTAGCCTTGCATGAGTTTGCAGCATTCACTGCAGCGCAGCACTCACGGCAGCATTGCACCATCACCGCAACGTCGTCAGGTACATTGGGTCTGTAGTGCTGGCCATCCCACCTACCTGACCAGGGCTCCAGCTCACACCTGTTGAGCACAGGCCCAACTTCACAGCAAGAATGGGTCAGTAGCCAGCATGAGCGAGGATAGTCAGCTGGTGCCATCAATCACCGGTCACAGCTTAGCGCGCCAAACTGGCACCGCCCATCTGAGTGGCCACATGCAGCACTGCCCCTGCCCTCCTCTTGTGCCACACTGCAGAGCACCGCCAACCTCATCAGCGTCAGCACTGCCCAGCCTTACGTTAGCCTTGCCACCGCAGCAGTGCTCCAGGCTTCACGCCTCGCCTCAGCACCTTTGACGCTGCACCTGCACCCCACCACTGCCTGCCCCCTCGCCCTCCTCCGCTGCATCTATCCACCCACATCATGCCCAACCATCCCTGACTCACAGGGTCAAGTGCCCTGACACCTCTGGCTGCTTTCAGCCTGGCACCCAGCCAACCTTGACAGCCAGCGGTCAGTGCTTCAGGCCCCTGCAGAGTAATCACCTTCCGCACCACCCAGTCAGCACACCCTACCCACCCAGTCAGCACAACCACCCTACCCACCCTGACAGGCCAGCAGCCCAGCGCTGTGTCAGCTCAGGGCAGTCGAGCCATGGGCAAGGGCCCCCCTCGGAGTACCATAGCCCAGTTGGTGGCTGGGAACCAGGCCACCACAGACGCCAAGGCCAAGGTGCTGGCCGGGGCGCAAGGGCGGGCGCCCGGCGCGAGTAGCGAGGGTGCTGGGCCAGGTGCTGGGGTGGGAGGTGTGACCAGGGCTGGGTCGAGTGCGAGCAAAGGTGGTCCGCAAGGTGCTGGCGTGCGCAAGCGAGCGCGCAAGCCCGCCAAGGGCCTGCCACCTAGCGCACCTGCCTCGGGACGTGCGAGGAAGCTGGGCGGCTACTTGTACCGGGACTCAGACTCAGACGCAGAACCTGAGTCCAGCAGCAGCAGCAGCAGCAGCAGCAGCAGTAGTGGTGGCGGCAGTGGCGGCAGTAGCAGCAGTGGCGGCAGTGGTTCGGCATCAGAGGGCTCCTCTAGGAAAGTGCAGCGTGGCAGACAGGTGTCTGGTAAGCAGAAGGTGGCCTGTGGGGGTTCCAGCACTGCACAGCGCATGAAGGCCAGGGCCAGCAAGGTGGGTGCGGCTGCAAGGGGGTCCGCCTTGGCGGGGCGAGCTGGCAGTGGGGGCAACAACGCGGGGAAGAGCGGCAAGAAGGCAAGCGACAAGAAGGCGTCTGAGACAGGTGATGACGGCGATGGTGATGACAGTGATGATGAGGATGACGATGAGGAGGAGGAGGAGGAAGAGGAGGAGGAAGAGGAGAAGAGTGATGCTAGTAGTGAAGAGGAGGACGAGGTGGTCAGAAAGCCGCAGCGCAAGGCCCCCACAGCCCGGGGCCAGCCGGCAAAGAAGCGTCATAAGGGAGTGGATGAAGACCGCTGGAACTCCCACTGCATGGTTTGTAGCAGGTGAGTTAGCTTGGAACCATGCGCCATGTGCTCCACTTGCTCCTGCCCTGCTCATTCCTGCCCCGCCCCGCCCCGCCCCGCCCCGCCCCGCCCCGCCCCGCCCCGCCCCGCCCCGCCCCGCCCCGCCCTTACCCACCCCACACTTGCTACTGCTGACCCGCACACATGCCGGCATGCCCGCAGAGGGGACGTTGGCGTGCGCCTACTCTGCTGCGAGGCCTGTTCCAATGCGTGCCACCTGGCCTGCTGCCAGCCCCCCCTGACCTCGGTGCCCAAGGGCAAATGGTTCTGCTCCTGCTGCCAGTCCCTGGCTCAGCTGCACGACATAGAGCGGCTGCTGGATGCACGTGAGGTGCCGGGCAACACGCCCCGCTTTCAGAACCTCCTGAACACCTGGTCACACAGCAGCAGACACCACCGCATGCTGCAGGCAGCCCAGGAGGGCCCAGCTGCTGCGGCGCAGGCCCCGAGTGCAATTGGGCCAGAGGGTACAAGGGCAGAAGACTCGAAAGCAGCAGGTGCAGCAGCAGGTTCAGCAGCGGGTGCAGCAGCATCAGGGACAGCAGCGGCAAGGAGAGATGAAGCTGCAGCAGGAGGGAAGGGAGCTGCAGGCCCAGCTGCCCCCTTGCGGCGTGAGGTGCTGGTGAAGTGGCGTAGTCGCAGCTACCGGCACTGCACCTGGCTGCCTGAGCAGGCCCTGGAGGACAGCTTCAGCCGCGTGCCAGGGCTTAAGGGCAGGCTGGCCAGGTTCTGGGCACAGCGTGCTGAAGAGGGGGAGCAGGCGGATGATGACGGGGAGGGCGAGGAGGGGGCGGGTGAGTGCAGCACCATGCAGGGAGGGTCAGCTAGGCGGTTGTGGTGCTCACATGGGTCGACTGTCTGCTTGGCTGCAAGCTCCTCCTCCGGCTCCTCCCTAGGGCTGGGTGCAGCTAGGCCTTGGTATGCTTTGTCTGCCTGTGTGGTTCAGCTGGCCCTGAGTGGCCTATGATGTGTTCAATGATGTGTGCTGGCCAGTCTGCTGCTGCTTCCCGGTTGGGTCAGGTGTCTGCTGGAGCATGTGTGCTGCACTCTTGATACTCACTGAGGCTGTAGTGAGGTCTGCTTCCTGACCTGGACCAATTGCCTGCCTTGATGTAAGGCTGCCCTGCTGCTGCTGCTGCTGCTGCTGCTGCTGCTGCTTGTACCTTGGCGCAGGTGAACTCCTGAATGGTGTGAACAGCCAGTGGACGCTGGTGGACCGCATCATTGCAGAGCGGGCTGGGCAGCCTGGGCAGGGCAAGGGGGCGGTGGCAGGGGCAGCGGAGCCCTCCTTCCTGGTGAAGTGGAGGGAGCTAGGCTACGAGCAGTGCACGTGAGGGCTGGGCTGGGCAGCTGCAGCAGCGGGAGGGGCCAGCACTGTCCCCCTGGCGCTGCCATCTTGCAGCACAGGGTCACAGGGACCTGCAGGGCATGCACCAGCAAGAGCAGCTGCAGCCATAGTGACTGGCATGACTGAGGCCGTAGTGTGTAATGGAGTGAAGAGCCAAGCACTGGCAGGGTTTGGGCGGCTAGCCAGGCATGCTGTCCAAAGCTCATGCCCGCCACTTGCCCACCGCCACAGCCCCAGCACAGCCAGCCTCCTCCACCCCTTCCTCTTGAGCCAGGAGGAGGGGAGGTGGGGTCCAGTAGGAGGGTCATGAGCAGCAGCTGCAGGGGTAACAGGCGGGGCGAGAGGCAGGCGAGGTGTTGAGGCCATGCTGCGCCTGTGGAGTGCAGGTGGGAGGCGGCGGCTGAGCTGGGGGAGTTTGAGGAGGAGGTGGCAGCCTTCCGCGCCCGCACCCCCATAGTGGCTGACGCCCAGGCCCGCGCCCTGGTCTACACGGCACAGCAGTGGGTGACGTCAGCAGCCAAGGCCACTGCCCCTGACCCCCTGGCTCACCCTCACCTTCACCCTCACCTAGACCCGGCTCCGGACCCTGACCCTGACCCTGACCCTGACCCTGACCCTAGCTCACCCCAGCTGCCTGCCCGCCAGCCCGCTCCGACCCCTGGCCTGGCCTGCCCTGGCTGCAGACGTTTATCCCAATCCCAGCCAGGCAGTGCCCCTGGCCCCACCTCCCCCACCCCTGGTTCAGCCTCCACCGCCCTGCCCCTGGCCAGCTCCTCAGAGGACCCTGGCGGCCCTGGCCAGGCTGCGCTGGGCAGCCGCAAGTTCAGCGGCACCCCGGACTGGCTGCGTGGTGGTCAGCTGCACGGCTACCAGCTGGAGGGCCTGAACTGGCTGTTCTACAAGTGGTCCAGCGGGGACAACGTCATCTTGGCGGATGAGGCAGGTGGAGGGCGGCAGGGGCCAGGGGAGAGGGAGGGATGGGGAGGGGCAGGGTGGGACAGGTTAGGGCAAGCAGGGGCTGTAGGAGGAGGGGCAGGACGTGGGAGGGTTAGGGTAAGGCATGAGCAAGACAGTGTCAGGCAGGAGGGTCGAGGCAACAGTGGGCTTTCTGCCCTCACAGCTCCTCCTTGTGTCTCCCCAAGCTGCTCCTTGTGCTGCCTGCACTCATAGCTGCACCTTGTGTTGCCTGCTGTGCAGATGGGGCTGGGCAAGACCGTTCAGGCCATTGCGCTGCTGGCCGCCCTGCACGCGGTGGCCTTTGTGCCGCGCCCCTCCCTGCTGGTGGTGCCGCTGTCCACGCTGCGCAATTGGGAGCGCGAGTTCAAGACCTGGGCGCCCCACCTCAATGTGGTCACGCTCAACGGCAATGCAGCAGCACGCAAGGTGGGAAACCGACAGGCTGAGTGGGCAGCAGGCCGCAAGGGAAGGAGGGCGGCAGGCCTAGGAAGGCATGGCCTAGGAAGGCATGCCGCGTGTGTGGACAGTCAGCAAGTTGCCGTCTCCCCCACTGGCCTCCTCCCTTGCCCTCCTGGCTGCAGACCATTCTTGAGCACGAGCTGCTGGCGCCCCCAGTGGCTGGGCAGCGCAAGACGGAGGGCGTGGCGGAGCGGGTCAAGTTCCACGCGCTGCTCACTAGGTCAGGTCAGGTCAGAGTCAGGTCAGGTCAGGCCACACACCGCAGGCCAGGACCCAGGCAGGTCGTTCTCATCTGCTGATCAGCTGGCAGCTCAGGGTTGACGACATGTGACTAGGACATGCATGATGACAGGGCTAGGCTTCATCTCCACCTCCACTGCTTCCAGGGTGGGCTGGGGTGTGGTGTGGTGGAAAGCAGCAGTACGGCAAATGACATGCATGGCTATGGCCACCCAGGCTATCGCACCAACAGTGCCCCGGGTGCCCCTGCCCTGCTGCCTGCTGTGCACTGTGCTCCTGCCTCCTGCCATCTCTGCCTCCCCTGGCCCCCCAGGCAGCTGGCCCCTGCTCCCTGCTGTGTGCTGTGGTGCAGCTACGAGATGCTGGTGGCTGAGGCGGGCCCGCTGTGCCGCAGCCTGCGCCTGGAGTGGGAGGTGCTGGTGGTGGACGAGGGGCACCGCCTGAAGAACAAGGACAGCAGGCTGTTCCAGGAGCTCAAGGCCTTCAAGTGAGAGGCAGGGCAACAGGGCAGGGACAGGTGAAGGATGGCCAGGAGCAGGCCATTGGGCAGGTGAGAGGGCAGGCTACACAGCTGGGCCTGGGTTATTATATATAGTCAAGGATAACCAGCGGGCTCAGTGAAATGGAGTTATTAGTCACGCTCCTTCGGGAGAGTACGTTTAACTTCCTGTCTTTCTTTCTTTATTTTTTCCTTTTTTTCTTTTCTTTTTTCCCTTTCATCTTTCTTTTAGTTTCGCGTTGTGAGCGAGGTAGGATGTCAGTGGCCCGTCAAGTACACAAGGGCGCATGCAACGGCGGGTTGATTGTTTGGAGATGTCAAAACGGCTTAACTGACACGCAGAAATGGCCTAGTACGCGGAGCTAGCTGTTTGCTGGCCCCTTTGCACCCCCGCCTTTTGTTGTTAACTGCACGATTAATGAAATGTTATTGTATTATTACCTCAAATATGTATAGTACGTTTTGAGAACGTCTTCGTGCATAAAATATTCCAAGCCTCCCACCCCATTAATCTCGCATCAAAATCATATGATCCACATGGTCAACTGTCGTGGTCTCTCTTTTAGTGGCCTTATCACCTGACCACGTCACATGGGGCACTAAACCTCGCTCATAAAGTCGTGGTCCTCCTGCTGCTGCTGGCAGTGACGGCATATGTCATCATCTGCCTTGGAGCATTCTAACTCGCGTGCTCCTGCAGCCACCCATGCTGCTGCTTTGGCTGAAGCAAGCACCCCGCTTTGGCCGGCTGCCCGTGTATGACCGGCCGCCTCCCCCCTCGACATGGTTGTCAGCCTGCTTGCCGTCCTTGCCTGTCCTGCAACCTGCTGGATAAGGCCCCAAGTTAGACAGCTTGCGAGGTCTCCCAAGTCATCACTGCCGCTTGATGATCAAAGACATTTGGAAGCGTTGTTCATCGTGCATAAGGAGCTCGCGCTGTTGATTATCAGCTGCGTTGGCAGCACTGATGCCCCGGACCACAAACTGGACCATTGCTGGCACTTTCGTCAAGGTCAACTAACTGTTGAACACTTCCCAAAGGACCAAAAACATAATAAACTTTACTCTTTCCCGGTTTTCCGAAAGACAAAAAACCATCCGGGATAGGGAATCAAAAGGGAGAGTACGGTATAGTTATAATACAAACTTATGTGCACAAGTGGGTTCAACACCCACTTGTGCACATAAAGAAATCATAAAGTCCACACGGAAGATTCATGGAGTGAGATTGATTGAGACCTTGATTGATTGAGACCAATGAAAAATGTTGCACAAGGCTTTGGCCTGGATCCACTGTATGGGGTGATGCAGTGCCTTGCAGTGCCATGCAGCATGCCGTGCTGGCACCGTCTCTACCTCTAGCCTAGGGGTTAGGGCCAAGGGGGGTGCAGGGTGCAGCTGGCGACAAAGTCAACGCAGTGCAGGGTAAGGCCAGGGACAATGTGCTGCTGCTGCTGCTGCTGCTGCTGCTTCTTCTGCTGCTACCGACCACCTGGCAGGCAGCTGGCTGGGCCTCAATGTAGTTCAAGGAGCAGACAGCCAGGCAGCCAGGCAAGGCTGGCAGGCAGGCAGGCTCTTGCTCGGGCTGGGTTTGACTCTAGCTATGTGTGGGGTTGCAGGCCCAAGTTCAAGTTGCTGCTCACTGGGACGCCGCTGCAGAACAACCTGGGTGAGTGTGGCCACATCGCCTGGGCTGCAGCTGCTACAATTCCCCTGTGGGTGGCTGTGCCTGCACTTACGCCACACATGGGCTGTTGCACCTGTGCACCTAGCTGGCTGCCCCTGACCCCAAACATGACCTTTAACCCGACCCGACTTGACCCTGGCCCCTGCCCCTACACCCCTGCCTCAGGCGAACTGTTCATGCTGATGCATTTCCTGGAGCCTGCCAAGTTCGAGTCCCAGGAGCAGTTTGAGCAGCAGTTCAGCGACCTGGCCAGGGAGCAGCAGGTGATGAGGGGCAGCAGCCTGCAGCTCAACCTGAAGTGCGGTGCACGGCAGGCTGGCTGGCTGCTGCTCCTGCTGCTGCTGGTGTCCTGCCTGCTTGTTGTGCTGGCACTGGCCTTTCATGTCCTGCTGCTGTTCACTGCTGGTGGTGGTGTTGGTGGTGGTGGTGGTGCTGCTGCTGCTGCTGCTGCTGCTGCTGCTGCTGCTGCCCCCTGTCACTGTGTGTGCTTCAGGTGTCCATGCTGCACACCCAGCTGGAGCCGCACCTGCTGCGCCGCATGAAGAAGGATGTGCTGCGGGGCATGCCGCCCAAGCAGGAGCAGATTGTGAGAGTGGAGCTGACAGCCAAGCAGGTGGGAGCAGTGCCCTTTGACACACCACCGCCCTCACTGCTATGCACTGGTAAGGTGGTCCAGGCTTTGAGAGGGCCTGTCCCTTTTCATATCCTGACGTTAACCATACTGACATCTTGCGCTGCCTTCCCACTCCCACCTGGTGCCTCTTCACACCCCTGTTGCGCCCCTGTCCGCTAGGCAGCAACCAGGAGAGTTTAGGGCAAGGGAAGGGGAGGGTGCAGGAAAAGGTCACGCAATAGGGAGATGTTCACAGTGTTGTTGGGTCGGGTGAAGAAGTGGTTAAGAAGTAGAGTGGTGGCAGAGTGACGGTGAGGCAGAGCAGTGCGGCACACACCACACCATGTGATGCCCACTTGCCCTGCATTGCAGCCTGCAGTGTAGCTGCAGCTGGCCCTGCCCAAGGCTATGTGGGTGGAGGCAAGGCGATGAGGCAGGGCAGTGTGGCACACACCACGCCAGATGAAGGGCGGGCTGTTTGGGTAGCCTGGCACAGCCATAACACGCCGCTGCTGCTGCTGCTGGCAGCGCCACTGCGGGTGCGGCTAATGCTGATGATGATTGTGGGCAGTTTTGGTGGTTGTGACTGCAGAAAGAAGTGTACAAGCAGCTCTTAGCACGCCACTACCCGCTCCTTGCACGTGAGTCGTTTTGTGTGGCGTCTTGTATGACCCTGGCTTTCCAGATGAGTGATGTGTTGTGCTGGCTGGCTGGCCTTCCATGAATGGTCACTCAACTAATGTCGTCCTCAAAACGACCTCACCTTATTGTTTAACCAGCTTTCCCATCACAAAGGCTGTAGAGCATGGCTGCAAGTAGGAGCACCATGTTGGACAATGAACACAGCATTGCATCCACATATACATAAAGCGAGAACATGTCCAGCATAAAATAACAAAATATAAATATAACCTCAAAGTAATAGGTTTATGAAACTGACCCAAAAGAAATATTTCTTGCCCGTCACAGGTGGGGCCTCAAGTGCTGGTGCCACCTCCACTGCCTTGAAGAATGTGGTGATGCAGCTGCGCAAGTGCTGTGCACACCCATACCTGTTTGGGGAAGAGGGTAAGGCAGCAGCACATGGGTGAGGCACAACCCCACCAACCGAACAGACCTGTGTCAGTGTGAGCGATGAACTGGTCAGACAGTGTGGCACATGCATGGCAAGGTGGATGTGGCCGGGAGATAAGGTTGCACGGTGTACCATGAGCAGACATGTAGAGTTATCCAGCAGCGCTCAGGGACCTACCCCTTCCCTCCCTCCTGCTCCTCCCTATACTCATGCTGTGGAGCATAGTGCCACTGCCACTGCTGCCTGGACATGTAGCGGCCAACCTGTAACCTGGCCCTGAACCTGGCACTGCCCCCCGCCCTGGCCTTGGCCTGCCCCCCTGCCGCAGGCGCCTCAGCTTCCGCCAGCGACGCCACAGAGCAGCTGGTGGCCTGTTCAGGCAAGCTGCAGCTGCTGGACACCCTGATGGGCCGCCTCATTGCACGCGGGCACCGCACCCTCATCTACTCACAGGTGACACACAACCACCTGCCCTCACACACTCACCTACACAGACACTCACCTGGTTTTGGCTGCTTCTCTGTTGAAATGCTTTGTTTTAAATATCATTACTTGCTGCAGTTCATGGTGTGGTACAGCCGAAGTAATTACTTCCTTCCTCAAACAGCCCACCCGCCCACCTGCCCGCTCCCTAGCCCCGCTGCCTGCCTGCCTGCCTGCCTGCCTGCCTGCCCACCCGGCACCCAAGCCATGTGTGTTTGGTTGTCGTATGCTGCTGCCGCCA
This sequence comes from Haematococcus lacustris, assembly GCA_030144725.1. Taxonomy (NCBI): domain Eukaryota; kingdom Viridiplantae; phylum Chlorophyta; class Chlorophyceae; order Chlamydomonadales; family Haematococcaceae; genus Haematococcus; species Haematococcus lacustris. The sequence continues at coordinate 11,035,159 of JASKMD010000012.1, forward strand.
GTTCACTCGGGTGCTGGACATCCTGGAGGACTGGCTGGAAGCGCGACACTGGCCAGCGCTGCGCATTGATGGCACCATACCAGGTCAGCCGCCACAGGGCCAGGGCCAAGGCCAGGGAAGGAGGGAAGCTGAGCCAGGACCAGGGCTGAGGCAGGGGCAGGGCAGCAGGGTGTGGGTGAAACAAGGCGTGGCCTGGCCCCTGCGTGGCACTGCCCTGCGCCCTGCACACCTCCCTCACCGGGCTTGCAAGCCTGCTGTGGTGCAGCCCACTGGCCCTGCCTGCCTCCAGCATCTGCAGCCACCCAGTGTGCACCACCTGCAGCTGCCCCTCCTGCCTGCCTGCCGCTGCCTGCCCCTCCCCACTGCTGCCGCCTGGCTGCCTGCAGGTGCTGAGCGCCAGCGCCGCATCGACCGCTTCAACCAGCAGCCCGAGGCCTTCAAGGTGTTTCTGCTGTCCACCCGGGCGGGAGGGGTGGGCATCAACCTGGCCACAGCGGACACCGTCATCATCTTCGACAGCGACTGGTGAGGGGGGAGGGAAGCCAGTGTGGGGCTGGAGAGGGCAGGCGCCCTGACCCGCACCCCTCACCCTGACCTTGATCCTCCACACTAGCCGCACCCTGAACCTGAATTGCCTCCTGGCCTGCCAGGTCGTGCAGGGTACCAGGTCATCTGCCTGTAAGCTTGTGCGTGGTGCGCTGTCTGGCTCTGTGGCCCCGTGGCGCAGGAACCCTCACAACGACCTGCAAGCTGCCGCCAGGGCGCATCGCTTGGGTCAGGTCCGCCCCGTCATGGTAAGCTGGCAAGGCAGCAGAGCAGCCCGCCTGTATGTCTAACGCTGCTGCTGCTGCTGCTACTGCTGCTCTGCCCTGGACTTGCCTATGGGGTGCCTGCCCTGCTTGTGTCTGAGCACCAGGTCAGGAACCCAGCCAAGTGCGGCCAGCAGGGCCTGCTGCTCCGGCTTCCGTTGGTGCTGATCTGATGGGTCTGTTGGTGTCTGGGCACTGACTAGGCCTGGCTGGACCCCACCTGGCCGGGCTTGCCCCTACCCAACACGTGCCTGACCTGAGCTGTTCCTGGTGGCGGCGTTCATCAGGTGTACCGGCTGGTGACGCGCGCCACCATCGAGGAGCGCATGATGCAGGTGAGCAGGGCTGCCACATGATTCACTGCCCACCCCTCTCCCCTGTGCTCTTCTGGTAGTGCTGCCTAGCTGCAGGGTGCAAGCACTACCTTGTTTCATACCTGCCATGGCTGCCATCCTAGCTGCCATGGCTGGCTGTAGGTGTTGCCTGCCCAGACAGTGGCCACCACCTCACTGTGTTGCACAACCCTCACCAGCTGCTGCTGCTGGTGTGCAGGTCAGCCGAAAGAAGCTCGCCCTGGAGTACCTGGTGGTCAGGAAGCTGGGTGAGGGGGCGCGGGGCGACCTCAAGCAGAGCGAGTTGGACGACATCTTGAGGTGGGCGGCCCACACTCGCGTTTACACTCGCAAACATGCTTGCCCATGACGCCATGCCTGCACTGCAAGCCGCATCAAATCATTTGAGATGCCTCGCTGCCTGCATGGTGCTCTCCGCTGCGGCTGCGGCTGCTGCGATGGCTTCCTGGCAGGTACGGCGCACAGGAACTCTTCGCCGATGAGGAAGGGGCCGGTGACGAAGCCGGGGCGGATGGCGGCGTCAAGCCGGATGTAGACAAGCCAGGAGCTGCAGGTGAGCCTGGGTGTGAAACAACGCGATATTTGAAATGCGCAACCGTTGCTCGCAACCTCAAACAAGCAACGCAGAAAGAATGGCTACAGTCCAGAATTGCTGCTGGCCTCCGCTTGACACTGCACGGGCACGGGCGGAGACGTTTGCACCTTCGCCGGAACCCATGCCGCAGCTGGTGGCCGCGAAGCAGCCGCGACGGGCAAGCGCATCGTGTGGGACGACGAAGCGCTGGACCGCCTACTGGACCGCAGCGCATTGGAGTCTGCGGCGACAACCACAGAGGCTGACGGGGAGCAAGGTGGTACCGGCGCAGGTGAGTAGGGTGCAGCCACTATGCGAGTCACATTTCGCTCGACATTTCTCTTACCTAGGTCACACAACCATTTACACTTCCGCAGGCGGCGCAGACGAGCTGTTCGGCGCGTTCAAAGTCGCGCACTACAACATGGACACGGATGACACCACGCGCATCGCAGCAGCTGCAGCAGCCGCCCTGCTCAAGCGCACAGGCGGAGAGCCGGGCGAACTTCCGGCTATCCTACAGGGCGAGGGCGGCAACTTGCCAGCAGCTGTGGCGCAGGAAGTGCTACAACAACTGTGCCCTGATCAGGTGCAGTGCGACGAACCGCCATAACTGCCATAACTGCAAATTGCAATGTTTACCTGTCCATGCCAATGTGCGCAGTCCTGTAATTGTTGAGCTGTTTCCTGTATGTGGCTGCCCTAATCACCCATCAAAAGCATGGGAAGATGGCATGCTGGCAAGGAGCCATCCTTCCTGGTTCCTCAGCAGTAAGCTGTGTGTTCTTCCGTGGCTGGTTGCCAGCAGGAGGGCGGCCAGGCAGGACCAGCATTCTGGGAGGGCCTGCTGTCGGACCAGTGGAAGGCTGAGCGTAATGCTGAGGCCGCGGTGCTGGGCAGGGGGCGCAGAGGCCGACGGGCGGTGCGTGGCTGTCCTCCTCGTATGCCTCCTACCACACCCCTCATTGTCTTGATGTCTTGCTTTCCTTCGTCTTGATTCTTGGTGTCCTCATGGCCTGCGCTCTAGGAGCTCCCAACCAGCCATTCCTAACCTGTCATTTGTACCCCTACCCCATCCATGTATCCAGGGTATCCAAGTATCCATGTATGTAGGGTCAGGTACAGGGGTCAGGTTCTTATCCCCTCCGCTGCTGCCGCTGCTGCCGCCGCTGCCTCTGCTGCTGTCCGGGTCCTTTTAGGTGAATTACACAGACAAGCCGATGTGGGACAAGCTGAAGGGGGATGACGACAGCAGCAGCAGCAGCAGCGGCGACTCAGCAGCTGGCAGCCCGCGCAAGGCCAACACGGGCGCCGACGATGATGAGGAGTTTGAGGTGGATGAGGACGAGGAGCTGGAGGAAGAGGAAGACTCGGAGGAGGAGGAGGAATCTGAGGAGGAGTGGGTGCCAGAGGGAGGTGTGGGGGGAGGTGGCCGGCGGGGCAAGAAGCTGGACAAGGCCCAGGCACAACAGAGCAAGGGCGAGCAGCAGCAAGAGCAGCAGCAGCAGCAGCAGCTGCCGACCCCCATGCAAGGGGTCCTGGGTTCGAATCCTGCTGGGGCCAGCAGCGGGACCCAGGGTGGGCAGCCGCAGCCGGCTGGCACCAGCACTGGGCACAGCATGAAGGGCGATGATGAACGCATCGCCAACTTGCGGCGGCAGTGGGAGCTGTTCCATCAGCAGCAGCAGCAACAGCAGCAGGCAGCGCATGCCCAGAAGCAGATCAACAAAGGGATGATGCAGCAACAGCAAGCGCTGGCTCAACAGCAGTGGCAGCAGCAGCAGCAGCAACAGCAGCAGCAGCAGCAGCAGCGCCAGCAGCAGCTGCAGCAGCAGGATGCCCAAGTCAGGGCTGCTCAAGAGCAACAGCTGAAGGAGCAGTACTACTTCATGCTGCAGCAGGTGCAACAGCAGCGGCAGCAGCAGCAGCGGCAGCAGCAGCAGCAGCAGCCAGGTCAGAGGGCTCGGCAGTCACCCCCCCTGGCGCAAGGCACCGAGGCAGACCTCCCTCCACTGCAGGTCAGCAGCTGGCTTAGCCTTGCCAGGGCCACCCAGTGGAGCAACATTGCCATGTGCCTGGCGCTGCTGGCTGAACTCTTTACGCAAGTAACACTGTAAACGTTTGCACGCATCGCTGCCATTACATGCACCTCAAAACCAGCCACCACCCCTGCCCCCGCCTCCCCGCCCTGGCCCTGCCCTGCCCTGCCCTGCCCTGCCCTGCCCTGCCCTGCCCTGCCCTGCCCTGCCCTGCCCTGCCCTGCCCTGCCCTGCCCTGCCCTGCCCTGCCCTGCCCTGCCCTGCCCTGCCCTGCCCTGCCCTGCCCTGCCCTGCCCTGCCCTGCCCTGCCCTGCCCTGCCCTGCCCTGCCCTGCCCTGCCCTGCCCTGCCCTGCCCTGCCCTGCCCTGCCCTGCCCTGCCCTGCCCTGCCCTGCCCTGCCCTGCCCTGCCCTGCCCTGCCCTGCCCTGCCCTGCCCTGCCCTGCCCTGCCCTGCCCTGCCCTGCCCTGCCCTGCCCGCACGCCCTGCTCCTGTCTTGCTCCAGAGTGTAGATGCTCATCAGCAGCTGCTGGTGTTGGGCCTGGCCCCCTCTCAGCGCCTCGCCATCCTGGACGCCCTCAAGGCCTGGGGCCTGCAGCTGGACCTCATTCCTGCAGCAGGTCAGGGGGGCGGCGGCAGGTCAGGGGGGTACAACAGCAGGTCAGAGGGGGGCTGCAAATGCTCGAGGTACTGAGGCGCAGTGTATTGCTGCTGAGCCCAGACCCCACCACTAAGGCAAGGCAAGGGGGGCCTGCAGATGCTTAATAGCCAAGCGCTGTGTGTTGCCAGCACCTCACCCGCTCTGCACTGCTGCCGCTGACCCCAAACCCTACCCCCCACCCCCCACCCCCATCTCCACCGTGGCACTCTCTGCTGCCACTCCCTTCCACTGCCTTGGCCTATCCAGCCCCACCCCCCGCCCTCATCAAACCCACTGCCCAACACGCCTCGCCTGCTTGCTGTGCAGCTGCGGGGGCCAGCAGCAGCAGCAGCCAGGGCCTGGAGGCGCCCCAGGCCTCCTCAGAGCTGTGGCGCAGGTGCCACCAGGTGAGTGCTTGCATGCTTGCATGCTTGCATGGTGGATAGGTTGAAAATGGTGAGTATGTGATGAGTGAAGTGTGACTTGAATTGTATGACCACTGCTGCCCCCTTGTTGCAGCTCAACACAACACACCCTCAACGCACTCGCCAACTTCTTTCCCCTGCCTGGCCACCTTGCACACAAGCTTGGTCTGTCACCTGCTGCTGTCACCCGCTGCTGCCGACCGCTGCTGCCGCCCGCTGCTGCTGCTGCATGCAGGCAGTGCCTGGGGCCAGCCTGCGTCAGGTGGTGGCGTACGTGCAGCTGCTGGTGCGGTTGTGCCTGGAGGCAGGCGCTAGCCCAGGACCACTGTTCGCCAACCAGCTGCCCAGGGTGAGTCTGGAAGGCAGGCTGGAGGCCTCGCAGGCAGGGGCCACAGGGCCGGGGGCTCGAGGGAGGGGTGGAAGGGGCATGGTGGAGTGGATAGGGGGGAAGGTGGGGTAGGGTTTAGTGAATTGGGGGGCTGGGGGCAGGGAGAAGGGGGGAGGTGTCAGGGGTAGGCAGCAGTGCTTTATTTTTGTTAGCAAGATGCCTCTAAAATATGGCATTTCATAGCGAAACACTGGCAGGCAGGCAGGCCAGTCTTGGACATGGGGGGCTGGAGATTAGGAAATTAGGGTTTAGGAGGTTGGGGGGCTGGAAGACAGGCTATCGCCTCGTTGGCTGTCCCCAGTGCTGGTGGCCCCCTGGTGCTGCCCCTCCTCACCAGGCAGCCCTGCTGGGGGACCAGGACTCCCCTGAGGACTTCCTCGCCCGGCTGAGCAGCATCCAACTCATCAGGTGTGAATTGTCAGGTGTAGTGAACACCGCCTACCCACCACAACATGCCCACCCTTCCTACCTGAACAAACCTGCCACCATTCCGTCCGGCCGCTCTCGCCCTGCCACCCCCCACCCCTCACCACATGCCCCCTGCCCTCAACTTAATCATGGACATGCACAGCCCGTCCCACCCCTGACCCCCTGCACCCTAACCCCCCACCCCCTGACCCCCTGACCCCTGCCCCCCCACCCCCTGCACCCCCACCCCCTGCACCCCCACCCCCTGCACCCCCACCCCCTGCACCCCCACCCCCTGCACCCCCACCCCCTGCACCCCCACCCCCTGCACCCCCACCCCCTGCACCCCCACCCCCTGCACCCCCACCCCCTGCACCCCCACCCCCTGCACCCCCACCCCCTGACCCCCCACCCCCTGACCCCCCACCCCCTGCACCCCCACCCCCTGACCCCCCACCCCCTGACCCCCCACCCCCTGCACCCCCACCCCCTGACCCCCCACCCCCTGACCCCCCACCCCCTGACCCCCCACCCCCTGACCCCCCACCCCCTGACCCCCCACCCCCTGACCCCCCACCCCCTGACCCCCCACCCCCTGACCCCCCACCCCCTGACCCCCCACCCCCTGACCCCCCACCCCCTGACCCCCCACCCCCTGACCCCCCACCCCCTGACCCCCCACCCCCTGACCCCCCCACCCCCTGACCCCCCACCCCCTGACCCCCCACCCCCTGACCCCCCACCCCCTGACCCCCCACCCCCTGACCCCCCACCCCCTGACCCCCCACCCCCTGACCCCCCACCCCCTGACCCCCCACCCCCTGACCCCCCACCCCCTGACCCCCCACCCCCTGACCCCCTGACCCCTGGCAGGCAGACCGTGTGCCGTGTGGCGCGTGGCAAGCCCTTGCCGGAGGTTGCCTCCACCTTCAGCGTGGTGTGCCCCGCAGCCATTGCTGACGCACTGGTGGAGACCTCCAACTGGCGCCGCTCACACGACTGTAAGGCCCAGCCCTGACCCCTCGCCCCTGCTGCTGCTGCTGCTGCTGCTGCTGCTGCTGCTGCTGCTGCTGCTGTTGCTGCTGCTGCGCCCGCTGCTGCTAATAGCGGCTGCTGACACAGCTGCAAGTACTGCAGAGCTGCAGCCTTGAAGGAAGGAAGGAAAATAAGTTCCAGGTCATACTGGTCTTGTTGCTGCTTGTGCCGTGCTGTGGTCAAGGCCGGGACCTGTGGTGGTGCCATGCTGTGGTTTTAGCCCAGCATGCCAGGTAGACAGGCCTCCTGTGTTGACATCCTTCTGGCAACATATGCAGACACCTCCTCCTGGATCTGTTATATTGCTGATAAGCAGCCACTGTCGCCTGACCGCACCTCTGAAATGTTTATCCGTAGCGCAATAGTTTGTAACTGTGCGGTTCTGATGCTGTGTGTGAGTGCTCCCACACTCCCCAGGCATCTCTGACAAAAGCATCGCAGCTATGTTGTGGTGCAACTCATGCGTGGCTGTGCAGTCCTGCTGCTGTGTGGAGTCCTGCGGCACGGCTTTGGCAGATGGCGGCAGTTGCTGGACGACCCGGCGTTGATAACGTTGAAGGTTAGATGTCACCATCGATGACATTGCCCACCCCACCCCACCCCACCCCACCCCACCCCACCCCACCCCACCCCACCCCACCCCACCCCACCCCACCCTACCCCACCCCACCCTACCCCACCCCACCCAAGCCTGGCTGCAACACATGGTTTGAGCCTTGTGGTTTGTCCAGGAGGCCGTCAGGGCGGAGTACGGCGAGCCGCTTGACCTGGAGCAGCGCCACACCACTGTGGACGTGGAGCTGACACGCCTCACTGCTGACGTGAATGCTCGCAAGACCAGGCTGGAGGTGCGCGGCCAACAGGACCCAGGCAAACAGGACACAGTGCGATGTCCAGCCCCCTTGCCTGCTGTCCCCCCTTGCCCTGCCCCCTTGCCTGATGGCCCCCCCCTGCCCTGTCTGCCCTGCCTACCCCGCCGCCCCCCTCCCTCCCTCTCAGCACCTCCTCGCCCAATACAACAAGACCAACGACATGTACGAGGGCGCAGAGAAGATGGGCAGCACTGCGGCCCTGCCCGCCCTGGACCGCCAGCTGGCCCACCTGGACAGCCTGATCACCAGCACGGACGCAGCACTGCAGGCAGCGGTGAAGGAGCTGACGGATAGGGCGGATGCCGTTAAGGCAGTGCAGGTGGGGGGGTGGGGGGGTAGGTGGCTACAGGGGCTGCAGCCGCTGCATCTCTAAACCTGCCTGTCTGTAGGCCTCTACAAGGGGGCTACAGGGCTGCATCTCTCAGCCTGCCTGCCTGTAGGCTCACAAGGCGGATGGAATGGAGCCTGGTAGGTGTGACACAGGCTGGTAGGTGTGACACAGGCTGGTAGGTGTGACACAGGCTGGTAGGTGTGACACAGGCTGGTAGGTGTGACACAGGCTGGTAGGTGTGACACAGGCTGGTAGGTGTGACACAGGCTGGTAGGTGTGACACAGGCTGGTAGGTGTGACACAGGCTGGTAGGTGTGACACAGGCTGGTAGGTGTGACACAGGCTGGTAGGTGTGACACAGGCTGGTAGGTGCGACACTAGGTGTGACCTTGCAGCCTGGCTGCGCTGCCTCTCTCATCCGTTGTCACTGCTGCTGCCGCCGCTGCTGCCGCCGCTGCTGGTGCTGCTGTCATAGCTCACCCGGTGGAAGTGTGCGCCAGCCCCCTCTGGCCCTGCCCTGCCATGGCTGTGCTGCAGACCCAGCTGAGCTCAGCCATGGAGACAGAGGAGGAGTTCATCCACGCCAGGTTGCTGGCACTGCTGCAGGCGCTGCAAAAAGAGATAGAAGGTCAGGCAACGCGTGATCACCACACTTCCACCCAGCCGCCCGCCGCCCGCCTCCTGCCTGCCTGATGCCAGCCTGCCCAGCCCTGCCCACCATGTGCATCTTGGAGCTCCTCAGAGCCAGCCGCTGTGACCAGAGCCTGTTGTATTTTGCTCATCTCATGCATTTGTTCACATCATGCTCACAGACCAGCTGGGCGGTGGCCCGGACCACCTGGTGCAGCAGCAACACGCCCAGCTGCGGCGCCTACTGGAGCTGCCCTTGCCCCCCGCCCGGGCACCCACCCCCCTGCCCTCCCAGCCCTCCCAGCCTCCCCCTGGCGTTGCTGCCGTCGCACCCGGCAGGGGCACAGCAGCAGGGGGGGGCCAGGGGGGGGGGGCCCCACCCCATCCCTGCCGTAAGGGCAGGGGCCGCTCCCCCAGGCAGCTCAGCCCGCCCCCCTCCTGCCGTGCAGCCCCTCCACCCAGGCCCCCTCCCCCACCCAACCCAGGGCCCACCTCCGGTGCAGACCACAGCAGGCCCACAGCCGGCGAGGGCAAGGGGCCCCCCAAGCATGGCAGGGCAGCAAGCGGCGGCTGGGCAGGTGGCTGCTGCTGCTGCTGCTGCTGCTGCTGCGCCCGGGCCCAGGCTGGCGGTGCAACTCCCTCCAGAGCTCTGCGTAGCGGACAGCGTGGTGGCGGCCATGAACCCAGCCACCAGGGCGCACTACGCTGCGGTGAGGGGGAGGGCGGGACCTGAGAGGGGGGCGTGGTGTGAGGGGCACTGGGCCTGCCTGCCTGCCTGCCTGCCTGCCTGCCTGCCTGCCAATCTTTACACATGTAGCACTGGACGCTGGTGACCTGCTGCTGCTGCTGCTCTGCCATCTCCTCCCATTGCCTAACCCTGCTGCCCCCACCCTGCCAGGTGCGAAATGAGTATATCAGGCAAGCTACAGCGCTCGCCAAGCAGCAGCAGCAGCAGCAGCAGCAGCAGCAGCAGCAGCAGCAGCAGCAGCAGCAGCAGCAGCAGCAGCAGCAGCAGGCCCGGGGCGGGCCCCCCCCCATCACCACCCCTGCCGCCGCCATGGCAACAACCAGCAGCCAGCAGCCCAGGCATACCCACCCCCCCACGCAGCCCCCCTGCCCTGCCCCTTCCCCGGCTCAGGTCACCACAGGAGTCAGCAGCAGCAGCGCAGCCAGCAGCCAGAAGCTGGGGCACCCCCAGCCCCCACCCCAGCACCCAGGCCACCCACCAACCCACCCCCCTCCAGCCCCAGCCGCCCCAGCCTCCCACGGCACCGTCACTGGCCCACCCTCTGGCCCGGCACGACTCGCCACAGCCTCTGGTCAGACGTCAGCACAGCACCCAGTGCAGGCGGCGGGTCAGCCTAAACAGGCCATGGCCACAACAGGCAACAGCCAGGCCATGGGCCAGGCGGCAGGCCAGGCAGCAGACCAGGCCAGGCCAGCCGCAGGGGTGGCGGGCCAGGGGGTCGAGCAGGGGTCAGGCCAGGCAGCAGGGCAAGCGGGGGGTGCGGGCAGGCAGGCCACGGCTGGCAGTCAGGCGGCTGGCCGTGCAGCAGCCAGCAGCGGCGCCCATGCAGCAGCAGCAGGAGCAGCAGCAGGTAGAGGGGGGCCAGCTAGATCCCCGCAGCAGCTGTCAGTGCAGCACCCATACCCTGCAGCCAGTGCTGAGGAGCTGGCGGTCAAGCAGGGCCTGGTGGCGCTTTACAACATCATGGTGGCCAGGGTGGGTGCGGGGCCGCGTGGGGGGGCTGGGGGGGGCTGGGGGCTGGTGGGGGGGGGCAGGATGGGGCCAGGGGTCTGGGAGGGGGGCCCTGGGGGTGGGGGCTAGGTGGGGGGTGGGGGGTGGGGGGTGGGCGAGGCTGGGTCAGGATGGTCCTCTGGTGTGTCTAGCTGGCCTGATGGGCGCATGGCAGAGGGGCCAGGTAGGGGTGCGGCAGCGCACACTGCTGCGGGGCCACTCTGCTCAGCCTGGCCTAGCCTGGCCTGTGGTTAGCCTGAGTGGAGGGAGCATGATCCGCGGGAGGGGCGCCATGGGGGGGGGGGCTCGGGGGAGGGGCTGGGAGGGGCGCCATGGTGGGGGGGGGCTAGGGGCTAGGGGTTGGTCAAGGTGTAGCCAGGGTGGGGGGGTGCCTGACCGTTACTTGCTGGCAGCTGGCAGCACCTCTGGCAGCATCACGCTCTCTACATGCACCCAGCATAGAATTTGTTTGTTTGTGAGGGTAAGTTTACCTTTTACAAAACTATTACTATAGAACTTTTCTGTTTTACCTCTTTCTTGTAATTGTTTTTGTGTTTGGCATCAGCCAGGCTGCCAGCATCCTGTTGTTCGACAGTTGTGGCGTAGCAGGTCCTGGTGCTACCAGGTCCCCACCTAATGGAATGGTGGTAGTGGAAGCTGGCATCAGAGTAGGGCCCTGCTTGCCTGCTGTGGCGAGTGCAGGTGCGCAGCGTACGGCAGCAGGCCCAAAGTGTGGGTGCGGGGCGGGACACGGCCAGGGTGCTGCAGGCCGCAGCTGGCTTCAGGGAAAAGGTGCGGGGCCCACACCCTACAGCCTCAGAAGCCCACACACTAGCCTCAGAAACCCCCACCTGCAGCACACCCCACCCTCCCCTCCTACCCCTGCCTGCTACTCCTCCCCCTTGTCCCCCTCCCCCAAACTATGATCACTGTCCCTGCCTCTGCATAGCCTGCCCCTGCGGCCGCCACCACCACTGCTGCTGCCCTTCACTGCGGCTGATGATGCTGATGGCGCCACTGCTGCCACTGCCGCCGCCGCCGCTGACGGCACTGCTGTTGCCGCTGCTGCTGACGGCACTGTGGCTGCCGACACCACTGCGGCCACCGCCGCTGCTACCCAGCCTGGTTGTCCTCGCAACCTTGGGTGCATGTGGCTGCTGCTGCTGCTGCTGCTGCTGCTGCTGCTGCTGCTGCCGCCCTTCACTGCTGCTGCTGCTGCTGCTGATGCATGTGGCCGCAGGTCCAGAACCTGGGGGTTGACACCCAGCGCCTGCTGCTGGCCATAGGTGGCCACGCGGGCTTCCCTGCGGGGCAGAACCTGGCTCAAGCCCTGTCCACTCCTATTCAGCAGCCACTGTCCGCTGCTCTGCCCCGCCTCGCCCCACACTTGAAGCAACTGCTGCCAGGCAGCACTGCCGCTCAGCCTGGCCGGCAGGCATGAAGGGCAGGGCAGGGCAGGGCAGGGCAGGGCAGGGCAGGGCAGGGCAGGGCAGGGCAGGGCAGGGCAGGGCAGGGCAGGGCAGGGCAGGGCAGGGCAGGGCAGGGCAGGGCAGGGCAGGGGCAGGGGCAGGGGCAGGGGCAGGGCAGGGCAGGGGTGTGGCAGGGGTGTGGCACTCACTCTGACAACGGCACTGCCACTGACAACGGCACTGCCGGAATGGTCTCACAAGCACCCGGGCTGGACAGAGGGTGGGTCATCCAGCACCAGGAGGGGCCACTGACACTGTGCACACCCCAGTCACGTGCCATGGCGTTGTGGTGCCACATATTCAAGGCATGGGCTCGTAAGAGCATGGCAGCATATGGCATACATGGCAAAGCTGGATGAAAGGAGGGAGGGGCAGGCGGGGAGGGGGAAGGAGGGAATGGGGGTATGTGGGGGAGGGGTTGGACGGTGTGCAGATGAACCCCTAGCCAGGCTACCTCCTTCGCTGACCCATGCTGCCAGCATTGGCGTTTCAAAAGGTCCGAGTGTGAGGGGGAGGGCGGTTCCTAGGCATAGAGGGCGGATCAGCAGCCTAATGGCGGACGGCTCGCATTAAAAACTATCTGATGCAGACACGAGGTTGGTCAACTCGTCAGGCGCTACCAGGACAGGCGCTACCAGGACAGGCGCTACCAGGACAGGCGCTACCAGGACAGGCGCTACCAAGCAATCAGCACCAACAGTGTGCAGCGCCTCCTTGAAATGTCCATCCCTTCACATTACTATCCCGTAACAGCTTGGCCGCTGACATTATACTGTACACCTAGAAGGGCCATTCAGCTGTGCGCCCCCCTGGCAAGGAGTGAGAGCAAGGCTTCAACCTGACCGATGCCAGGCAGAGATTGCACCAGGCGGTATTGGCGGAGCAAGGATGGCCATGCCCACAACCACCCACGGGGCCTAGTACCCAAGAAGGTTGGCAGCCTTACTACACCAAGCTGTTGGTTTTGATGAGGATTCCAGACGTCAAGGAACGTGCGGCTAGAAGTGGGGTTTACATTCATCGAGGTTGCACCGACAATGGTTAGCTCAACCAAGCTGTAGTGGAGGAACACCCACAGGCAACACCATTGCAACACATTCGCTCAGCATCTGCATTTGCAAGACGGAGCCGAACAGTTACGTGCGGGGGAATGACTTGCAACTACACGCCCCGGCTCCAACTTTTCGATCCCCGCTGGCAGGCAGACGTGCCACACGCGAGACAACGCCCGCACAGCCCCACACCCACAATGTGAGGCTCCGTCACGATAACTCAAATGCCGATCGCACCCTCGCTCCCGCCTCCCGCACAACAAACCCCGTTGCGACCGACACCGGCTGAACCATGAAGCTTAGATGACGCCGCTGGCCAGGCTCCGAGCCGTGAACTGTAGTGCTGGGATGAGAGCTTGTGCGATCCCGCGGGACCAAGCCCGCCGCTGCGAGCATTGCGGCGTTGACGTAGAAACGATGCAGGCAGGCAACGCCTAGCCACACCCAGGCTGAGATATCCGAGCCGTCTCGCGCAAAGACATGAAATTTTTCAAATTGGGCGGCATCGCCCGCCACCTCCCACACCAGGTCACACTGCTCTCCACACCCCTCTGCCGCTAGGTTTATCGCGGCAAGGCGCGGCTCAGTGGGACTTGTCGGCAGTTTAGCGGTAGGCAGAGCACCACGCGAGGGTGCAGGCGGGAGCCGGACGATCAAGTTGTCCACACGGGGCGGGCAGACCTGAAGTTTAGCCGCGGGGTGCTTTGGGCTAACGGGGCGCTGCGAGAGGGCCAAGTGGCCTGCGACAGTACAGCCACAGTAGTAGGGCAGCAACCAGCGGTCGCCCAGTGTAGCCGGCAAGCAGGGCCAGGGAGGCAAGCAAGGGAAAGGGGAAACCAGGGGCGGAGCGGCCAAGGAGGGGAAGGCATCCGTTGGCAAAGTGTGTGCGCCCCATGGCCCAGACGAAGCCTTAGACAAGTTCTATACTGCAGCTGGGGTTGCCGTGTGACCAGTGGCAGTGGCCGTGTCAGGACAGGCAACGGTGAGGAGCCCTGACCCCCCGACTCGCTCAATGAGAAATGCCTGCTGCCCAGCCCCCTGGCCTGGTCCCTGCCCTGCCCCCTGCTGAGCCCCCTGCCCTGCCCTTTGACCTTGAGAGATGGTATTGAACACGACAGAGGCAGGCAGCAAAGGGGGGCAAAGAGTAAGTGGAGTGACATCATATCCACCAGGAGGTGTAAGGAAGGCGAGCTTGAGAAATGGTATTGAACAAGTGCCAGTATGGTGATGAACTGTATTGGTAGGTGCAGGGAAATGGACCGCTACTGCCAAGGCCCTCGAGAAGGTCAGCAGCTTGACAGGCAGACAGTGTCAGGCAGATAGCGTTCAGCACAGACAACAAAGCAGAGAAACACACTGGCAATGACGTGATGGACAAGGTCATGGCTTGAAACCCTAGTCAGCCCTGGCGGCTGAGCTGTACTCCCCTCCCCTCACCTCCCGTGACCACCCTCCACTCACCTAGGTAAGCGGTGCTTAGCAGCCTGCTGCCCTGCCGCCTCCGACCTGCTGCTGCCATGTGCACCTGGGGTGGTGGAGGGGCGGCTGACTCTGCCTCCCAGCCCACCCCCTCCCCTGCTCCCAGCCCAGCCTCCACCCTACCCAGCCCCTGCATGCAGCTAGGCACTGCCACCCCTACAGCCCTGACCACTGTGCCTATAGGCAATGCAGCAGCAGGCAGGTGGAGGTGGAGGACATGCCAGCAGACTCCTGCTGCTCCTGACGCTGCTCCTGCCGCAACTGCCATGCTGCTGTGCTCGCTCCTCTCCCCGCCACAGGTGTTGCCGCCGGCGTGCAAAACGTTTCCTAGGCGCATGTCGCTTGTGGGTATAACTATTGGAGAGGAGGGGGTGTCAGGGTCCGCGCAACAGTCCGGGCGCAACAGCAGCACCCTCTGATGGTGGTCATGCTGGACTGGTGCCAGCAGGGGCAAGCCGGTGGGCAGATGGTCGGCCACCCGCATCACCTGGGCCTCACAGACCCCCCTCCCTGGCAGCGCTGGCAGCGTGCCCGGAGCTGTGCCCGCTGCCATGGCCCTTGGACTTCGGACTCCCTCACCAACAATGGGTGTGGGTATTGACACACCCACCCTGGCTACCCGCCTGGGTTTGCCTTCTGTGTCATCAGCCTTGGCTACCCCTTCCCTTGCATAAACACCACCCTCCTCCTGTCGCTTCTTAAACACTTCTTCTGCCTCCCCCACCGTCCCCCTCTCCTTCTCCTCCTCCCACTCCTCCACCTCCTCCCACTCCTCCTCCTCCTTCTTGTTTTCCTCCTCCTCCTGCTCCTCCTGGCCTCCTCTTGTAACCCACAGGGCCAGGTGAAAGGGGTAGTGGGTAGTACCTGCCCCTGCCCCTACCCCTACCCCTCCCCACTCTACAGGATGTACCCCGCCCAGGCTTTCTCCCTTCCCCTCCCAGCCGACCGCTGCCACCAGATCCAGCCCAGGAGCTTGCACCACATGCTGCACCTGGAACAGAGGGCGGCAGCTCCACACTGCTGGCTGGTGGCCATCCTGGGAAGGGCCCAGAGCGCCCAGAGAAGCCGAGGTAAGCTGGGCAGGGTGAGCAGGGGAGGGGGCTTGGCTGTCCCCCTGAGGCTGGGGGGGAGGCTTGGCGGCAGGAGGGTGGAGGGGAGGGGTGAGGGGAGGCCATTGGAGCTGCAGGCAGCTGCCGCCTGAGAAGCTGAGGTGCTGGACCAGGGACAGCTGGAGGCTGAAGGCATTGGGCTGTGAGCACTGTGACTCAGTGCTGACTCCCTCTTTGCTGCCTCCCCCACCCCCCTCACGACCACCCAGCCTTACCTCCCCTGACCCAGGCAACGATCCATCCCCTTCATCATCTTCCTCCCATGAGCTGCCCTCCCCCTCTTCCTCCCCCTCTCCCTCCTGCTCCTTCCCCCCGCCCTCTTCCGGTTCACCCCCCACGCTCCCCTCTTCATCCCCCTGCCCGCCCCCACCCTCCCCACCCTGAGCACCGCACCACCCCAGGTGCACGCCAGGCGGCAGCAGCTCCTGCAGCCCCAGCCGGCTCCAAGGGCACGCCGACACCCGCACCCCCTCCACCCAGAACCCCGCCTGCCCCTGACCTGTGCAGAAGCTGGTGACCAGGGGCAGCGCCCACACCTTCTCTGGCCAGGTCTGGACAACACACCCAGCGCCAGAGGCCGGAGGGGTGGGAGGCGGCTGAGCAGGCTGCTTCAGGGCCCCTGCCCCCAACCTCCTGTGTGCCCTCCTGTGCGCCAGGGACTGCCTGGGCAGCGGGCCAGCTGGGTGTATGTGCCAGGCAGCTGACACCTTGTCCCACCAGGCATCAGCTCGCGGGGCAAAGTCGTGAGAGGGGAAGCATTCCCAGGTCCACCCGGGGGCAAACAAGGCAACAGACAAGCCAGCAGCCAGTGCTGCTTCCACACCCACATATGTGTGATCCTGCGTCAACAGAGGCAGGCAGCAAAGGAAGGCAAAGAGTAAGTGGAGTGACATCATGTCCACCAGGAGGTGTAAGGAAGGCGAGCTTGAGAAATGGTATTGAACACGTGCCAGTATGGTGAAGAACTGTATTGGTAGGTGCAAGATAATGGACCGCTACTGCCAAGGCCCTCGAGAAGGTCAGCAGCTTGACAGGCAGACAGTGTCAGGCAGACAGCGTCAAGCATAAACAACAAAGCAGCAAACTTTTGTAATCAGATGTTAAAAAAAAAATAAATTTGGAGCTTGAGGGTATCGATCCCCCTACCTCCCGCATGCTAAGCGGGCGCTCTACCATGTGAGCTAAAGCCCCTGAGTAGCGATCGCAACTGTGTTGAGATGCTCAACTTGCAAACAGCCGTCTTATAACCACGTGCTTATGGAATACCTATAGCCACACGTTTAAATGATAACACAGATTGTAGAGGGTCTCTTAACAGCTTTCCGTGATGGCACTGATGCGCTAAACTGTACAGCCATGACGATACAATTCACTAACCAAACTACTGTGACTACGCCAATGTGACTACTAATCATAAGCTCTTGATGATGGCAATGGTGAAAGACATCATGACCAATGTTGTTCTGAGTCGAATGCGTGCGTGCCTTCCGTCCCTGTCCTTACCTTGCCGCCGCCGTACGTCCCTCTGCCAAAGACATCCACACCCAGCCACACATCAGCCGCTCGCTCTCCCACTAGCGCTGCCATGCCTTGAATGCTTCTTTTGGTCCACCTGCAACATGCCGCCCCAGCCAGGCCTTGGTTTCAAATGCACTGCAGGCTACATGGCTTACATGCAAGCAGTGCCCCCAGCTGCTGATGATGAGAAGCCATGCCAGCGGGAGCTCACCCGTAGTTCACAAACAGGCCGTCACAGACATCAAAAAACGGCTGGTTCAGCTCGGTGAGCGCATTCTGCCAACACAGTGTGCCGTGGGTAGTCAACGCATCATACCTGCAGCACTTGGAAACAGGGGTACGGCTATTGAATTTGGAGCAACGCGTTTGAATCTCCGGAGCCAGTACCGTTTCCTGACGTAGCCAGGGTGTTGTGGGCTGTTTGATTCATCACAGCAAAGGTTTTCTATGTTTTCCACGTACATGACCAACTGGTGTATATGACCAACTGGTGTATATAACCAACCGGTGGCAAGCAGCGACTGGCTGGGGGCTGTGGCAATGGCTGGTAAAGACCAGTCAGTGTTGCAGTCTACAGGCGAAGCACTGACCAGATGAGGAGCGCATCCGGCCCCTTCCTTTCCCTGAGCAGCAGGCGTAAGCGGCGCAAGCACCGCAGCAGGTGGGGCAGCAGGTTGCAGCCCAGGTGGTTCTCAATGTTGACCAGCCAGCCGTCAAAGCCGTGGTAGTGCGCCAGGGCAGCCAGCTGGTGGGCTGTCTGCAGGCAGCCAGGTGACAGGGCGCTAGCCTGAGGTGCAAGGGCTGGAGCAGGCAACGCGGGCAAAGCTGGAAAGAGGCCCCAGGGCAGCCAAGGCGAGGGTGTGCAGGCAGGCAGCAGGCCAGGCAGGAGCACCTGATGTGTGACAAGCAGCCAGCTAGTGTGACAGGCAGGGTTTGGTTCTGAGGGAGGCAGGCAGGCACCTAGTGTAAGGACAGGCAGGGCCCTACACCTACCTTTGCCCCTGACCCTAGCCCTCAACCCTGCCTGCGCAGACTGGCCAGCATGTGGCTGCATAGCTAGCTCTTCCCAACACCCCATTATGTGACTTCAGCCAGGACAGGCCCCAACATCTGCTCACCTCACCTGGTGCCTGCCACTGCATAACCCCCTTTTGATTTGCTGGGCGGGGCTGGTCCAGCCACCTCCCTGACCCCGATTCACACCCTCCACCCTGTCGCCACACTACTCCTGGAACCTCATACATTGATTCACAACCATCCCTTACCTGCAGGGGCCTGACGCAGCCTGCCCCACACGACTCACCCCTGACCCTCACCCTTGACCCTCACCCCTGCCCCTCACCCTTGACCCACTCCCTGGCCCTTACCGCCGTACACCTTGGCGGGCAAGCTCTCTTTGCCACCTGCCCTGTCCTGCTCATCCCTTGCCCTGCCAGCTGGCAGCTAGTGGGGCCCTGCCGGGTCTTGCTGTAGCCTACCCTGTCACACTGTAAGCTCGGTCTGGTCTGGTCTGGTCTGGTCTGGTCTGGTCTGGACCTTCCATGGCCCTTGTTCCCTGCCCATCCATCCGCCTACCCTGTCCGCTGCAGCCTCAGACGCAAACAGGCGCTCGCAGCTGCGCCTGCCAGCTGGCCCCTCAGTGATCAAGGTGCCCAGCACCTGCATACAGGAGGGGAGGGGGCAGCGAGGGGGCAGCAATGGAGAGGCGCTAGTAGAGATCTGTGCAGATCACGGAGGCGTTCTGTGCGGGAGCCAGCCTGGGCCCAAGCTGAAGCTGCTGAAGCCGAGCTGGCTACCCTGACAGTCCCTGCCCCACCTGCCTGGGCCCCTCATGCCGGTGTCCACCCCTGGAGGGCCTCTGACCTCACCTTCACCCCGTTCTGCCTTGCCGCCGTGACCCAACCAGGAGGGGGCAGAGTGACCAGCTGGTGTGAGAAGTACACGAACACGTCAGCAGCCTCCCAGCGCCACTGGTTGAAGGTGTCGGCACTGGGCCAGCCCTGCACCCACCTGGCGAACATGCAGGCAGGCAGGCAGGCAGGCAGGGCGGAGTTCAGCTGCTGCTGAGTAGGTGACCCCCACTGTCTATACAGTTCCGGGTCTGGTCGGCTCGGGTCGGGTCGGGTCGAGCAATTGGTTCCTTGTTCAGCGAGTTTTGTTTGACTGTCTATGCAGCTCCCTTCATGAGAAGTACATACAGACTTATAAACATATGTCACACAGTTCATGGTAGTCCTGGCTCCGAGCAGACTGCAGCTGCTCTCACCTCACACCCTCCTCACTCCCTGTCAGCCCCTCATCCCTCCGCAGGCCACAAACTTCATCATCATGACCATCACCTTCCACTCACACCTGCAGGTGCCTCACGCGGGCTGACCCTCACCCCTCCACCCCACTCCCTGGCCATTACCACTATGCAGCTTGGCAGGCCAACCTACCTCTTCCAGCTGCCTATCCAGCCCATTGCCACCTGCCCAGCTAGCCAGCAGCTGTCAGTGACCTGCCCGGCCGCGTTGTGACCTGCCCATGGTGGTCCTGGCTTCACCCCTCACCCTCCTTATCAGCCCCCTTGACCCCTTGACCCCTTCCTAGCTGCTGCTTCCTTATCCACCCCCTTGACCCCTTGACCCCTTCCTAGCTGCTGCTTCCTCATCAACCCCTTGACCCCTTGACCCCTTCCTAGCTGCTGCTTCCTTATCAACTCCCTTGACCCTTTGACCCCTTCCTAGCTGCTGCTTCCTAGCCTCACAGACAAACCTAGCCCAGGGCTCACCTGTCCTGCAGGTACCCTCCTTCCATGTCATGACAGATCAGCAGCCGCCGCCCCTGGCCCTGGCCCTGGGCCACAGCTGGTGGCACCGCCTGCTGCCTCAGCTTACTGTTGGAGGGGGCGCAGCAGTACCAGCTGTGCCATGCAGGGCTGCCTGGAACAGGACTGTAGTCTGTTGACAGCTGCTGCTGCTCCTCCTGCTCCACTTCTTGCTGCTGCTGCTGCCCCTGCTGCTGCTGCTCCTGCTGCTCTTGCTGCTGCTCCTGCTGCTGCTCCTCCTCCTGCTGCTGCTCCTGCTGGTGGTTGAGGGCTGTGCATCTGCTTGAGATAAGGGCGGTGTCTGGGCAGGCAGCGTGAGGCGGCTGCCATGCCAACAGGCCTCGCACTGTATGGATTGGCAAACATTGTGGGCCTGCGAAACAAAATGGCAACAGCTAGTGTGTTGGCCATGCTGGATGATTTGGCAATGGCTCGCTTTAGCTGCTCTTTGGCATCGTCAGGTCCCTGAGACCTGTCAGTTTCTCCCCAGTTTCTGCCAGCTTCTCTCCAGTTTCTCCAGCTGACAAGTCGTCGGATGTACAAGGTCGGAAGAGCAGAGACAAGCTGGGTGCAAACAGGTCATACCATGCGATGCGTCGACAAGAGCTCCTTCGTCTTTATGAGGATCTCCCTCTTCACTGTCGTCACTGTCGTCGGCTCCTCGCACGGCTCTCTCTAGCCACTCCATGATTTCCCGGCAGGTTTCTGCCCAGCTTCCCACTAGGCTTTTGTTGCACAACGCAGCCAAGAGGCACGCGCTGCAGGCTAGCACACCGATCGAGGCGCACACAGCCCTGCAACCCGGCATTTGCAGAAGTGACACTCCACCTATACACAACACATCAATTAGTTTTGAACTGTGTGACACACCAGGCCCACCACAAGCAGTGCGTCACAGAAGGCACATCCCTGAGGATGATAGCTACCCTGAGCTTTTACAAACTTCATGCTGTGCATCACATTACCACACTTAGGCTTGCCCAACTACAGTCAAATAAAGAACCAGGTTCCATCACACACGTCAAATGCGCTCTACATGCAGCGTTACACAGCGACTACCCAGCCACACACCACTGCACAGCTTTGAATCAAAGTTTGAGCGCTCCCTGCTGACAGTCGACAGCGATACAGGTGGGCCTGGCAGGTGGGTAGACCGGGACTGCAGTGTAGCATTGAATATGCAGTGCAGTGGGGAGAGCAAATGGCGCCTGCTGGTGGCCGGACCTGCCTAATGCTTTAAATAGAAGCCTAACTTGCGCCTGCATCCCCTCTAACTAACACACGGCTGCGAAACCTTACACTTACACACGGCTGCGGAAACGGCCCAGCAGTAACAGGCTGAGACACAGTAGTTGTGCCTTGCTTTGAGCTGTCATCAGCTTACATCAATGCATGTTTGTAATGCTGACTCTAGGCTATAGCCTTGTCGCAGTGTCATGTGACGGCGCTCATGACATGCGCATGGGAAACAAAACTCCATACAGACAAAGACACCACCCCTAATGAGGGGACCTGCATCCGCCTATGCGGACAGGGAGGTGCGAACAGCCTCACACATCCCTGAGCCCCTCCGTGCTGACGTTAGCAGCTGGGGCGCTGCTCACCACCTCGTGAAAAAACCACTTCCTTTGAGGCACTGATCCAAAGCAGGTAGAGGAGAGCTAGGGCTGGGGTCAATGCGGCCCCCACACCAGGGTCCACCCTCATGCCACGATCACAGCACCAACTGACACCTCACAGTCGTGCCCTGACACCACCAGCGACCAGCTCACGCTTATGGAGGTGTGTAAGAGGTGCCTTCCCCTCCAACATGGACAACGGCTACCTTTTCCATACGCTGCTCCCCCTTTCCCCTTTCTGTACGCTCCTTCCTGTACGCCACCACCGTGAAGCGTGCAACGATGAAGCTTAGCCCCTGTAAAGTGCACCCGAACATGACCATGCAAAACCAACACAACCGAATGTCACATCATGCGGTGTCCTTTGTACTTGGTGGACACTGCGTGCCCATGGGCTGCACTTGCAGCGCCCACACACTCCCACGCATGCGCCTGCTGCCTTGATGGTTTAAATAGAAGCCTGACTTGCGCCTGCATGCGCTGCATTCAACGCATGGAAAACATCCTCCGCAGACCCCCCTCCCTGCAGCCTGTGTGCCCAAACCCACCATCAGCTGACATTGACACACCAGCAACCTCCACTCCACTCATGCATTAGACCCCTCCTCCCCTCCTCCCCTCCTCCCCTCCTCCCCTCCTCCCCTCCTCCCCTCCTCCCCTCCTCCCCTCCTCCCCTCCTCCCCTCCTCCCCTCCTCCCCTCCTCCCCTCCTCCCCTCCTCCCCTCCTCCCCTCCTCCCCTCCTCCCCTCCTCCCCTCCTCCCCTCCTCCCCTCCTCCCCTCCAGCACACCAACTGCTCCATCCCTCTTCTTACACACTGACGGATGTGGCTCCCCTCCCCCTTCCCCATTCCCAGCATCCCAGCATCCCAGCATCCCCCCTCCCAGAGCTCTGAGTCGCCTGCCTGCCGTCACACTCCCCCACCCGGGGCAGAGCCAGCAGTTTTGGCCGGCACACCGCTGCTGCTGACCTGGCCACTGGGGCTGATGACCAACTGCTGGCCGTCAGGTGTGGTGATCACAGTGGTGAGGGACCCCCTGGGTGGTGAGGGAGAGCCCCCCCGGCTGCTGCTGCTGTTCCTGTCGCTGCCCCCTCTGCTTAACCCCTGGTCACCAATGCTGGTCCCATTCCTCCCTCCACTCCCACCCCCGCCACTGCCGCTGCTGTTGTTGCTGTTGCTGCTGCTGCTGCCAGCTGCGGGTCGTTGGATGTTGAGCACATTAGGAGTGGTGAGCTGGCCGTTGACAAAAACAGTGACAGTGGGGTCAGCCTCACTGCTGGCATTGCGGCTGGCGATGTCCCCGGCAGCCTTGCGCTGGGCCCCCCTGTTGTCCACTTGCAGGATGGTCACTGTGATGGGCGGGGCAGCAGCAGCCGCCCCAGAGGAGGGGGGTGGCGGGGGGGCTGCTGGGGGGGCTGCTGGGGGAGCGGCGGGTGGTCCTGCGAAGGGTGGCAGGCAGGGCTGGGGCCATATGAGCCAGGAAGGCAAGGCACTGCGAGCAATGATCCACAACACAAGGGAGGGGTGCTGACTGTGACTGTTTATGGGCGGGGGCAGGAAGGGGCACAGAGGGGCCCAGTGGACTTTGGCCAAGCCCAGCCCACCCTCTACTGCCAGCTAATTGTATGCCCACAAAGGTGCAAAAGTCCTGATATTTCCTATACCCTGTCTTTATATTTCCTTTACCCTCATTGCTTCCATGAGGGTGACCCCCGCAGCAGGCACCCGTCTCCAGTACCTCTGTTGATGGTGATGCGGAAGAAGGGGCCGTCAGAGACTATCTGCTGGGAAGGCTGGGGGCTTGCCCGCAGCAGCTGGTGCAGGAGCCGAGCATTGGTCGCAGCTAGCAACGCTGCAGGCGCCAAGGCCTGCGCAGGTGACTGGGCCTGGGTGGTTGCGGTGTGGGGGCTGGGGCGAGCGGGGCGCCAACATCATTGTTCCAGAACAGGCGTGCAGCACTTGTTGTGCATGGCTGGGCTTGTTGTGCATGGCTGTGCAAGCCAGACAATGTGTGACCAGATCCAGTGACCAGTGTCGAGAGGCTGGGGTCGAGCTGTGTGTAAGCGACTCTTCGCAGCCAGCCACCCCCTCCCAGATCAACAACCCCTTAGCCACAGGTGGGCACTTTGCAAAGCCACACAGCATGCACAGAAAAGCCCGAAAGCATCCAAGCCCGTCCAGCAGCCCCACAGCCCAGACTAGCGCGCTTCTGCCTTCCAAGCCAACCCAGGCAACCAGCCCATACAGGCCAGCCTGACCCAACCCCCTATAGCATAGTAGCAAGGCCGCGGAGGCGCGCGCGCACCTGGCCACGCTGGCAGAGGAGCAGCAGCAGCCCGCCAGCGATCGTGAGCGATAGGCGTATGAGTTCAGAGCGGCATCGGTGCACAAACGCGGAGCGGAAACGACGACGCGCGTACAGCATAACCCCTTCTCTCCCTCTGCAGCTAGCTAACCGTGCTTCTTTTTGTGGCGCAAAGGACTGATGGAGCTGCGGGCTCGGAAAGTTGCAATAATGTTACCCAAATGTCATTGCGCCGATGTGCATGCGCCCTCGCTCCACAACTAGGACTGAAAGGCCGATGAGGCGCGGTGCGGCTGCAGGCTGCGTGCTCGTGGCCGTGCTCCTCATCGCCATTTTGCTTGGGGCCCCTACGCGCGCGTCCGGGCTGCGCGGACTTGCACACCCAAACGCGCCACCACCGCACCGCAGAGCACTGCAACAGCTCAAGATAACGGTGCGGCGGTCGCCGTGCGTGCGGCCACTCACGGCTCGGGCCGCGCTGTGAAAGTCACTTCGGCGATGCACAGGTTACGAGCGGGCTGCAAACAAGAACCAGCAATCAAGACTTCGCTTGCCTGTGGTTTCAGTTCAGTTACTGCAACTACAGCGTGCGGGTAAGGACCCGACCCACTTGAGCCATTTCAACACACCACCAGCTCACCACCAGTAACGACAGGAACCAGTAACAACAGGAACCTTCGACAGCCTTAGACAGCTTACAGTGCGAGGAACCTTAGACAGCCACATGCCCCAAAGCCAAGGCTTGCTCCAAAACCACAGCTATTGAGTTTGACAGCCGTGTGCTGCCAAACGGCGTGGTCACCTTACAAGCAAACTGCCTACACATTTGTGATGGCCTGGCCACCTTTTTTAAATACCTGATATACCATGCCACACATGATTGCAGGCGGTGCCCAAGGCCGGCACAGCGCCAGCTCCAGGGGGCGTCGGGGGCGGAGCCTGATCAGGAGCAGGGTTCAAGCAAGCCCAGCCACAGCCAAGGCCGTCCAACAGCCCCACAGCCCAGGGCCTAGCGCCCTTCTGCCTTTCAAGCTCACCCAGGAGCCCAGCCCTTACCGGCCAGCGAGGGCAGACAGCCCAGCCCACCCCCACAGCGTGACAGGTGGGCAGATTGGTGAGTGTGCAGCTCATCGCATATCTCCCCTACATCGAGAGTAAAGCAACCGGTGGGTCACAGTGTACGTGCTGCCCCAAGCTTTAGACTGACCCCACACTTCCCTGCAGCCTGGCGGTCAACCACGTGCGCCCAGAGCAAGGCCGAGCTTCGCGCACCGAGACTGCCGGCTTACCTGGGCTCAGTATGCCAGCCTGTTTGGCGGGCGGCAAATGCCGTTCACCACCAGCCTGCGTGTGTCAGTCAGTGGGATGCTGATGGAGGGCAGGACGCAAACCCGGGTGGATTGCAATGATGAGGGGCAGCCGGTGATCATGGTCCCCCTGCAACTAGCGGAGGTGGTCAACCTGGACCTGGTGGCATGGCGGAAGATGGATGATGGAGCCATTGAGATGTGCTGTGATGTGTGAGGCATGCTCATGGTATGGGCTGATGCGTGGGCTGATGTCATCCAGGGCCAAGCAGCACACCAAGGGTTGCCAGGGCCAGGACATTCCCCTGACATCGCCCCGGCACAGGGTGCAGCTGAGCGTGTGTTGTGCGGTGTGCGGAGAAAAGCCAGAGGCGCTGTGCAGAGGAGCTGTGCTGAATGGCTGGAGTGGCCCGCACAGCCTACTCAGGGGTTCGGAGTACCCCAAACATCCAGCAGTTGCGTGTGTTCCGCAAGCGCATGGACTACGGGCACCACGTCGCTCTCTTCCTAGCTGCCCTGCTAGACCCCAGGTACCGCCACAAGCCTCACAACCTGACCCTTGACGAGGTGTAGAGGAGCAACTGCAGAGGAGCAACTGCACCGGTTGTGTGTTATGGGCTCCATTCAATATGTGCCAGCTTGCTTTACGGCATGTTGACAGTGCCGCCTCTAGCCCCAAGCCCTAGCCATAACTAAGCCTTCGACCTGAACTTACCCCTGGAGAGGAAGGGCGACCAAGCAGCCTAGCGGCTGATGGCTATAGCAATGTGTTGTTGGGAACGCCCGAGTCTGCAGTCAAACGATACTAATTCAACATGGAACGACATGTTTGAATGTGGATAATCTCACTCAGCTACTCCAAAAAAGGTGAAGCAACCTCGGTCGCACCCTTGATGACTGCCAACCCCACACCGGTGACACTCTTTCCTGGGGCTAATCCCCCTTGACCACTGGGCACCTCATCAAAACTAACAGCTTAATGCTTTGTAAGGCTAACAGCCTGTGTAAACTACTAGGGCTTATGCATTGTTGCGGGCCCGACCATCAATGCCCCGCCGGTACTCAGCAGCCCGGTGCAGCCTCTGCCTGACCTTGCCAACGGGGGGCAGAGCCTCCCTATCCTTCCAGCTGCACAGCTCCAGGGGGCGCTGCATGCTCTCCCCAATGCGCTGGAAGTTGAAGCAGGCGTTGGTGTCCCGAGCTATTCTAGGGAGACACTCTTACACCACAGGTATTAACTACTGATACTGTGTCCCTAACAAGGTGTGAACCCAGCAGTGCTTGGTTTTCCTTCGAGGCAACCACCTTCCATGCAGCCACCTTCCATGCAACATGCTTGGCCAGTGCAAATGCTGCTTCCAAGGAGTATTGCTGCTGCCGCTCCTTTTGCTTCCGGTCTTGCAGCTCATGCTTCTTCTTGCCTCGTCTTCTTCGCCGGTCCATCACCCGTGCTCATCGCGCATCACTCGCGTATCCACTGTGATTGTCGTGGGCCACTTGCACACGTGATACTGGGTATGTACCAGCAACGACTTGAACGCGAAACACTAACGACTTGCATTAGACTCGGCCAATAAGTTCCGACCCCGACTCGCTCGGATTTCACTGGGCAAGGGAGCCTTACTTCACGCCTAATCCATACACAGCCTGGAGTCCACCAGGTCATCGGCTGACGCCTGGCAGGTGTGCCCAGCCCCCTTGTCCCTCACTAGGGCCTCCATTTGAGCCGGCAGGTGTGCCCAGCCTAAGCACATAGCCTGCTCATTGCTGCCCCACCACAGACTATAAAACACATAAGGAAAAACCAGGTGTTCCTTCACCACTGCTCATGTTCATCAGGGTTGCCGCCTCTGCCAGACAGCATGTTCTGTCGTGTTCTGTCAAAGGTTGCAACAAGGCAGCACTCCAGCCACCTCACCCTTCCTCGACCCATAGCCAAGTGGCTGTTGCAGGCGGACAGCCTGGCAGAGGTGCTGCAGGGAGTCCAGCTGCAGCTATCACTACGCCATGGTCGCCAAAAGCATTCGTGTGCGGAGGATGCCATCTTCGAGCTTCTGGACACCCTCTTTGACACCATGCTCCAGCTTGGCCCCAGATGGCATGCCTCCGTCCCAAAACTGCGAGACGCATGCTGCAAGCAGTTTTTTGGCAGCTTCATACCTAACTGTCTATCCAACCAGCAACCAGCCGATGGCATGGAGCTAAGCGTCGTCCATGCTTGCAAGGAGTTGCTCCAGGTGAGGTCTTGGCCATTGGCAGTGCACAGTGGGTGTGGTGTGGTGACTGGGGACCCTAGCGCAGGTCTTGCAGAGCCTTTGCCTACAATTCTTCAAGTTGTCTGACATCTGGCCACCGTGGCCATCAAGCTGATCATCACTCACTCGCTCACAAGCTGATCACCACTTGCATGCAGTGTCACCCATCATCACTTGCATCATCATTTGCACGCTTACATGCTGATCATCACTTGCATGTGGTGTTACATATGCAGGCAGCGAAGAAGGGGGACATCAAGAGGCTGCTCCTGGGGCTGAACATGCTGAGTGGGGGCTGCCTGGCAGCAGTGGCACAGGAGCTGCTGCCCTCGCCCACACACAGCGTGCCAGGAAAGGGGCACAGCAATCAAGGTGGCCACCCCACCATCAGGGTCGACCTCCCTCAACCTCACGTCCAGGTACTGCCACAGCCCCAACTCCAACCAAGCGTGGCACAGGCCCAGCCCTTGGCCCAGCCGCAACCCCAGCCCTTGGCCCAACCGCAGCCCCAGCCCTTGGCCCAATTGCAGCCCCAGCCCTTGGCCCAGCTCCAGCCCCAGCCTTTGGCCCAGCCACAACCCCAGCCTTCAGGGAGCAGCCTGCAGTCAGCCCCTGGGCAGATCTCCATGAGCACCTTAGAGCAGCCTGGCGGTCAACCACGTGCGCCCAGAGCAAGGCCGAGCTTCGCGCACCGAGACTGCCGGCTTACATGGGCTCAGTATGCCAGCCTGTTTGGCGGGCGGCAAATGCCGTTCACCACCAGCCTGCGTGTGTCAGTTAGTGGGATGCTGATGGAGGGCAGGACGCAAACCCGGGTGGATTGCAATGATGAGGGGCAGCCGGTGATCATGGTCCCCCTGCAACTAGCGGAGGTGGTCAACCTGGACCTGGTGGCATGGCGGAAGATCGATGATGGAGCCATTGAGATGTGCTGTGATGTGTGAGGAATGCTGATGGTATGGGCTGATGCGCGGGCTGACGTCATACTGATGCTGCCAGAGAGTGTAGGAGCAGCAGTGCAGGGTTGTACAATGCAGCATGCTCGTGATGTGATGTCCAGTGAATGGCAGAGCAATCGGTGAGTCATGGTGTAAATGCTGCCCTGAGTTTTGGACCGACCACACACCCGGGCCTCCTGAGTGCGAATCCTTGCAGCTCATGGCCCAGCAGGTCTGGGCCTATGGCTGGACATCCGCATCATGTCAGGACACCAACGCTCGCTGCAACTTTCAGCGCATTCAAGAGAGCATGCAGCGCCCCCTGGAGCTGTGCAGCTGGAAGGACAGGGAGGCCCTGCCCCCCATTGGCAAGGAGTACCAGCAGGGCTACAAGCGGGTCAATGACCGGCTGCCGAAGATCAGGCAGAGGCTGCACCGGGCTGCAGAGTACCGGCGAGGCATTGATGGTCGGGCCCGCAACGATGCGTAGGCCCTAGTAGGCCCGAGGAGTACCAAGACATGCTGATCAAGGCTGAGGGCATGCACATGAGCTAGGAGGGCAGGGGCACGTGCATAACTTACCACCCTTGTGATCTCTTGTAACATGGTGGTCGTGTAATGCTATCAGTTGAGAGAATGACCTAACTAGAGTTCATCTCAAAGTCACTTGGTCATAACCTCTACATACCCTGCATGTAATCATCCGAATCCCTAGGTGCCCAGCTCCTGGTTGGAGTATCCAAGCCAAATAAGAAGAGCCGCGCCGAAGCCTAAACTCTCTAGCCTAAACACTGCTAGCACCGCCCTGCCTCCTAGCTCCCTTGATCCCTAGCTAGCCCAGCCTAACCTATCCAGAGTCACCTGGCCCCAGCCGTAACCCTCCCACCCTAGCCACCGCCTGCACCCTCCCTCTATAACACTATCAAAGGGTGATGCGCTTGATATGTTGTGACACGCGACCACATGATATGTTGTGACGCGCTCGCTGTGGTGCCCACTTGGTCAATGGTCTCTTGGGCTCCTATGTACAGGTCTGCTAGCTGTGCTATGAACAGGGCTCCTAGCTGCTTGCAACCCCTAGCTGCTTGGGGTCTGAGTCAGGCAACCCCAACTAACAGAAAATGACAGGAAATGATAGGAAACCGACCCCTGGTAATCAAAACGACGCCGCGTCTCAGCCGCGTGGTTTCTATTTATGCATTACACATCGCTGAGAAGAGGGCTCCGTCAGCTATGCGGTGCAACCTGTATCATTGAATATTGTGCACTGTGCTGAGTGCTATTGCGGCTCAAAACTCCACATTCAAATCCATGTATTGTTTGCTCATGCGGGCCTCGTCGCGAAAGACCGCCGCGACCGACGTGGCCCAGGAGCACCTGCACACAGTGAGGAACAGTCGCCGCTGTCAAACGATTCACATGGCACGCCAAACCGATGTAACGACGCCCCTCCACCCATGCTCGGAAATAAACAAGGTTGCTGCATTGCTTGACCCCTTCGTGAGCTGTACTGTTGGCCTGGCCACTCTGCAATGCCTCACAAGGTGTGTAGGCCATTGCTACGTTACCTTGCTCGACATGTTGGGTCCGATCCCTCCCGCCCGCCCTCCGCTTGCGTGTCGAGCTTGTGTCCAGCTCCGCCCTGACCTCCTGTTGCGCAGCTGGAGGGGTGAGCAGTTCAGGGGCAGCACCAGCACCAGCTACCAGCTGCTGCCAGGGGGGGGCAGCAGGAGGGGTGGGGTTGGGATTGGGAGGGGGTGGTGGGGGGGGGGAGGGAGGGGCCGGGGTTGGGAGGGGGTAGGGGGGGTGGGAGGGCAGTGATGGGGCTGGGTGGGGGTGGGGTGGGGGGTGGGAGGGCGGGGCTGGGGTTGGGAGGGGGTAGGAGGGGTAGGTATTCACAACTACAATGGGAACATGAATGAGTGGGACGAATGACTGAATGAGACGACCGACGGTCAATGTTTAAACATCTTGTAGACATGCTGGCCACAAGTAGCTAAGGGGCTAGCAGGTTTGCATGCATGCTGTGGGTCACCGGTAGTCGTTGTTCCTGTCAGTGACAAGCGATGGAGGTGGCCGCAAAGGCTGCCATACGACGACGCTGGCGGCTTGAGCGGTGTATTGAAACCGGCTCCCGTGCTATCGAGCTCTCAAGGCTCTAAACTAGACCACACTACCTTCCTCTCCGTTGTACAGGTGTTTTGCTCTCCAAGGTTCCTTAACTTCCAAGGCTTGATCATGTCTTCCATGTGAACCTCTTTAGCCGCCCAGCCTGGGCCCCAGGACAGGCTGTACAAACCACAAACACGTCGCACGCCATTTATTCCCTATCAAAGCCACCGTTTCAAGATAACAGCGTAAGCTCGTAGTATGCATATTGCCATGGAGCGGGTTGCCAGCTTCTGCCGCCAATGGTGCTAATGGGCAAAGCTGCTGGGACGTCTAGTGTGCATGAAGCATCAAAAGCCCATTGAGAAGCTCCGCAAGCCCGGAAAGCCAACGTGACATGTCAGAGCTATTCAGAGCTATTCAGAGCCCAACCTCATACACATCGTCGCTTCAGGAATTGAACAGGCTCGGTGGGGACTGTCAGCACACTTCACCAGCTGGACTTACGCACACTACCACGTGCCGCGCTGAGCACAAGTGCTCATATGGCCGCATGGCCCCCGTCATGACCCATGCAGCCCAGCCCCCGCAGCCCAGTGGTCGCGGTCGAGCGGTGTCACCACCGCATCCTCCAGCAAGTCTCGCAAATACTGCTGCGCGCGGTCCTGGTCTACCGTGACGCGCTGCCACTGCCACCAGGCAACGTCCACGACGCGGTATCCGCGGCGCGCGAGGAAGGCGTTGCGGAGCAGCTTCTTGCCAGTCGGGCGCCATGGAAGCGAGGCGGAGTAGTGAAGCGGCCCGTTTACCTCCACCGCCACTAAGACGTCGCCGAGCTTCAGGCACACGTCGATGCTGAACAGCCAGTCGCGCGTTTTCCTCTCGATCTGGGGCTCAAGGCCCATGTCGCTTAGCGCCTGGGGTCGCAGGGGAGGAGAAGGCAACCGAGGTGTGGCTCAGAGCCGCACCATTACTCTGGCTGCCGAGGTGGTGTGTGGTAGGTGAGGGAAGGTGAGATGGAGGGGGCCGGGCAGGCAGGCAGTCCAGGCAAATGGGCAGGCAGGCAGGCCAGGTAACCCTCCAAAGGCAGGCCAGGCAACTGGGCAGGTGGGCAGGCCAGGGAACCCTCCAAAGCTCCTGGCAGGGGCCTGGAACTACCCTTATATCTTGAGATACTTTCATGCAAGCCAGGCTCAGAGATAACCTTCACTCCTGGCCCCTCTTCGCTTCACATCATGCGATGCCGTCTTGCCCTGTCTTATGATATCATGGCCTGCCTAGGGCCTGGCTTGGTAAAACCTGGCTTGGCTCGGCTTGGCTCGGCCTGCCTTTGCCTACCCACCTGTAGGACCTGCTGCTGGTACTCGCTGGTGACTTGCTTCTCTGTCGTCTGCTGCCGCCAGACCTTCAAGGCATGCTGTCGAAAGTCCCGGGGTAGGCTGTCAGCCACCTTGACGACCTCAGGGTCAGGCTGGTCCTGAAAGAAGAGGCAGCCAGGGGCCCAGGGAAGGCACACAATCAGTAGTCCCAGGCCACTGATGCCAGCTGTGAATCAACAGGTGCTGGCAAGATATGGTAGAGTTGGCCATGTCTTGGCCATGTCTTGACCATATCTTGGCCACATCTTGGCCATATCTTGGCCATATCTTGGCTATATCTTGGCCATATCTTGACTATATATTGGCTGTATCTTGGCTATATCCTGGCTATATCTAGGGTGGGGAGGGGCGAGTGACAAGGCAGTGAGCGGGCATTCGTGTGGCGCGGGAGGGTGGGGAGGGCTGGGAGGGGAAGGGCAGGGGGTGAGGGGAAGGTGGGGAGGGTGGGGAGGGAGATAAGGGTTTGGGAGGGAGGGGGAGGGCAGGGAGTGAGATAGAGTGGATAGTAGAGTAGATACATTAGATAGGGGTGAGAAAGGTGGGGAGGGGTTGGAAGGGTGAGAAGGGTTAGGGAGGGAGGGGGGTTAGGTAGGTAGATAGGTAGGGAGGGCAGAAGGAAGGGTGGATGAGCAGCCCCAACCTCCCCCTTACCTTGAGCCACAAGTAGAGATGAAACATCTGTGAGATGTGTCGATCAGCAATCTCCCCAGTTTTGGGCAATGGCAGCAGTGACATCGTTTCCCTGCTGTCCTCCTGAGCCTCCCTCCTCTGCCTGCCTGCCACCCTGCCCAAGTGCTGCTCCCACAGCATATAGACACGACTGAAGGCGGCCTGCAGCAGCGCTGTGTCCAGGTAGCCCAGCAGCATCAGGCTCCACAACAGGCTGGAGAGGGTGGCAAAGCTGGCCTCACTGGACTGCTGGGCCAGGCTGAGCTTCAGCGACTCCGCCACCTGGCGGCAGGCGGCTGGGCAGGCATGCTGCATCTGGGCCAAGGGGACCAGCAGGGCGGCTGTCTGGGCCAGGCTCAGCCCATGCTGCTCTGGCCGCTGCTCCAGCATGGCGGCTGCCACTGAGTACAGGGTGGGGTCGTAGTGCCGGGCGTAGCCAAACGGCCACATGATGCTGGCCATGTCGGCGGGCCGGGCGAAGAAGACGTGCGGGGTGGCGGGTGCAGAGCGAGGCAGCCTGCTCAAACAGCGCCTGGCTGTAGTG
Source organism: Haematococcus lacustris (assembly GCA_030144725.1). Lineage (NCBI taxonomy): Eukaryota > Viridiplantae > Chlorophyta > Chlorophyceae > Chlamydomonadales > Haematococcaceae > Haematococcus > Haematococcus lacustris. Next base: position 11,067,960 of record JASKMD010000012.1, read on the forward strand.
GCCTGACCAGGCAAGGGCCCATAGCGTGTGTGCCAGGTCCAAGGGAGCTGAGGGGCTGCAGGTGGGGTGGAGCCAGGCAGGGGCCCGGCCAGGGGTAGGGGGTGCTGCTGTGAGCCCAGCCTGCTGCCTGAGGTCTGACTCAAAGTCAGACTCAGACCCAGCCACCGCCACAGCCCCAGCCCCTGACTCGGGTGTGCTGGCGGGGTCCTGGGCGGGTTGGTGTGCGAGGCCACCCTCAAACTGACTCCACAACTGCCTCAGCACCTCCCCCGCCAGGCAGTGCAGCACTGTCTGCCCGCCTGCCTCCATGGTCACCAGGGCCCACAGGAAGCGGGACAGCGCCTGCGTGCTCCAGCCCTCCCTCTGCTGCTGCGCCTGGGCCATGGCTGCCTCCAGGAAGTCCACGTGCGCCTGGCCAGCTGTGGCCATGGCCCAAGCGATCTTGCTGAGCTGGTGCGGATGGAGGCTGTGGATGCTGAGCAAGGCGAGCTGGGCCAGGGGGGCGAACACGCGGGGGCTGTGGCACCCTGCCCTGGCGTATGCCCACAGCGTGTTTGTCAGCGCCGCGGGTTTCAAAGTACGAAGTAGGGCTCGGATGGAGGGGATGAAGGCAGAGAACAGGGAGGGGCAGGGGTGGTGGCACTGGGCGCAGGCCCACAGCAGGTTGGAGAGCTCATTGGCTTTGAAGTCAATCAGGCTGGCCTGCGGGGGAGGCATGGAGGAGCAGGGGCAGGGCCATCAGGCGTGGCAGGGGCAGGGCCGTCCCCTTCCCCTCCCCCTCCCTCTCCCTCTCCCCCTCCCCCTCCCCCTCCCCCCTCCCCCTCCCCCTCCCCCTCCCCCTCCCCCTCCCCCTCCCCCTCCCCCTCCCCCTCCCCCTCCCCCTCCCCCTCCCCCTCCCCTTGCTCATGCGGCGGTGCCACGCATCCTGTTGCTGCCAGGCGAGTGCTGCCTCACCTCAGCCTGGCGGCACAGCTCAGTGAAGATGACCGGGTCATAGCGCCCAGCCTTTGCGAGACTCCAGGCCAGGTTAGACAGGTCCATGGGAGTGAACACCAGGGCAGGGGCTGCACCCGCCTGCTGCTGCCCCACGCCTCCTTGCCGTGACCTGCTGCTGTCGCTGCGGTCATGGCTAGCAGTGGCGACCTGTGGTTGCAGCCGATGCGCGGGCCCCTGCAGCTTGGGTGTGGAAGGTAGGAGGAGCTCTGGGCTGCGGGAGGCAAGCTGGTCAGCGTTCCTACTGTGCCGCCAAGCAGCCGCCGCAGCCCCTTCCCTGCTGCCGCTGTCATGCCCCCAGCTGCCTCGCTGGCCGGCTGCCTGCTCCACCCAGCCTGTCCCCTGACCCTTGCCTGCATCCTGGCCCGAAGCCGTTGCCCCGGCTGCTTTCAAGCGGGCCCGCACAGCCGACATCACAGCCTGCCATGTGGGCTCGTCATCGATGTGCAAGGCAGTGAGGCCCCAGGTCAGGTTGGCCAGGGTCTGGGCTGTGACGTTGCCTGTCCCGGAGGAGAGCGCCGCCGTTGCAGCAAATGCTGTGGCTCATCCTCCGCCAGGTCAGGGGTGAAGGCTGGTGCCCCAGTCGGCCCCAGGCCCACATCACATTGGCGACCTGGAGGCATGCCAACATGCTTGCACCATGCTTGCAGGCTCATGCACGGCATAGGGTCCTCCGCCTTAGTGCTGGCCTTTCATGGATTCAGGATCAGCACGAGGTGTGAAGGGCAACAGAGGAGAGCAACAGGCAGACCAGGCAGGAAACATGTGCAAAGACCCACAGTGCCTGTCCTGCTGCTGCTGTTGCTGCTGTCCCCACAGCTACCTCAGCTGCTGCTCATGCTTGTGTGCATGTCATCGCTGCTGCTCCTGCTCCTGCTGCTGTTCATGCTGCTGCTCCTAACCCTGTGTCTGCCATTGCTGCTCCTGCTGCTGCAGCGCACCCTCACCAGGCAGTACATCAGGCAGACCCACACGGCCCCACACATCCCTGGTGCCCCACACCCCGTGTTCTCCATGTTCTTTCAGCCCGCCCCTGGCAGCCTCCAGACAGCAGCTTCCTGGCATTGCACCTGCTGGTGTCTGCTCACCCCATCCTACCTCTCTTGACGTGAAGTAGGACAGGCAGCGCACGACTTCCAAGTCCAATTTACCCAGGAAGGCGTGGACATCTTCCCAATCCCAGACCTCCTCCTTAGTCTGCGCCCACCCATGTCGGTTGTGGGCTAGGCGGTTGATCAGGCAGGCCACATGCACATGGTTGAACAGCTTTCCTTGCTGCTCCCACACAGACAGCAGCTGGTGGAAGGAGGAGCAGCGTGAGATGTATTTAGTCATCTGAGCAAAGCCAATGAGCTCATCGCTGTCACCTTGGCTGCTGGGCCCAGCTGCTTTGAAGTTGGGATGGGGGCTGAGTTGGGGGCTTGCCAGCTGAGATCGGCCATATCTCCCTGCTGCCATATAATGCCTGCGGAACTGCACATGCTGATGTTGATGTCGCTGCTGCGGCCGCGGTGGGTAACGCTCTTGCTGCTGCCGCTGCATGCTGTGAGGTATAGGCCTTGAAGATTGATTTTGTAGCACGAAGTTGTTTGCCTCTTGTGGCAAGGTCGGCTGCGTAGGGTACGCTGAAGGAGCACTGGGCTGCTTGGTCTGCTCGGTCTGGTTTTGTATGTCTGCTTGGTCTGCTGCTGTTGATTGTACTGATGGATCTGTTTGTCGGCTGGGTTCCATATGCTCAAGGAGTGCATCAGTCGAAAGTTCCCGATCAGGGCTGAATGGAATGTTGAAGCAGTCTTCATCGTCGTCGTACAACTCACTGTGCCGCTGCCAGCGTAGCGCCCGCAGCTGTGCCTCCGGCGTTGGGCTGCTGCGCGCCGCGAGACAAAGTGTCCAGCGGAGAGCATTGTTCCTTACGAACTGCAGCCTATGCAAGGGGGTAACTGCTCTGAGCGCATCGCCCTGCCGGCAGCTGCCAAGGTGTGCTGCTTTCCCTGCTCTGTCTAGCCCACTGCTTACATGCACGCTGGCGTGAGCCCCCATGTTATATGTTATATGTTGCTCAATCCGATGTCGCATGCATTCATGCATGCACGCACGCAAAGACAGGATGTTTGCGCGTTGTGACCAATGCGTCCCTGAACTGCTGGCGTAAGTGTAATGATAAACACAGCTTCTAGCACCTTCATAGCACCGTCAAAGTCTCCAAGAACATATCACCTAGCCCCCCACCGGTCCCTATTGTTCGCCCATTTGGTACACAAGCTACCCACTTTGATAAGACTTATCTTTGAGTGCACTGCCACGAGTTTCATCAGGGAGCATCTGGAGTTTGCCATGACTTTACAGAACAATAATGAGAACTTGTATGACTTCATGTTGAGCCCATGTGCACCTTTGTTTGTGCACCTTGCTTTGAAGTGCATTACAGAAAGTCCCGAACCCCTAGAGGGGGAGGGCGGCCTAGCAGCCTAACGGCTGACGGCTTAAGCGGTGTAAGCCACATCATCATCACTTACACTCCTCTTCCTTGCGTGTGTGTGGAAAGGCATACAAGGAAGCTGGGACCCTATGGTGCGTTTCGCCCAGGAGGAAAGGAGCCTCAGCTCCAGTTGCTCAGGGCACAAAACTTGGACTTCCATGGCTTACTCCCGGTTCTGAAAGCACTGCCTACGCTGCATAACTTGCAGCTGTCTGGGTACAAAGTGTGGCTGCAGCAGCAGATGAAGGCGCTGCTGGCCGCTAAGCAACTCACCTGTCTCCAGCTAGACTCAATAACTGCGCTGGGCAGCTCGTGTGCAAAGGCACCATGCAGCTGGCAGCGGCTGGAGGTGACCGGCCGCTGCATCCCCTCACCTGCCGCTGCATCCCCTCACCCAGCCCCTCATCAGCCCCATAACAGCTTGTAGTGACCTGGTGGCTGCCGCAGTTTGCAACATGACGCAGGCCTGAGCTGGTCCACCCTTCCTGCGACAGTGGAGGATGCAGGCCAACCAGCGGCAGAGCCGCACCTGCCAGCAGTGATGACGTGAACAACGGGAAGCAGCGCTGCAGCCACTGTGGTGTGATGGGCTGGAAGAGGTGGTGGGTCCTCCACAATGTGAGCGGGTGCATTCCTGCACTGGGTCCATTGCGCCAATGATGCACCCACCTGGCATTCCATGGATGGAGCCTGGTCCCTTCATTGAGTTTCTAGCATCACCTGGTGCACCTCATGCCCACAATTACCCATGTCAGCTTTAGGCAGACAACAGGTGTTGCAAGCACAGCCATGTGCGAGGCCCTGCAGCTCATTGCCCAACAGGTCTGGGCTAATGGCTGGACCTCCACATCATGTCAGGCTTGCAGCTGCCCCCATGCTGCCAGTCCCTGAGCTGTAGCATGGAAGACGCAGAGTGCAGAGAAAAGTGCAGAGATCCTAGGTATGAGGCAGGGCAACACTAGCACCGCACATACAGATGTAGCCAATCCTAGGTGTGAGAGAGGGCTAGGAGGGTGCAGAAGGATGGAAGGTCATAGCACCAAGCCTGTGAGGGGCAATCCTTGTTTAATGAGTTTTGTTTGCCTGAAAAGTGCGGAGTCAGATTTGAGGTGTTGTGAGGACCAGGGCCAAAGCCAGCCACCATTCTTGACATGCCACGCCATGCATGTGTGTTGGTGTGTTGCTGCCAGTATGTGCCAATTGGATCTAATGTATGTATGTTGAGTGCATCCACGTCATGCATACGGACGACCCTACCCTGGTGGCCACCTTTCCCCCACGGGCTGCAGCTATCTGGTCTGTTTACTGCAGGGATGTGCAGACAGGGAAGACCTCGCAATCAATGTAGGCAAGTCAAAGGAGATGGTCTTCAATAGCAACGCACAAACTGCCATCCCTAGCGTAGGCATCTCGCCAGCAGTTCTGAACAGCACCTCGCTCATCATCCCAACAGGCAACAAGTAACAATGCAAAGGCCAGGTAAAGGAGTCCAACATTGGAGCTGGCGTTGTGAATGGTTGGAGTGAAACAAGCACGGGTGTGCATAAGTAAGGATCTCCCGCCTGGGGTACAGCCTGCTCCCACCACCACGATGGGGCAACTGTTGACCAGCATGGCTGCCACTGCAGCACCAGGCGGTGGGCTGTCCTGCGCTTTACACCTGCATGCGAGGCGGAGCACACGTGGTGGTGGCATGTCATGGTACATCTAGTGACAGCATGCCCACTGATGTAAGCATGCACAGCAACTAGGAGATGCAGGCTGCAAGGGCAGCCCAGCAGGTCAGCCCTGCTACCAAGTGTCCGCTGTAAACCCCGCCTACTCGCCAACAGGCCCCACACGGAGCAGCAGCCCACATCGTGTCAGCTTCAGCTGATGTGTACCTGGTAAACCTCCTTAAGGGTGGCCCTGTCTGCATCCCTGTGACAGGGCTATAGCTACAGCCCGGCTGCACACCGCCAAGCGCACCAAGGCTGAGCAGGCAGCTGAGCTTACCAATGGCACAGGCCAAGGCAGGGGCAAGGCTGCAAAGCCAGCACCCAGACAGGCAGGTGGATAGACAGGGACTGCAATGCGGCATTGAACATGCAACGCATCAGTGCCAGCAGGTGGGGCCAGCTGGAGCTATGCTCAACGATTGAGCGGCCTGAGCTCACCGCCAAGGGCAAGGAGCACCCTGACCTGGTCTATAAGCGGCTGCAAAACAGCACGCCTGCGACCTAGCAACAGCGGCCTGCTATGGTGCAGCAATGTGCCTCATGGGCCCACTCTTGAGATGTCATCAGCTAACATCAGTGCATGCATGTCATGCCAACTCTAGGCTATAGCCCTGTCAAGGGGGCTAGGCAGTAATGTACGTGGTAGGCAGCCATACAGGTACTCCATACAGACAATTCACCACTCTTAGCGAGGGAACCCGACATTGCATTTGCGTGGTACTTATTGCCCGCTAGGCTGAGGAGCGGGGTGATGCTTCTGCTTGGATCGCTGCTTCTGATCTGCTTAAGCTTGTCCTCAGGCTGGCGCTCCGCTGAACGCCTAATAGCCTAGTAGCTTAGCAGCCTAATAATGCCCAGGCCAATTCCGGAATAACAGAGCTTCATCACTCCATGAATTCCCGGGTAAACTCAGGTTGCTCTAAAAAGCCACATCCGTCGCAAAACACATAGCGCGGAAGGGTACCGCCAAGCAAGGGCACCCAGTGGTGGCTTGCATCCAGCCCCAATTCCAGCACCTGGCAGCAGCCAACTTCCCTGGAGGCCAACCTAAAGCACATCACCGTCTCCCTGTCTACCTGGGACACTGTGTGGGAGGTGTACCGGGACCCCAAGTGGCGCTGGAGCAGTTCTTCAAGAAGGTGAGGGTGGGTGGGTGGGTAAGGGACTGAGAGGTGGTGGGTTGGGCATAAAGTGAAAGAGTGGTTGACTGTGCCATGCCTAACCTAGTGCCACCATGTCAGCCATCCTGTGTGCCTTGTGTGCATGGCTGTTGTTGGAGGAGGTGGCGCAGGTGTCCATGGAGCGCCACGAGTGTGCCAAGCAGCTGGTGGTATTCATTGAAGCAGCTGGCATTGGCACTGGGGGAGGCTGGGGTGCTGACGTGGTGTTGTGTGCCTGCTGCAAGGTGGTGTGCAGGCCCAGGGGCACAGACCTGCTGTGGGGCAGGGTGGTGCTTGTGGATGAGCACCGCAGCAGCCGGGTCAGCTCAGCAGTGAATGGCAAGCAGCCCTGCGAGGAGGAGCTGGACCATGAGCAGCCCCACCAGGCCTGCAGGCTGGAAGCCCCCAGCAGGGCAGGTTCACCACCGCCTGCTGCGCCAAGCCTGGAGCCAGCAGCCTGAGCAGCCAGTGCCGGGCATGATGTGGTGCCCTGTAGTCGCCCCTCGCAAACCCCCACAGCCCACAGCAGGCAGGCAGCCACACAGCCAACAGCCTCAGCACCTGGACCCAGCACTCCCCTGCCAGCCAAGCGCAGCAAGCGCACCAAGGCTGAGCAGGCAGCTGAGCCCGCCAGCCAAACCACGAACCACAGCCAGGCAGGTGGATGGACAGGGACTGCAATGCAGCGGCGAACATGCAGCGCAATGGGGAGAGCAGATGGCGGCCGCTGGAGCTGTGCTACTGGCCAGACCAGGGAGCGCTGCCAGCTAAGGGCAAGGAGTACCCTGGCCTGGGCTACAAGCGGGTGCGAGACCGCCTACCCAAGGCCCAGCAGCTGCAGTAGCCTGCTGAGGCACAGTAGTGTATGCCCCGTTCTTGAGCTGTCATCAGCTTACATTTAGTGCTTGCAGGTCATGCCAAGTCTGCACCCTAGCCCTCGCGTTCAGGCAACAGTGTAGGTGGTAGGCACTCATGCACCATGTTCATGTGCACTGTGCATACTCCCACAGCCCATTGACACCATTTGAACAGTCCCGCTAGTGGTCCTAAGTAGTCCCTAGTGGGCCGACTCAAGTGGAGGCCCTAGTGTGGGACAAGAGGGCTGGCGTTCCGCAGATTATAAGACACTTTTCATCATCCAGCCGTCACGGTGATGGTGGTTTGAACTATGCAAGGCTGTAGCTTGTGCCTGTGACACTGCGGCTGGCCTTAGCAGCCAGTCTGAGACAGCCAACAGCCGCTCAGTAGTAACCCCGCGCCTGCACCGCCCTGCTAATGCCGCCATGCCCACACAGTTGGTTGTGTGAGAATGTTTTGCCAGCTTGCAAGACAGGGTGGCCAGGTGGTGGCTGGTGCCGTGACTTGGTGTCCCAATGGCTTGGCTTTAGTGCCCACCGCTGCGAGTGTGGTGGAGTGGGAAGCTGACCTCAAGGCAGGGTGGTGGTGCCATTGACCAGCATGGCTGCCACTGCAGCACCAGGTGCACTTGTGCTCAGCTCATCACCACACCTGAGCTTCACCAGATGGTGAGGACAAAGCATCAACTTTACGCATTACTGCCCTCATCATCTCCTTAACCTCTGCATGCAGGCAACGGCGCAAGGAGGGGCAAGCAGTGCATGCCAGTGAGTATTGTGTGCAAGTGCTGCACAACTGCATGGCTGACCTACTGCTTGGCAGCAGTTTTCACCTTTCATCTCCATCTTCATGTCGAACCACATCTCACGCAAGAGCTTCATATTCTGATCTGTGGAGGCAGCGTCCTGTGCCCACCACCCAGCAACTAGACATAAGCAGGTGGTGTGATGTTTGAGACAACAGTCAGATGCACATGGCATGAGGTAATAGACATGTAAGGCAGATGAGTCATTGCTCCCACCATCCCTTTCACCACTGCTAACATGTCCACACCACACTGTTTACTGTAACGTGCAGCCCCATCACATACCTGGGCACGGGGGCAGGGAGGCTGGTTGCATCGCGAGCATGTTATCCCTAGCTTAAAGTGTTCACTCACCGCCGAATCAGGAGCGGCTATTGTTTGAGATGTGCCAACCTCGCCCCTTGGTGCTGTCGCTGTGTTGTCAGCTGCTGCAGGGATCACTGCTGTGAGGGAAGCCAGGGGTGTGGCGGCCAATGTTGGGAACATAGGAGGTGGTGAAGGTGCAGCCTGCAGTTGGAGGATGAGACAACCCTAGCATCGCATGGTAAGCAGCATCACTATTCACTCCTTTTCGTTGGACAGCACAAGTCACAGGTAAGGCTACAACTGGGCTTTGGCCTGTCACCATGGCAGTGCATGCAGATAATCTGTAGCCTGACAGAAGGCTGTAAAGTGTAGCAGGGAAGGGTTAACCATCGAATCAAGTGAGGGATACCCAACAAAGTCAACACCCAGCCTGAACATTGGAACACAGCATGTGCATTCTCGCTCCTCCTCATGTTTGCCCTTCTGTTCATGCACCTGCTGCTCCTGCTCCTGCTGCTGCTTGCGCTTTTGCTCCTTTTTGCGCTTCTTCTCTTGCAGCTTCATCTCCTGCTCCTGCTTGCGCATTTGCTCCTTCTCCTGCTGCTTGCGCTTCTGCTTCTCCTGTTCCTTGTGCTTCTGCTCTTGCAGCTGTTGCCACTGCTGCTGTAATGTTTGGGACAACAGCCAGATGCACATGGCACGAGTAGACAGATGAGGCAGATGAGTCATTGCTCCCTCCATCCCTCTTAACTCTGATGATATGTCCACGTCGCACTGTTCACTGTAACGTGCAGCCCCTATACATACCTAGACACTGGAGCAGGGAGGCAGGGGCTGGGTGTAGGTGTCAAACACCTATGCCATGTGTGTGGGATAGTGGCAGGGTAGCAGGCCCCTGAGCTATGATCATCACTTCATGCATGCCCGACGGCGAGGGCACAGTCTTTCTTTCTCTCTTATGTTCAGGTGTAGGTGATAGGCAGCCATGTATGTGCCTAACCCTAACCCTAACCATACAGGGGTACAGAGGTACTCCATACAGACAAGACACCACCCCTAGTGAGGGGCCCTGATGTTGCCCGTGCGGGCCAATGATGGAGGTGCTGACAGCCATGTGGCGGCCTTGACACAGGCAACCTAGGTGCTGAATCAGGGAGGCTGGTTGCAATGCAAGCATGCCACTTATAGCACGAAGTGTTCACTTACCGTCAAATTCAGAGCCGCTATTGTCTGAGATGTGGCAACCTTGGTCCTTGGTGCTACTGCTAGGTTGCCACATGCTGCAGGTGTCACTGCTGTGAGGGAAGCCAGGGGTGTGGCGGAAAATATTGGGCATGTGAGAGGTGGTGGAGGTGCAGCCTGCAGTTAGAGTAAGAAACAACCCCAGCGTGGCATGGTGTTCAGCATTGCTATTCACTCTTCGTCATGCACAGTGCAAAGGGAGTGAGGGGACAAATGGGCCCTGGCTTGTTACCATGGCGGCGCATGCAGTTGACCTGCAGCTTGACAGAGCGCTGCACAGTGTAGGAAACACAGCGTATGCTTAAGAAGGGGCGAGGAGTGGTGTTGAATAACTGTGTTTGCATGAAGCACACCTGTTGCTCCTGCTGTTGCTTGCGCTTCTGTTCCTCCTGCTGCTTGCGCTCTTGCACCTGTTGCTCCTGCTCCTGCTGCTGCTTACGCTTCTGTTCCTCCTCCTTCTGCTTGCGCTTCTGCTCTTGCACCTCTTGCTCCTGCTCCTGCTGCTGCTTTATCTGCTGCTGCTTTGGTTGCATTAGTTTCTGCATCAGCAGCTCTAGCCTCACAGATAAAGAGGAGAAAGCGGTTGTGGTAGCATGCTGCTGTGCTTGCAGCTGCTGCTCCAGCTGCTCCATCTCCTCCTGCTCGCGCTTCTGCTCCTCCTCCTGCTTGCGCCTCTGCTCCTGCTGCTTCTCCTGCTTCTGCTTGTCTTCTTGCTCCTTGCGCTTCTGCTTCTCCTGCTCCTTGCGCTTCTGCTCTTGCAGCTGTTCCTCCTGCTGTTGCTTGCGCCTCTGCTCCTCCTCCTGCTGCTTGCGCTTCTGCTCTTGCACTTGTAACTCCTGCTCCTGCTGTTGCTTGCGCTTCTGCTCCTCCTTGCGCCTCTGCTCCTGATGCTGCTTCGCCTGCTCCTGCTTGCGCCTTTGCTCCTCCTCCTGCTTGCGCTTCTGCTCCTCCTCCTGCTTGCGCTTCTGCTCCTCCTCCTGCTTGCGCCTCTGCTCCTGCTGCTGCTTCTCCTGCTCCTGCTTGCGTCTTTGCTCCTCCTGCTCCTGCTTGCGCTTCTGCTCCTCCTCCTGCTTGCGCTTCTGCTCCTCCTCCTGCTTGTGCCTCTGCTCCTGATGCTGCTTCGCCTGCTCCTGCTTGCGCATTTGTTCCTGCTCCTGCTTGCGCTTCTGCTCCTCCTCCTGCTTGCGCTTCTGCTCCTGTTGCTGCTTCTCCTGCTCCTGCTTGCGGTTCTGCTCCTTCTCTTGCTTCTGCTCTTGAAGCTGCTGCTTGCCCTCTAGCTGGGCCGGCACTGCCTTCTTGAGGCCCTCCAGACGTTCTTGCATGGTGGTCAGCCAGTTATGCTCCTTCTTCACAATATCCGCCTTGCCAGTGCCTGCAGGCTGCGCCTCTGCGACAATTGGTACCGCCCCACCCCGCCCTGCTTGATGCACAACCCGGCTGACCTGTGCCCCAAGGTGCTGCCGCTGCTTGGCAGTCTGTGAGCTTGCTGTCTTGGGTTTCCTGCCTCGTTTAGGGCCTAATGCTGCTTCAGGCTCCAACTCTACATACTCTTCCTCCTCCTCCTCATCCTCCTCCTCATTCAGCCCTTCTTCGTGGTCCTCGACCCGGAAATCCTCATCGCCATCATCGCCAGCGTCGGCATTGCGGGGTTTGCACGAGCCAGAGTCCCCGGAGGCATCGCTGTCATCGCTGTCGTCGCTATTGTCACTGTCCCCTTCATCGTCGCTGGTGTCGATGGTTGCCCAGACTTTGTTGTCGGCATAGTCCACCTGACGTGCACAGCAGCAGGCTGTACACCACGATTCATGGATTCAGGTAAGTAGGTATGTCATGCATCTGTGCCAGCTGGCAACTACGCAAACGTCAGTACAATACACTCGCCATGAGACTTCGGTCTGGAAGGTGGTGGTTGTAGTTACACATGCAGGTGCTGGGAGAGGGTAGGAGCGACATGAGTGCACTGACAGCTGCGAAGGAGGCCGTGAAAATGAGGTGGAAGAGGATGCGATGTCGCAGAGTGGATGACAGGGAGGGAGGAAGGGGAGCAGGGGAGGAAGAGGAGCAGAGCAGAGGGTGGCGCAAGGGCAGAGGGACAATGAGCAGAGGGCCCTACATCAGGGAGAGGATGAGAAAGAGGGGAGGGGAGCTGCTGTCACATAGTCAGCTGCAACAGAATGTTAAGGATCCGTGCTGATAACTTGCAATTGTGACATCAAGCCAGTTGTGGGTTCCCTGGTGCAGCTCACACAGTTGACAAGAAGCAGGATATGGGTCGCAGTGGGTCACACTTGTGAGCTGCTGACCTACAGCTGACAGGGCGCAAAGCCACAAGAACACATCTGGTAAGACAAGGATGTGAGTGGTAGGGGGCATTTGCAAAGGACAGTCACGCACCTGCCGTCGTCCTCGGCGGCCTCGACCCATCTTTGCTTGCTCAGCTTCGTACTCAGCCTTCCAGTGATCCGAGAGCAGATCCTTCCAGAATGCTGGTCCTGCCTGTCCGCCCTCCTGCTGGCAACCAGTCACGGAAGAACACACAGCTTACTGCTGAGAAATCCAGAGGGATGGCTACTGGCCCGGTAGCCACTTCACACGCTTCTGAGGGGTGACTAGGGCAGCCACGTATAGCAAACAGTGCAACAAATATCGGACTAACCCACGTGGCACTGACGAATCAACACAGCAACTTGCATTTGTAGCATTCATGGCGCTTTCATCAAATTGTACCTGCGCCACAGCTGCTGGCAAATTGCCGCCCTCGCCCTGTAGGATAGCCGGAAGTTCGCCCGGCTCTCCGCCTGTGCGCTGGAGCAGGGCGGCTGCTGCAGCGGCTGCGATGCGCGTGGTGTCATCCGTGTCCATGTTGTAGTGCGCAACTTTGAACGCGCCAAACAGCTCGTCTGCGCCGCCTGCGGAGGTGTAAATGGTCGTGTGACTGAGGTAAGGAAAAAATCGTGCGAAGTGCGACTCACACAGTGACTGCACCCTACTCACCTGCGCTGCTACCACCTTGCTCCCCGTCGGCCTCTGTGGTTGTCGCCGCACACTCCATTCCGCTGCGGTCCAGTAGGCGGTCTAGCGCTTCGTCGTCCCACACGATGCGCTTGCCCGTCGCGGCTGCTTCGCAGCCATCAGCTGCGGCATGGGTTCCGCCAAGAGAACAAACGTCTCCGCGAGTGCCAGTGCAGTGGCAAGTGGAGGCCAGCAGCAATCCTGGACTGTATCCATTCTTTCTGCGTTGCTTGTTTGAGGTTGCGAGCAACGCTTGGGCGTTTCACTCGGCGCGGATAACTCAGCGCGCTTAACTTGGACGTGGATAACGTGTATCAAGTATCGCGTTGTCGATTAACCAGGCTCACCTGCAGCTCCTGGCTTGTCTACATCCGGCTTGACGCCGCCATCCGCCCCGGCATCGTCACCGGCCCCTTCCTCATCGGCGAAGAGTTCCTGTGCGCCGTACCTGCCAAGAGCCATCGCATCAGCCGCAGCCGTAGCGGATAGCACCATGCAGGCAGCGAGGCAGCTCAGATGCGTGGGCGCGACTTGCAGTGTAGGCATGACGTCATGGGCAAGCATGTTTGCGAGTGTGAAAGCAAGTGTGGGCTGCCCACCTCAAAATGTCGTCCAGCTCGCTCTGCTTGAGCTTGCCCCGCGCCCCCTCACCCAGCTTCCTGACCACCAGGTACTCCAGGGCGAGCTTCTTTCGGCTGACCTGCACACCAGCAGCAGCAGCTGGTGAGGGTTGTGCAACACAGTGCGGTGGTGGCCACTGTCTGGGCAGGGCAACGCCTATAGCCAGCCATGGCAGCTAGGATGGCAGCCATGGCAGGTATGACACAAGGTAGTGCTTGCACCCTGCAGCTAGGCAGCACTACCAGAAGAGCACAGGGGAGAGGGGTGTGCTCTAGCTGAAATCTCTGGGCAGTGAGTGATGTGGCAGCCCTGCTCACCTGCATCATGCGCTCCTCAATGGTGGCGCGCGTCACCAGCCGGTACACCTGATGAACGCCGCCACCAGAAACAACTCAGGTCAGGCACGTGTTGGGTAGGGGCAAGCCCGGCCAGGTGGGGTCCAGCCAGGCCAAGTCAGTGCCCAGACACCAACAGACCCTTCAGATCAGCACCAACGTAAGCCGGAGCAGCAGGCCCTGCTGGCCGCACTTGGCTGGGTTCCTGACCTGGTGCTCAAACACAAGCAGGGCAGGCACCCCATGAGCAACGCCAGGGCAGAGCAGCAGCAGCAGCGTTAGACATACAGGCAGGCTGCTCGGCCGCCTTGCTGGCTCACCATGACGGGGCGGACCTGACCCAAGCGATGCGCCCTGGCAGCGGCTTGCAGGTCGTTGTGAGGGTTCCTGCGCCACAGGGCCACAGAGCCACACAGCGCACCATGCACAAGCTCTCAAGGCCACACAGCGCAACACACACAAGCTCACAGGCAGATGACCTGGTACCCTGCACGACCTGGCAGGCCAGGAGGCAATGCGGGGTCAGGGTGCGGCTAGTGGGAGGATCAAGGTCAGGGTGAGGGGTGCGGGTCAGGGCGCCTGCCCTCTCCAGCCCCACACTGGCTCCCCTCCCCCCTCACCAATCGCTGTCGAAGATGATGACGGTGTCCGCTGTGGCCAGGTTGATGCCCACCCCTCCCGCCCGGGTGGACAGCAGAAACACCTTGAAGGCCTCGGGCTGCTGGTTGAAGCGGTCGATGCGGCGCTGGCGCTCAGCACCTGCAGGCAGCCAGGCGGCAGCAGTGGGGAGGGGGCAGGCAGCGGCAGGCAGGCGGGAGGGGCAGCTGCAGGTGGTGCACACTGGGTGGCTGCGGATGCTGGAGGCAGGCAGGTCCAGTGGGCTGCACCACAACAAGCTTGCAAGCACGGTGAGGGAGGTGTGCAGGGCGCAGGGCAGTGCCACGCAGGGGCCAGGCCACGCCTTGTTTCACACGCACCCTGCTGCCCTGCCCCAGCTCCAGCCCTGGCTCAGCTTCCCTCCCTCCCTGGCCTTGGCCCTGGCCCTGTGGCGTCTGACCTGGTATGGTGCCATCAATGCGCAGCGCTGGCCAGTGTCGCGCTTCCAGCCAGTCCTCCAGGATGTCCAGCACCCGAGTGAACTGGCGGCAGCAGCAGCACACGGCAAACACACAGGCATGGCTTCGGGGTCAACCGGGTTGGAAGATGGGAAGGCAGGCAGGCAGCAGGGCTAGGGAGCGGGCAGGTGGGTGGGCTGTTTGAGGAAGGAAGTAAATGTTTCGGTATAACCACACCAGGGATTGCAGCAGGCAATAATATTGGAAAACAAAGCATTTCAACATAGAAGCAGCCACAATCCGGTGAGTGTCTGTGTAGGTGAGTGTGCGAGGGCAGGTGGTAGTGTGTCACCTGTGAGTAGATGAGGGTGCGGTGCCCGCGTGCAATGAGGCGGCCCATCAGGGTGTCCAGCAGCTGCAGCTTGCCTGAACAGGCCACCAGCTGCTCTGTGCCGTCGCCGGCTGGAGCTGAGGGGCCTGCGGCAGGGGGCAGGCCAAGGCCAGGGCCAGGTTCAGGGCCAGGTTCAGGGCCAGGTTACAGGTTGGCCACAACATGTCAAGGCAGCAGTGGCAGAGGCAGTGCCACTGTGCTCCACAGCATGAGTATAGGGAGGAGCAGGAGGGAGGGAAGGGTTAGGTCCCTGTGCGCTGCTGGATAACTCTACATGTCTGCTCATGGCACACCATGCAACCTTATCTCCCGCCCACATCCACATAGCTTCGTCACCCATACTGACACAGGTCTATTCGATCAGAGGCCGTGTGCCTCACCCATGAGCTGCTACCTTACCCTCTTCTCCGAATAGGTATGGGTGTGCACAACACTTGCGCAGCTGCATCACCACATTCGCAAGGGCGCTGATGCCCCCACCTGCGATCAGCAACACCAGGCTCCTCACATCCTCAACAGCCAGAGCATGCTCTAAACCGGCCATGGCAGTGATGATCTCAGTTGACCTGCCCTGCCTTTTGGTTTGTACCCAGGCGGCGGTGCCCAGGTCCTCAAGGCATGATGCAGCTGCCAATGTTACACCAATAACAAATCTGTAAAGAAGAGGTTGAGAAGAGGTTTAACCGGGCAGCAGAGAAGTGGTGGAGCATGTATGGCTATGCCCGCAATCACCCATAGGGGCTAGTAGCTAAGAAGGCTAGCAGCCTTACAGCACTCGAGGTTAATGAAGAGTCCAGTCATCATAGAACAGTATGTGCCACCAGGGATGGGGTTTCAAGTCATCAAGGGTGCACCGATAATGCTTAGCTTCATCAAGCTATGGTGGAGGGAGATTGGCCGCAGCGCAGTGCAGATCCTGTTAGGAAGCAGATACTCACGAGCAAGCATGGGGAAGTGACGCGCCAGCAGCTGCTTGTAGATGCCTCTCTGCGCAATAGGGGTGAGAAGAGGCACCAGGTGGGAACGGAAAGGCAGCTCAAGATGTCAGTACCATTCACGTTTGGACATGACAAGGGACAGGCCCTCTCAAAGCCTGGACCACCTTACCAGTGCATAGCAGTGAGGGCGGTGGTGTGTCAAAGGGCTCTGCTCCCACCTGCTTGGCTGTCAGCTCCACTCTCACAATCTGCTCCTGCTTGGGCGGCATGCCCCGCAGCACGTCCTTCTTCATGCGGCGCAGCAGGTGCGGCTCCAGCTGGGTGTGCAGCATGGACACCTGAAGCACACACAGTGACAGGGGGCAGCAGCAGCAGCAGCAGCAGCAGCAGCAGCAGCAGCAGCAGCAGCAGCAGCAGCAGCAGCAGCAGCAGCAGCAGCACCACCACCACCACCAGCAGTGAACAGCAGCAGGACATGAAAGGCCAGTGCCAGCACAACAAGCAGGCAGGACACCAGCAGCAGCAGAAGCAGCAGCCAGCCAGCCAGCCAGCCTGCCGTGCACTGCACTTCACGCTGAGCTGCAGGCTGCTGCCCCTTATCACCTGCTGCTCCCTGGCCAGGTCGCTGAACTGCTGCTCAAACTGCTCCTGGGACTCGAACTTGGCAGGCTCCAGGAAATGCATCAGCATGAACAGTTCGCCTGAGGCAGGGGTGTGGGGGCAGGGGCCAGGGTCAAGTCGGGCCGGGTTAAAGGTCAGGGTCGGGGTCAGGGCCAGCCAGCTAGGTGCACCTTCAGCGACAGCCCATGTGTGGCATTAGTGCAGGCACATCCACCCACAGGGGAATTGTAGCAGCTGCAGCCCAGGCGTTGTGGCCTCACTCACCCAGCTTGTTCTGCAGCGGCGTCCCAGTGAGCAGCAGCCTGAACTTGGGCCTGCACCTCCACACAAAGCTAGAGTTAAGCCCAGGCTGGGCAACAGCCTGCCTGCCTGCCTGTCAGCCTTGCCTGCCTGCCTAGCTGTCTGCTCCTAACATTACACTGAGGCCCAGCCAGCTGCCTGCCAGGTGGGCAGCAGCGACAGCAGCGGTAGCAGCAGCAGCAGCAGCAGCAGCAGCAGCAGCAGCAGCAGCAGCAGCAGCAGCACAAGACATGCCCCAGCACCGGGGCTGTCACTGTCACACCCTGTCACACCCTTGGGCCCACTCTTGACCCTTGTCTTCACCCCTGGCCCTGCCCAGTGGCCTGCTCATCACCTGCCCTGTGGCCTGCTCCTGGTCATCCTTCACCACTGACCCTGCCCTGTGGCCTGCTCCTGGTCATGCTCCACCTGTCCCTGCATTGTTGCCCTGCCCCTCACTTGAAGGCCTTGAGCTCCTGGAACAGCCTGCTGTCCTTGTTCTTCAGGCGGTGCCCCTCATCCACCACGAGCACCTCCCACTCCAGGCGCAGGCTGCGGCACAGCGGGCCCGCCTCAGCCACCAGCATCTCGTAGCTGCACCACAGCACACAGCAGGGAGCAGGGGCCAGCTGCCTGGGAGGCCAGGGGACGCAGAGATGGCAGGAGGCAGGAGCACAGTGCACAGCAGGCAGCAGGGCAGGGGCACCCAGGGCACTGTTGGTGCTGCAGCCTGGGTGGCCATAGCCCTTCAAGGCATGCGCCGTACTGCTGCTCACCACCGCACCACACCCCAGCCCACCCTGGAAGCAGTTGAGGTGCATATGACGCCTAGCCCTGTCATCATGCATGTCCTAGTCACATGTCGTCAACCCTGAGCTGCCAGCTGATCAGCAGAGTGAGGCCAGGCCTGCCTGGGTCCTGGCCTGCGGTGTGGCCTGACCTGACTCTGACCTGACCTGACCTGACCTGACCTGACCTGACCTGACCTGACCTGACCTGACCCTGCCCTGCCCTGCCCTGCCCTGCCCTGCCCTGCCCTGCCCTGCCCTGCCCTGCCCTGCCCTGCCCCGCCCCGCCCCGCCCCGCCCCGGCCCGGCCCGGCCCGGCCCGGCCCGGCCCGGCCCGGCCCGACCCGACCCGACCCGACCCGACCCGACCCGACCCGACCCGACCCGACCCGACCCGACCCGACCCGACCCGACCCGACCCGACCCGACCCGACCCGACCCGACCCGACCCGACCCGACCCGACCCGACCCGACCCGACCCGACCCGACCCGACCCGACCCGACCCGACCCGACCCGACCCGACCCGACCCGACCCGACCCGACCCGACCCGACCCGACCCGACCCGACCCGACCCGACCCGACCCGACCCGACCCGACCCGACCCGACCCGACCCGACCCGACCCGACCCGACCCGACCCGACCCGACCCGACCCGACCCGACCCGACCCGACCCGACCTGACCTGACCTGACCTGACTCTGACCTGACCTGACCTGACCTGACCTGACCTGACCTGACCTGACCTGGTGAGCAGCGCGTGGAACTTGACACGCTCCGCCACGCCCTCCGTCTTGCGCTGCCCAGCCACTGGCGGCGCCAGCAGCTCGTGCTCAAGAATGGTCTGCAGCCAATGGGGGCAAAGGGGGAGGAAGATGGGGGAGACAACAGCTGGCCGGCTTTCCGCACACGTTGCATGCCTTCCTAGGCCTGCCGCCCTCCTTCCCTTGCGGCCTGCTGCCCACTCAGCCTGTCGGTTTCCCACCTTGCGTGCTGCTGCATTGCCGTTGAGCGTGACTACATTGAGGTGGGGCGCCCAGGTCTTGAACTCGCGCTCCCAGTTGCGCAGAGTGGACAGCGGCACCACCAGCAGGGAGGGGCGCGGCACAAAGGCCACCGCATGCAGGGCGGCCAGCAGCGCAATGGCCTGAACGGTTTTGCCCAGCCCCATCTGGACAACAGGCAGCACAAGGAGCAGCTGGGGGAGACACAAGGAGGAGCTGTGAGGGCAGAATGCCCACTGTTGCCTCGACCCTCCTGCCTGACATTGTCTTACTCATGCCTTACCCTAACCCTCTCACGTCCTGCCCCTCCTCCTACAGCCCCTGCTTGCCCTAACCTGTCCCACCCTGCCCCTCCCCATCCCTCCCTCTCCCCTGGCCCCTGCCGCCCTCCACCTGCCTCATCCGCCAAGATGACGTTGTCCCCACTGGACCACTTGTGGAACAGCCAGTTCAGGCCCTCCAGCTGGTAGCCGTGCAGCTGGCCACCACGCAGCCAGTCCGGGGTGCCGCTGAACTTGCGGCTGCCCAGCGCTGCCTGGCCAGGGCCGCCAGGGTCCTCTGAGGAGCTGGCCAGGGGCAGGTCGGTGGAGGCTGAACCAGGGGTGGGGGAGGTGGGGCCAGGGGCACTGCCTGGCTGGGATTGGGATAAACGCCTGCAGCCAGGGCAGGCCAGGTCAGGGGTTGAAGCGGGGTGGCAGGCGGGCAGCTGGGGTGAGCTAAGGCCAGGGCCAGGGTCAGGGTCAGAGTCAGGGTCAGGGTCCGGAGCCGGGTCTAGGTGAGGGTGAAGGTGAGGGTGAGCCAGGGGGTCAGGGGCAGTGGCCTTGGCTGCTGACGTCACCCACTGCTGTGCCGTGTAGACCAGGGCGCGGGCCTGGGCGTCAGCCACTATGGGGGTACGGGCGCGGAAGGCTGCCACCTCCTCCTCAAACTCCCCCAGCTCAGCCGCCGCCTCCCACCTGCACTCCACAGGCGCAGCATGGCCTCAACACCTCGCCTGCCTCTCGCCCCGCCTGTTATTCCTGCAGCTGCTGCTCATGACCCTCTTACTGGACCCCACCTCCCCTCCTCCTGGCTCAAGAGGAAGGGATGGAGGAGGCTGGCTGTGCTGGGGCTGTGGCGTTGGCTAAGTGGCAGGCATGAGCTATGGGCTGCATGCCTGCCCAGTTACCCAAACCCTGTCAGTGCTTTGCTCTTCACTCCATTAGACACTACGTCCTCAGTCATGCCAGTCACTATGGCTGCAGCTGCTCTTGCTGGTGCATGCCCTGCAGGCCCCTGTGACCTTGTGCTGCAAGATGGCAGCGCCAAGGGGACAGTGCTGGCCCCTCCCGCTGCTGCGGCTGCCCAGCCCAGCCCTCACGTGCACTGCTCGTAGCCTAGCTCCCTCCACTTCACCAGGAAGGAGGCCCCTGCCACCGCCCCCTTGCCCTGCCCAGGCTGCCCAGCCTGCTCCGCAATGATGCGGTCCACCAGCGTCCACTGGCTGTTCACACCATTCAGGAACTCTCCTGCACACAGGCAGCACCAGCATCAGCATCAGCTGCAGCTGCAGCTGCAGGGCAGCCCCACAGCAAGGCAGGCAACTGGTCCAGGTCAGGAAGCAGAACTGCACACAACCCAAGGGCACTCACACAGGCAGACAAAGCATACCAAGGCATAGCTGCACCCAGCCCTAGGGAGGAGCCGGAGGAGGAGCTTGCAGCCAAGCAGACAGTCGACCCATGTGAGCATCACAACCGCCTAGCTGACCCACCCTGCATGGTGCTGCACTCACCCGCCCCCTCCTCGCCCTCCCCGTCATCATCCGCCTGCTCCCCCTCTTCAGCACGCTGTGCCCAGAACCTGGCCAGCCTGCCCTTAAGCCCTGGCACGCGGCTGAAGCTGTCCTCCAGGGCCTGCTCAGGCAGCCAGGTGCAGTGCCGGTAGCTGCGACTACGCCACTTCACCAGCACCTCACGCCGCAAGGGGGCAGCTGGGCCTGCAGCTCCGCTCCCTCCTGCTGCAGCTTCATCTCTCCTTGCCGCTGCTGTCCCTGACGCTGCTGCACCCGCTGCTGAACCTGCTGCTGCACCTGCTGCTTTCATTCCCTCATCGCTGCTTCCCTTAGCACCTCCTGGCCCAGTTGCACTCCCGGCCTGCATTGCAGCAGCTGGGCCCTCCTGGGCTGCCTGCAGCATGCGGTGGTGTCTGCTGCTGTGTGACCAGGTGTTCAGGAGGTTCTGAAAGCGGGGCGTGTTGCCCGGCACCTCACGTGCATCCAGCAGCCGCTCTATGTCGTGCAGCTGAGCCAGGGACTGGCAGCAGGAGCAGAACCATTTGCCCTTGGGCACCGAGGTCAGGGGGGGCTGGCAGCAGGCCAGGTGGCACGCATTGGAACAGGCCTCGCACCGGAGCAAGAATATAAACCTGTTCCCTCTGCAGAGAGGGAGGAGAAGAGGCAGGGAGGCAGGCAGACAGGGAGGCAGGCAGGCAGATGATTGGAGAGGTGGGGTTGGACAGAGGTGCAGGTGTTGAGGAGTTGACTAGAGGCTGAAGAATAGAGTAGCCGCCTGCCACAGTTAGCTGAAATGTGGCATGTGGCAACACCAATACCTTCAATCAGCAGCAGCAGCAGCAGCAGCAGCAGTGGCGGCGGGGAACCTACACCGCTTTCCAGGCCAGTCGGGACTAGCTCACCTGCCACAGGCCATGCATTGAAAGGGCAGTTCCTGTCCTGCGGCCTTGAGCCGCTTACTTTCCGGCCCTGGTCCCTGGCCTGTGGGAGCACGGCAGGGTGTCCCCACCGCCTCCACCTTGGCGGCTGAGGCCTGCACACGCGTCACGCCGCTGGTGCCTGCCATGGGCCCTCCTGGCCTGCTAGCCACTCCCGGGCTACACCGCTCCTTGTTAGTAGGAGCCTCTGTCGCAGACTTACTGTCACCTCTGCTGCCGATGTCAGCTCCTGGGGTGAGCTCCTTCTCCCCCTCCCTTGACCCAGCCTGGCTCGCCACGCGCCCACCTGAGCCACCAGCCTCGCTGCTGCTGCTACCCCGTGCTCTTCCAGCTTCCCCTCCACCCAGGAGGCTGCAGAGGCTGGGCTTGACTCCTTTCGTCAGGCTGATCACACCAGCAGGGGGTGTGCCACCCTTGGTGCCACCCTTGGCGCCTTCTGAGTGAGGCACCCGTCCTGGCCCCTGTGCAGCAGGTGTGACTGGAGACTGGACCGGTGAGGGCTGGCAGATGCGCTTGCACGCCCTGCCGCCCAGAGCAGGTGTTTGCAAGTCTTCGGTCGCGTCACTCCTGCTCCTTCTTGCTCCAGCCCCAGCCTCGACCCCACACATATCTCCAGCCTTGGCCCCAGACCCATCTCCAGCTTGTTCCCTGCTGCCACCTGAGCCTTTCACTTTCCGGCCGGGACGGGGGGGTGGGGGAGGGAACCTGGCCTTAGTGCACGCAGCAGTGTCATTGCCAGGTGTGACCTGGGCAGAGCTGCAGTCAAAGGTCTTGCTCATGGCCAGCTGGCTTGTCAGACCCGCTGTGGGTCACGTTGGGTCAGGGCTAAGTCAGTGGCTCAGGCGCACAGGCGGTGACGGGCCCCTGCACTGAGGGAGGGGGTGTGCAGGTGGAGAAGGTAAGCAGGTGGCCCTGCAGGGTGCACCAGGGTGGCACGCTGACACGGGCGCAGCACCGGCTGACCCTTGAGCTGGCATAGTCCTTGGCTGCAGGCTTGTTATGGTGCAAAGTAACTAGGGGTCTGACTGCAAGCCTGTCCCGGGCCATCCAACGTGGTCGTAGCTAGGCCTGGACACTACGCTACACTACACTACAGACTTCCAGACTCACTAATCATATGTTACTGTTTGGTGGATAGTCCCTGGGAACAACAGCTTCTACTTCTGCATGGCAGTGTGTTGGGCCCTTCCTAGCAGTGCGTGCATTTCAAAGAATGTGAAAATCTCTGCTATTTGCCCAGCACTGGCCAGCATGATTTTGTGGTCGACATCGCCATAATCATCACATGGCATTTGCCAAACTAGGCGCTACGGCAGATGTAAAGCTATCAGCATAAGCGCACGCGTCAAACAAGGTAGCGTGTGTCAGGCTATGTTCATTGCACGTCCAACTTGACTACCCCTGGGTTGTGGGCTCCCTTGGGATGAAGGGAAGTCAGGCGGTAGACAGCCACAGCAGCTGGCAAGCAGCGTTTGAGGCCCAGGAAGCGCATCATGAAAAGCGTATGACAAACTGCGTTCCGATGACTTTGCATTACAAAAGCTACTCAGGAACTGCTACATGACTAGAACAACTACATGTACTGCGCAATGGCAGCACTGATAGGATGTTGTTATACATTGATCAGGTGAGCTACATCTACAGTATTTCTAGCCTCACCTACTTCAATTGTACTGCACTCAGCCTCACATCAGCACACACCTGGGATGAGACGTGGGCCACTTCTTGCTACTATAATGTAGCCAAGGGTAGCTCAACACGCGGACAACACGTTCGCCGAAAGAGCCTCCGATTCCTTAGTGCTTCCGTCGCTGTGAAGTGTAGCCTATTGTCACGCGGGGAGCGATGGAGGCTGCGATGCGCTGCAGCGGCGGGCTTTCCAGGCTAGCCTTGTAGCTAGCATTGTAGTCCCTCACAGCACTGGGTCGAACAGAGCGTCAGCGAACACACTGCTCACCTCCGCGCAATCATGATGTTTTCGCTTGCATGCTGTGCGTGCTGTGACCCTTATGACTCCATGCGGCTTGTGCGCTTGTGCAAGCGTGTGTTCTGAGGCTGTCTAAGTTCTAAAGATAATCATGTTCTGGGGATGTCTAAGTACTAGAACTCGCATGGCGTTGGTAATAATGATGACGAGAATGAATAGACGGACCGCGAAGTTGCCTTGCTCCTAGCATCCAAACCAAACATGACAGCGGTCTGGGGGTGGAGAAGGCTCGGTTTGAGGGGGTGACTTTCATTGATCGCACATGCACCAGATGCACAGAGGGGGTAGTGGATGACGCCATGCATTTCATCTTTGAGTGCACTGCCACGAGTTCCATCAGGGAGCAGCCGGATTTTGCCATGTCTTTTCAGAACAATAATGAGAACTTGCATGACTTCATGTTGAGCCCATGTGCACCTTTGTTTGTGCACCTTGCTTTGAAGTGCGTTCCAGAAAGTCCCGAACCCCTAGAGGGGGAGGGCGGCCTAGCAGCCTAACGGCTGACGGCTTAAGCGGTGTAAGCCACATCATCATCACCAAACCAAACATGACTCATCAAACATGGAACAACATGGTTGGCTGTGGGTAATCTCACTCAGCCACAATCCAACTGTAGCGCCATTGGTCGCACCCTTGATGACCACAATCCCCACACCGGTGGCACGTTCACCCAAAGCACTGGAGACCACTGGGCACCCCATTACAACTAACTGCTTGATGCCATGCTAGGCTGCCAGTCTGCTTGAACTACTAGGCGCTATGGGGTATTGCGGGCCCGGCCATCAACACCACGCCGGTACTCTGCAGCCCGGTGCAACCTCTGCCTGGCCTTGGGCACCCCGTCATTGACCAGCTTGTAGCCCTGCCAGGGGCAGGCAGCTCCTCAATGCTCTTCCCGCTAGACACCTCAAAGGGGCGCTGCACACTCTCCCCAATGCGTTGAAAGTCGAGGCACGGGTTGATGTCACATTCCAGCCACCTGCCCCATGGATGCGCCTGTGATTGTAGCACTGGGCCTGTTGCAGCCGGGGGGGGCTGGGCAAGTGCAGGGGGTTGGACAAGGAGAGGGGGCAGGTGGCGTTGCAGGTGGCTTGACCCTCATCGCCAACGGTATTAACTTAGGCAGCTTGCTTCATAGGGCTTCCCCTTCCGGCCTGGTCAAGTAGTGTTGGTTGGTTCCTCCAACACAACCTGCAGGTGCAGCCAGTTCTGCTACGTCCCCAGATGATCACCCTTGGCACGCTTGAAGTAGCTCAAACTAACAACCTCAGCGAATCGCTAACATGCACTTACCTCATTTTCCATGCCCACATCGGCACCCACCCCTACACCGCACCAGCCCTGCTACCCCTGCTTGCCAGTCACATGTCATTCCTCCATGTTGCCTCATTGTTACAGCTGCTGACCACGGCGATGTGTGCACTGTGGCTGCAGCCAGCACAGGCCTGGTCAAGGAGTCGAGGCAAGTAGTCGGGAAGGGGAGGAGGCCGTTCATGCCCTGCATGCGCACCTGCACCCGCATGAGGTCCTTAACGTACAGCGTTTTGAAGGGCGTTGCCTGGATGCCCCCGCCCCTTGCCCCTGCGCCCTGCCCTCCTGGCGTTGCGCCAGCTCGCAGCTCAGTGGCGCCGGTGGCGTCCTCCTCCCAGAAGCGCATGTCAGGGCCAGTGGCACCCCTGGCTCCTGAGGCCCCTGTGGAGCGGTGGTAGGCCACCAGCTCCCAGCGGCTGCCTGCACTTAGGCACAGCACTCAGGCACACCAGCATCAGGGCATCAGGGTGGGCCCGGATTGACAGCCAGGTGACCACCTACTAGTGTTGGTGGTGCCCCACACTAACCCTGGGGCAGTGTCTGCTGTGCAAAGTTGTCCAGGAACTGGAGCTTGGTGAGGGTGTTTGCGCACTGGGTGGTGAAGCCCTGCAGGTCCACCAGCTGAGGCGACTGGTCCAGCACCAGCTGCTGCAGGCATCAGAAAGCGTATAGCCACGTCCAAGTCAAGCGCAGATATGCTATCCATGGGGTGATGAAGCGCGTGGTGGTTCAGCTGACTGTGGCTGGCTGTGATATTCGTAATCATTGGAGATGCCTGAAAGCCAGGAGCTCACAACGGCTTTTACATGCCCAGTGCTTGACTATGTATGCACAGTGCTGGCAATGGAGCTGGAGGTGTGCGAGATTGGAGCTTGCCGCAGGGCAGGGCTGTGTGAGCGTGGAATGCACCTCAATCTGAATACTCAAGCGCTGGACCGCTGCCCCTGCACTGTTGAAGAAGACGATGGCAAGCTCAGGAATGCTGCTGCTCCTCAAGAGAGGCTGCAAGCACAAACAGGTGAGCAGGCACATTCAGCATCAAGTATCGTGCTTGTCCAAGCAGGTACGCACCTTTAGCTGCTCCATGGCTGTTGATATGTACATGGTCACATCTGGGTGGCGGCATCTAAAGAACTGTGACCCGAATAGTTGGCAGCGCTCAAATGCCTCCTTAGGGTACGCCGACTTTGTGTGCAGTACAACGTGGGTGACGCCTTCGAGAAACTCGCACACGCTGTTAAGGATCTCTTCCTTCACGTTCATGCTCTTTAGACAGCTCTCTACCCCCCTGGCTATGAAATGAATTACCGCTGGCCATGGCTTCTTAGCATAGGGAATGAGTGCCATGAACCGGTCAAACCTGGGTAGGTTATCAGTTGGTTGTACAAACATTGATACCACGCGCGATCAGAACTAGCAGGTAGCTGCGCATGATTAGCGTCAAATGTTCGCAAAGCTAACGGCGGCCTTTGGAGGGGGTTATAGCTTCCCCTATAATGTCGAGGAGGCATATCCCAATGCCTGGGGCCAGTGGACCCACCATCGCGGCACCGGGAAGGATGATGGTGCAGTGGTCTCTGTGTTCAAGATGTCATCAGCGGATCCTACGGATCGCAGGCTCGCTGTCGCACGGAACGGAGTAAAGCGGCTGAAGATGGTAACCTGATAAACTCGCCTCAGCCCCATGAGGCAACTTGGACGTACTGCAGTAATCCAGCATCTGATTTGGTCGTGTGCAGCTGCGGCATCCAAACATATTAGCATACAAGGACGGTGCAGAGGTTCAAGAGAAGGGTCAGACAGTGTTGTACCTGGTCACGCAGCCTGTGAAGCCTCTAAAGCTTGTGCTGGAGACTCTGAACCTGCAAGGAAGATACAGGCGAGCACAACAACTCATGCTGTGTAGCAGTCTGAGGCCTGCAAGGGAGCATGGCAGGTGGTGAGTACATGTGATGATGCAGGGATGAGTACCTGGCCATGGGCATCCTCCACATGACAAACGCTGTTAGTTTCCTGAACAATGACTGCAAGCTGGTGAGCTGCACCAGACACGCACATGTAGGCCAGAATGCGGTCAGCGGCGTATCCATGCTGGCCTCGTGCCCATACTGCAGATCCACGGCAACATCTGCATGGATGCAGTTGTGGTGACAGAGACGCTGGACTGGAAGCTGCATGGTTTTGACTTGCTGTCAGAACACTCATTGCCAGTGAGTAGCAAGAGCCCAGGCAGCCCATGGCACGGGCGGCGCTGCCTTCGTAAGCTTGGCACTGTTTGCATTGCTGGTTCCTGTCCTGCTTGTGTGCTGTCTTCCATGACCAGCACTGGCATGAAGCTAGCAATGTCAGGCTTCTCGGGGAAACAGAGCTGGTGCTGATCGGTAAGAGCAATGTCTCTCTGCAGCATCGACACATGGTCAACTCACCATGTGCCATATACACGGGACACTTTCCTGCAATGCTGCCCACTGCCACATTGGCAGCTGCCATGAACGCCAACGCTGCCATGAACGCTGCCATGAATGGCATGTTGTGATCCTCACTCCTAATGCTCTGTGTGATGGACTGCTGAGCAACCGCCCCTGAGCACCAGGCTGGTCCTGCCTGCAGCCAGACCAATGCCTGATGCATGCCAGCTGGATGGTGGGCAACCAGTACAAGCCAGCAGAGCTGGGCAAGGCAGAGTGGGACACCATCAGCCAGGCACCGCCCTGGGCAGTGGATGCCTGGGGCCTGGGGTGCCTCATCCAGGAGGTCTTCAGCCAGCAGTACATGAGCAGCCTGGACAACCTTCGGTGGGTGGCGGCACCAGCCTCCTTCCAGCGGCGGAGTGCAGAGTCGAGTGTCATGGGTGGGCCATTAGAAACAGAGACAGGTTTGCCGTAGCTGTATGTCAGGGTTATGGCAGCTGTATGGCAGGGGTGGCAGGGGTGGCAGGGGATGGTGCTCAGTCAGGGGCCAAGGCCACCAGCCCAGCCATGGCCAGCCCAGCCATGACCAGCTATGGTGGGACGTTTAGGTCTAACCTGACTGTGGCGACCTGTGCATGGGGGCTGTGGGTAGGGTCTAAAGATAGGGTCTAAAGGTAGGGTCTAAAGACGGCCTGGGGTGGTTGCATGACGAGGAGATAAGGTCAGGACACGGCCTGGCCAGCCTGCTTGCCTGCCTGCCTGCCTTGTGTGCTGGACGGGACCTGGCTAGCCTGCCTGCGTCTATTGAGGGCTGTAGGACTGAGTGCAGGCTCACTCCTTTGCAAGGGCATTGTCTAGGGGTGCACAGCTGAGCTGTCTTGAGCTTGATGCTTGATGCACTGTCTTGATGCTCTGTCTTGGTACTTGCTGGCTCATGTGGCGCTGGCAGCCAGCAAGGCACAGCTCCCAGCGGACCTGCAGGGCCATACCCTAAGGCAACCCTAAGGCATGGATGAGGCATAGCCTGGAAGTGAGCAGCAGCAGCATGGCATATCTCATGCACCTCTGACGACCCACAGACCTGTCCAGCTACAACACAGGCTGCATGGCCCAGCAGCGTGTGCACAAGGCAGCGCAGTGGCCCTGGCATTGAGTATGTGACGGAACCCACCAGCCAGGCAGCACACAGCTGGCATCTCAGCATGTTCAGGCCACCCCTCAGCCAATGCTAGTTCAGGGCCCAGGAGCTCTTTCAGCTGGCCGCGGGTCAGCAGTGGCACCCACAGCCTACACCAGAGCTGGCAAGAAGGCTGGGGCCAGCAGCCGCACCTCAGGGGTCGCTCAGCATGCTGCCCACGCACCGTGCTTGCCCTGCAGGCGTACTGACTCCATCCCTCCAGCGCTGCTGGGGGACTACCAGAAGCTCCTGAGCTCAGCACCCACAAGGCGTCTGAACCCTGCCAAAGTAGGCAACAGCAGGTGGCAACCCCTACTGGGCGCAGGGCAGGGCAGGGGCAGGGCAGGGCAGGGCAGGGCAGGGCAGGGCAGGGCAGGGCAGGGCAGGGCACGAAGCAGGCAGGCAGGCAGGAGGCAGGCATGCTGCCTGTGCATCTGGCAAGGACCCGTTTCTGCACCTGTTGCTGTGAGAGGCTGGACGGGGTTCCCTGGGGCGGGCAGGCATGGAGACCAGGTCTGCAGGCCAGCAGCCAGGACTCCTCTCAGCCAGCTATCCAGGGTGCCAGCTGGGCACTCCTGGGCGCTGCCATCTGCCCTGGGGCTCAACCATGCCTGCTGGTTGCTTGGTGGATTCGACATAGTGGCTGTACCGCGTCCTGAACCCTTGCAGCAGACAGACGGCATGCTAGCAATCAAGAAGTGACCCAGTCATGTATCAGCCTACTGTACTGTAATTGCCGCTGCTACTGGTGTCAGTGTTGCAGCAGCCACTCATCACCCCATGCTGCATGTGTTCATGTGGCAGAGGGGCCTGGTGGCTGCACAGCACAGGTGGCTGAGTGCAAGTTTTTGAACAACCGGCTGGTGGACGTGGTGGCGTTCATGGAAAACATATCAGTTAAAGACTCCATGGACAAGGTGAGGCAGCAGCAGGGCCTTAATATGCAGGTCAGGTCAGATGAGGTGAGGGGAGGTGTGGGGAAGTGTGGGAAAGTGAGGTGAGAGGAGGGGAGGGGAGCGTGCAGCGGGTCCTTTGCATATGCATGTCCTCCTTCTCCTCACCCACTGGCATTACTCACCTGCAACTTGCACAGCAACCTCGTGAGCCCACCTACCCAGGCGATGCTTGCTAGTGGCACCATAAGCTGCCCCACCTGAGTTCATATGGCTGTGCAGTGTGGGGATGCATGTGAGGTCACGGTTCGTGTAGAGCAGGGCATGTACCTCCTAGCCAGGTCTGTGTGTGTCCTTGCTACTGTGCTGCCTTGCCCTCGCCATGTTGTGCCCTGATGACACCCTGATAACCGGCACTGTTCATGATGACAGCGCTGCCTTGACCACAGGAGTCTTTTTTCAAGAAGCTGGGTGCTGCACTGCCCTCCATCCCACCCGCAGTGGCAGTGCAGAAGATCCTGCCGCTACTAGCACATGCCCTGGAGTTTGGAGGTGAGTTTGGAGGTGAGCACCTGTGCCATGTCCGCACCTGCCAAACCGCCGGCCGCACCAGCAGCAGCTTCAGCACCCACAACTTAATCCTGCAGTTGTCTAGGGTCAATCCCTTCCGCAACCAAGTGCATGGACAGCTCACTCACTGTGCAGCTCACTGCATTGCACCTTACACGTGAGTGGTAATGGTGATGGTGGTGGCTCCAATTCTTTCTATGGTCGGAGCCCCAGGACCAGGAAGTGTAGCAGCAACAGGCCCTGCTTCAGCCCGTCCTTCCTCTGCCCTGACCACCCCTGCCGCCCCTGACCACCCCTGCCGCCCCTGCTGCCCCTGCCGCCCCTGCTGCCCCTGCCGCCCCTGCCGCCCCTGCTGCCCCTGCCGTCCCTGCCGCCCCTGCCGCCCCTTCTGCCCCTGCTGCCCCTGCCGCCCCTGCTGCCCCTGCTGCCCCTGCCGCCCTTGCTGCCCCTGCCACCACTGCTGCCCCCGTGCCTTGCACCACCAAGGGACGCACAGCGCCCACCCGGCCTGGGTCCATTCGACTGACCTGCACAGCCTCTGTCCCTGCCTAGCATCTCACATGGCCAGCTGAGTGCAGCAGGCATGCCAGGTGACTGCAGGCGCCCCTCCCCATGCCGTGGCCCCCTTGCTGCTCATTGGCAACACCCTGGAAAGCGAGGAGTTCAACCGCAGGGTCGTGCCCACTCTGTCAAAGCTGTTCGCATCGCCAGGTAGCTGCTGAGAAGCTGCCATACCCATGTGGTGATGCATGACATAGTTTGGGCAGGCGCAGGAAGTTACAAAGTACCGTAGAGCATACAGGTACCACAGGAATAGCACATGCAAACCAGCCATGACACTGCTGGCATCACTCTTTGGTCACACGGCATCACTCATTGGTCACACTGCCGGGACCTTCATCTTGCTGCTGCTGCAGACCGCAGCCTGAGGCGCAGCCTGCTTGAGAGCATTGACAGCTATGCCAGCCACCTGACCACTCCAGTGCTGGAGGAGCAGATCTATGTACACATGCAGGTGCGGGCGGTGGGCCATGGCAGTGACAATGGGGCTGGGCCAGCAGCCAGGGTGGCACACACATCCCCTTGCAGGTCACACACAGCGTCACACACGACACACTCGCACTTACACTTGGAGCCATCTGCAGCCGCAGCTGGAGATTTTTACGTTGGAGAACCCTGATGGCCTCACTCTTGCTATTAGATGTCACTGTTCCTGCTTACATCTCCCAGCTGTCTCGCCCCCCAGCAGTCAGCTTTACAAACCATGTCCACCCATGTCCTGCTGGCCAGATGTCCTGCTGCTACCTAACCCTGCTGCTGATGCTGCCACTGAGTGCCGCAGTCTGGCTTCACAGACGGCAACGCCTACATCCGTGAGCTGACCTTGAAGAGCATGCTGAGCCTGGCCCCCAAGCTGACCAACAAGACCCTGGTGAACAATGTGCTCAAGCACCTGTCCAAGCTGCAGGTCAGGTCGCAGGCCACTAGCCGCTGCATACTGGGGCGAGCGAGGTCTGGGGTGGGGAGGTGCACGCACCTGAGCTGGTGTGCTTCAGCCTGTTACACTCGTTCAGTCTGTTTCCAAGCTGCTAACTATGGCTGCTAGCATTCTGGCAGCCACCCTGCCCAGCTGCAGCCAGCTCAACCAGCAGCTAGTTGTGGTGCCCCGTGCCCGCACCAACCCAGGTAGATGAGGAGGCCTCCATCCGCGCCAACACCACCGTCCTGCTGGGCAACATTGCCAAGTACTTGGGGGAGAGCACCTGCAAGCGGGTGCTGCTCAATGCCTTCACACGGGCGCTCAAGGCAAGAGGGGCAGCTGCTAGTACACATGTGCTCTTCATGGATGCAGGGGGCCAGCCTCTTTGTGAGGCAGCATGCTCCCAAGTCGTGCTCGGCTTGATTTGAGGCAGCAGTTACGAGACAGTCGTTGCTGACCTGACCTGACCTGACCTGACCTGACCTGACCTGACCTGACCTGACCTGACCTGACCTGACCTGACCTGACCTGACCTGACCTGACCTGACCTGACCTGACCTGACCTGACCTGACCTGACCTGACCTGACCTGACCTGCCCTGCCCTGACCTGACCTGACCTGACCTGACCTGACCTGACCTGACCTGACCTGACCTGACCTGACCTGACCTGACCTGACCTGACCTGACCTGACCTGACCTGACCTGACCTGACCCGACCCGACCCGTCACCCGACCCGACCCGACCCGACCCGACCCGACCCCCTTAGACCCGACCCCCTTAGACCTGACCCCATTAGAGCTGACCCCATTAGACCTGACCCCCTTAGACCTCGACCCCGGCCTGCCAAACCCCTCCCATGACGGCTGCTCTCACCCTACCTCTTGTGACCTTGTGGCTGGGCTCTGCCTGCCTAGTTTCCTCCTGGATTTTGGCACCCTCCCCCCTGCAGCTGCGGCAGCCGGTCCAGCTGCAGTGGCCTCCCCTGCTGCGCAGGACGTGTTCCCACCCGCCAAGATCGCCGGGCTGCGTGCCATGGTGGCCACCTCCCAGTACCATGGGCCTGAGGATGCTGCCCTGCGCATCTTACCCGCAGTGGCCCCCCTGGCCATAGAGCCAATGGCTGAGGTACGCACCCACAACTGCCTGAAGGCACCCGAGCCGCAATGCTGAGGCCTGCACAATGTCCAGCGTGGCCTCCATGGGCTGGGCCTGCAGGGGTGTTGTGCCCGGTATGGAGGGCAGCAGGTCATGCAGGTAGGCACTGAGGCTGTGGCTTGTTTTTGCCTTGGCTGTCACCCTGATCAGGTGCGACTGTGATTCCCTGATCAGGTACAACTGATCAGGGACGACTGTGATGCATCTGCCTGGCCTGTCTGGTCCCTCCTGGGTCAGCCAGGGGCGACTGGGTTCCCAGGGCAGGCAGTGCCTTGGTCGTGCTGTTAGGATGCCGTGGAGCTGCTGCCAGTCGGCTGGCCCCTCTGCCTGCACCTGGTCAGGTGCGCGCCGCAGCGCTTCAAGTGCTGGAGGTGTTCACCCAGGTGTTGAAAGAGCATGATGCCAAGCGTGCAGCTGACCCGGTGGACAGTCACATAGGTGAGGCCGCCTGCACCACCCACTGTAGCTGCTGCCTAACTAGCATTAGGGCCATGGGGCTGCCTTGGGTTGCCTGGTTGGGCTTTGAAGGGGCTGAGTAGGGTGGCTAGCTGGTGTCCTTCCCGTGGTGAAGCCTGCAGGTCATGCCCCATGCGCCCCATGCAATGACCCATGCAAGCATCATCACAATGCACAGCCCTGCTCTTATCATGCTTTGCCAATATGCTTTGTGATCAGCAGCAGCAGCAGCAGCAGCAGCATTTTCACTGGCAGCAGCAGCAGCATGTTTGGCGGCAGTCAGTGAACGGGCTGGTGGGGGAACCTAGCTTGCAGCAGTCACATGACCTGGTGAGCCTGCGCCGTGTGCAGGGGGCATGGGCACAGCGCAAGGTGCTGCCGGCGCTGGTGGTGGGGCGCCTGCCCTCACTGCGGGCTCAGCCATGCTCACATGGGCAGTGTCAAGCCTGATGACCACCACTGGCCTGGCAGCCAAGCCAGCAGCAGCCAGTGGCACTGGGCCCCCGGCAGCCACCATGGCCCCGCACACTGCTCCTTCCACACAGCCAGCTGCACCCTCCAGCACCAGGTGCGCAAGCTCAGTGGATAGAGACATAGGCATTCAGAAACTGCCCAGGTGGTCCTTTCTTGAGGTGCACCTTCAAACCCTTTGAGATACCTTTGGGCAAGCATGATCTGGGGTACCTTCTTGCCGCATCCTCTTGCTGACGCTCTAGGCCCACCCGCTCCTGAAAACAATGCTTAACCGGCCGACCCGTTCGCATGCATGCAAGCCCATTGCTGCCCCTGTAGAGCCCAGCCCCCTGTAGCAGCAGCTCCCCCCAGCCCCCTCCAACCGCCCTCTGAAGAAGTGGCTGACCCACCTTGACATGCATGCCGCACTCGCAGGGGACCCGTGTCCCAGGTCCTGCCCCCTGCAGCCACAGCCGCCCGCAAGGGCTCCTCTGCCCCTGCTGCCAGTGCCAGTGGTGGCGCAGGTCAGGGGGGCGATGGCTGGGGGGAGGCAGGGGACGGCTGGGAGGAGGAGGCGTTTGAGATTGATGATGAGGAGGCCAAGGCCCGAGCACGACTCACAATGAAACCCAGCGCAAGTCAGCCAAGCGCTCGGGTAGTGCCCAGCAGCTCACATGCAGGGGCTGCAGCAAAGGTGTCACCATCCTCTGGAGGAGGGGCAGCTCTGAGAAGTGGAGCTGAGACAGCCAGCACAGGTGTGCTGCGCAGCTTCACCATCTTGCTTCCAAGCGTCACCGCCTTACGGCACCATTTGAGCAAGCTTTGTTAGAAAGTGCCTTGCTGCTGAGATGGCTAGAACATGTGTGGTACACACCCCTTGGTATTAACTGCTCTGCTTGGACCGTCACTTCTGTGCTGCGTGACCAACCCTTGTTTGCAATCGCGCTGCTCGACCTCGATTGGAAGTGTGTGATTATGCTGGCGAGTTGCGTGTGCCTGGTGTTGTCTGCTGGTGTCCTTTGGTGAGCTGCAGGTGGCTGGGGCGATGGCAAGGAAGATGACGAGCCATGGCAGGGCTTGGGTGCCTCAGCCGCTGCAGCCCCTGCAGCCCCTGCAGCCCGAGCACGTACTGGGCCAACAGCTCGGGCGTCAGGGGCAGCAAAGCCCAAGGCTGCGGGGGGCATGAAGCTGGGCGCGAAGCCACTAGGCCAGCAGAAGCTGGGGGTCACCAAGGGCTTGGGATCCACAGGGGCGGCCTTCTTTGATGAGGACACTGATGCATGGTGACCATGCACTTCAGTCTCACTCAACATGCAACACCATGACAGGGCATGTAGCAGTCAGTCACCACCTTGCCGCTGCCGCAACAGGGTGGTTTGGGAGTCGCCTCAATGGGTATACAAGTGCCTCTTCAAGAATCTGATCTGATTTGCTGTTCTGCTGCACCATGCACCCATGCATCCTCAATGTTGTCGTCACGCCTGCCATCCTGGTGCCTTACCGCTGACTGCCTGGTGCACCACAGCGGTCGTATTGGGTACTCAGGTTTCGGCAGGGTAGCTAGTAGACAAAAGAAGGTCTGGGAGGCTTCCCTGGTGGGTTAGCAACATGCGTAGCCCTGGGTACATAATCACAGGTGCGGAGTCACACAACTGAACAGTCTGCATGTGTATTCTTGCGTGCGGAGGTGTGCTGGCCTGGATCTTGGTGAATGCAAAGCAGCGCCATGAGAGTAGGCTGCCGAGTCTGAAAAATCTACACGTCATTCTACAATTCTACAATTCTACACGTCTGCATCTACACCACAGCCCTCGTGGTCAGGCAGTAATGTAGATGGTAGGCACTCACGCACCTTGTCCATGTGCATTGTGTATACCCCACACAGCCCCGAAACCAAGGTTTGAGTGGTCCCGCCAGCGGTCCCTAGTGGTCCGACTCAAATGGAGGCCCTCGTGTGTGACGAAGGGGCTGCTGAGCTTGAACTTGTCGCCGTACAACCTCTGCCATCCCCCCTAAACCGTCTGGGTGAGCTTATGCGATGTGATTTGATACGCGTTAAATGTTACATGTACGCAAACTTACGTGGATGGAACAATCCCTAGCCTTATGTGCATGGTGAGGTTAGGACTGCATGGACGCCTGTTGCAATTCAAGCAATGTTCAAAAGTGCTTCTAGCAGCAGCGGTGCCATGCGGTTGACGCAACTTTAGGCACTCATGCTGAGCGGAACATGAGTTGCGCGGAACATGTGCAGCAAAACATACCGACAAGTACTTGACCCCAGGGGCTCTTGCCGTCATCAAGCCCTTTCAGCTATGTCTCTAAGGGAGCGTGACATGTTTTGAGATGACGGATCCCCTCAATGCCTTCCGCGAGGCCTTCCCTGAGCTTTACACCTCACCTGAAAAAGCTAGTCATAGCTGGGAGGAGGGCGAACCTGTGCACGCGGCAGGCCAAGTCGAAAATGGGACTCCTAGCACGCAGCCTGATGCCTACGAGGAGAAAATCAGTAAAATCCGAGGGAAAGTAAGCACGTCTCGCATGTCCGGCAGCTTTGCACCAGGCCCCACCAGGATACCTCCTCCCCTACACAGTTCGATTCCCGGCGCAAATCAGCTGACTCCCTGGAGCAATATCTCCACACTGCTGAAAAGGAAGCCAAGGAGGCCCAAGCGAGGGCGTTGGCGCAGGCTGATGCAGGTCAGCAGGACAGCTGTGCGTGTCAGCTGGCTAGCAGACCTGGTTTGTCGAGGCACCGCACAGCATGGAGCTGTTGGGCTAGCTGCAGCAACAGAGCAGGCGTGTCTCTGCACTTGCAGAGTTCACCCCAGCATGGCGAAACACTGGGCTACCCATGAAACCATCACACCTGCAGCTGGACACAGCCCGCATGGTGTCTGCGCGGCTGGTGAACCCCAAGGCCATCATGAGCCAGTACCAGCAGGTGTGGTGCTGGACCCTGCACGAACCCACTCATGATGTGTCTGGTCAGCCTGACAGCTGGGGCTGCCTGACCCAGCACATGTATCCCGTGCAAGTCAGACGGGGCTGTATTGTATGATTGGCCTGGACACCACCCCAGTTAGGATGTTGGGCGAGAGACGCTGGCATGACAAACAGCTCTTCACAGGCTGACAGACAGCTGCCAGCTGACACACACTGCTGTGCAACATGTGCCTGCCACACGTGCCTGCTGGGGCTGTAGTGCTGAAGCCCATGCCCTGGTGCTCCTGCGTGAAATGCTTGATGTACAGCTCTTGCAGCCGCTACAGCTTCCACAGCAGCTTCAGACAATGATAGCAGCCACAGTAGCAGCAATCAGCTGACATCCACCATGTCTACAGTAGTGTCTTTGAGGCCGCGGGATCTCACCCCCTGCCTGCACAACTGCCTGACTGCTCGAGGGGCGACTAGCCAGTTTGGCATGACAAGCAAGCTGACACAGCAAATGGCAAATGTAAGCTAACACAGCAAATGACAAAGCATATACTACTGTGACACAAGCTCCTGCTGCTGCTGCTGCTGCTGCTGCTGCTGCTGGGCCATGGTTACTCAACTGCTTTTAGTCCTGGCTGACAGCTTCATTTGCTCTAGCCAGCACAAATTCTGGCAGGAGACTAGCCCACAAGCCTAGTAGTCCCTAGCCAGCACAGCTCCAGCGGGTGCCATTTGCTCTCCCCAATGCGCAGGACGTCAATGCTGCAGTGCAGTCCCTGTATATTTCAACTGCCTGTCTGTGATGCTGGTTTGTGCTTGGCTGCCTTGCCTCACCCTGTGCCCTTTGGGGTCTGGTTAGGCTCAACCGCCTGCTAGTGTATGATGTGTGAGAGGTAGGAGATGCAGCCTTTTCACACACTGGTGCCGAGCTTGTTTGTCGTGCACGACTGGGTGACACTGGGCGTCATAAAATCAGGGTTCACACGTGCCGTACAGCCCAGCCCTTGGTCCTAGCGCCACACAACAGCGACCGCACGATCCTGGCAGAGGACCAGCCCACAAGCCTAGTAGTCCCATGCAGCCACAGCCCAGCCATTTCAGTGTGAATGTCCACAGCCAGCCCCAAGACCATGCCGCCGCTGCCCGCTGAGCAGCTCCCAGCTTCATCAACATGGTGGCAGCGGCCAGCACCGTCTCCAGGTCCAGCAATACTGATGGTGCTGTGTTAGCGGCACAGCTGCATATCTTCGCTCCATTGCTGCTAGCAGCGCCTGGTCAGAGCCAGTCTCCCCACTGATGACACGGGGTGCAGGTCAAGTCCAAGGAGCAGCTGCGGCCTCCCCACACCTACGAGTACAATGACACCACCATACAGCCCCACTTCCTCAAAGCCACAGTCAACACAGAGGTGAGGGCCAGCGCCTGATCCCATCAAGGTCATGGCTAGGACCAGGTTCAGGTGCGTGTGTGTGAGGGCGTGTGTTGTGTGGCTAAGGGGCAGGTGGGGTAGCACAGCTGTCTTGCACGACCAGCAAGAGCAGCGCAGCAGCAGCCTGGACATGCAGCTGCATGGCACCGCATGGCATTCACCTTAGCGGCCCACTGGCCTCCCCTTGCCTATGCCGCAGTCCCGCAAGGCCATGGCTCTGCCGCCCGCCAAGCTGGCTGAGGTGAAAGCAGCCTACCTGGCTGAAAGGCAGTGGCCCCACCTCACCCCTGAGGAGGTGGTGGCAAAGATTGCGGAGAGTGAGGAGCGGCGCAAGGTGCAAGACCTGCGCATGCCGGCAGCCCAGTATGACCTGGAGAAGAAGTGAGCGAGGGCAGCAGAACAACCATGCAAACACGCTGCCCGAGCTAGAAGGAGTGGCAGAGAGCAGCAGCTGGGTCAAGGCAGTGGGCATAGCAGCCTGTCTCAGACAATGAGCCAGGCAGCAGGCGCAAGCCATGCAGGTGTAGCAACTTCAACGTCGCCCAGCTGCAGAGTCAGCCAATTCTGGTGCCCAGACTAGCCCCCATTGTCAATCACACCACATCCATTAAACTCGTCACACTTGCTATGACTGCATGGTGCTTAACGCTGCATGCCAGCTCCTGTGTATGCCTCAGGATCATTGCCAACCTGCACCACAAGCTCACCTTCCTGCGCAACCCTCGCTACCCTGAGACACCCGCCCTGAAGGCCCTGCACACGCAGTTCATGCCCGGGCCTGCCTGGGCAGTCACTGGCAAGACCATCAGCAGCTGGGCCACTGACAGCCCGACCCCGGCCAGCAAGCCCAAGCCCCCCATCAAGAGCAACATGACGTCGCGGCCTGAGCGGGTCTTTGGGGTGGAGCCACATGAGGTGTGCCATCATGTGCATGAGGTGTGCCCTGATGGTGCATGCTGGCTCACATGCAGCAGCTGCAATTGCTGTCAGAACCCCGTTGGCTACCTTGGTCTTCCAACAATCCAGCCTCCCACCCCCACCTCCCTTGTCAGTTCAGTGGGCCTCATGGGTAAAAGTATCAAACCTCTTCACTAGGGGTCACCCGGCTGGCCACCTTGATCCTTCACCCACACCTCCTACGCCTACCTCACACCACCCATGCCCCTCGTCCCATCATCCCTCGCCCCTCGTCCCTCATCAGCCCAGCGGGAAACAAGTGCTGTCACCAAGGCAGAGTCATAGGACTCCTGCACTAGGGGTGGTGTTTTGTCTGCATGGGGTCAACATCACACACACACTCTTGCCTTCCTGTTGCCTTCCACCCGCACTGTTGCCTCCTGATAATGAGCAACTGATGCTGGGCCCCTCAGCAGACTGTTGTCAGCATCCGCCAGCTACTTGGGATGAGGGGTGGGCGGCCTTGGCCCTTGAGCCTACAGGTGCAGCATGGGTCACGTCAACCACCTCCACCCCAAGTTGTAAACCAGCGCTGTACCTGCCTAGGGTCATGGTCTGGGTCGAGGTCCAGGCACTAATCTCCACCAGGCTGCATCCAGGATTTGCCCATGCCAGGCAGGGGTCCATGACCCTTTCCTGCCATGCCACTGCCGCCCTGCCTCCTGGTCCTAGTCTCCCCTGCTGGCCTGCAGGTGGTGTTCACACACTATGAGGTGGGCCGGACCTACTCCCAGCTGGTGCATGTGCGCAACCTGACGGCCGTCATCCGCAGCATGCGGCTGCTGCCCCCCGCCTCCCAGTATTTCCACATGTCACTGCCCCGCATGCCCCAGGACAACGGCCTCATCGCACCTGGCATGGCCGCTGTGGTGAGGGGCAGGGCAGCCAGCCTGGCATGGGTCCAGCTAGGGCACGGCTGTTGATGCATGGCGCATGGTTGCACGTGTTTGTGCATGAGCTGTGTGGCTCGTCATGTACAAGAGTTAGCCCTGTGCCAGGCAGGCCAGTAGTACTGCATCCTGCATTGAACTCATATGCTACCATGCTGCTGATGTGCTACCATGCTGCTCGCAAGTCCATGGCAACAACCTTGCAAGGCATACAACATGACCCTGATTGACAGCATGCCACGTATCTCATCAAATGCCTCTACGGCAGCCACAATGTGTCACCTCCCTCCGTTCCCTTCATTATGTGTTAGCAGCCAGTCATGCTGGCATCAGGGAAGCTGGCATGCAATCACTGCCTCAGCCACAGTCCACAGCTGTTCGGTCTCAGTTGCCCATGTGACTGGCTGGCCCCAGGTGACTCTGCGCTTCACACCGGACTCGCTCGCCGATTATGATGACGAATTTGTGGTGGACACTGACCTGTCACGTTTCTCAGTCGCCCTCAAAGCCCGCAGGGAACCCCCGGCACTCACCCTGCCACAACTGCTCCACGTTGGAGAGGTAGGGCACCCATACCAGCATCACATGACTGTTGTGTGTGATGCATGCATGGTGCCACCTGAATGACCACATGCATGGCATGCAAGCATGGCGACATGCCACCATGGTACAATTGACTGCATGCTTTAACTCGTTGCTGCTCTCACCCCAAGGGAGCTCTGGCTGGTTGATGTGCCTCGCTGGCAGCAATACCCAGTTGCAGGTACAGGGCCACCGACAGGGACAAATGCAGCAAGGATAGGTGCCCCAGCTAGGGTTGAGCCACACCCCTGCCTGATCTGACCTGACCTGGCCTGGTGTAACTTGGCATGCAGGTGGTGTGTGGCAACCGCAAAGTAGAGCAGTTCATGTTCAGCAACCAGGGTGGCCCTGGAAAGTTCCGCATCATTCCGTCCTCCTTCTGGCCCGACAGCTTTCCTGAGGCACCCCATGACATGGCCCGCGTGGGGCCCTTTGAGGTGCGTGCCACCACTGCTTCTTGGCTGGCACTCCTTGTCTGACCAGTCTGACCAGCCCAACAAAACTTATTCAACAAGGAACAACATGTTGGACTGTGGGCAATCTCACTCAGATACTACAAGCATGTTGTAGCATCCTTGGTCGCACCCTTGATGACTACCAACCCCACACCGGTGGCACTCTTTCCTAGGGCTAATCCCCCTTGACCACTGGGCACCTCATCAAAACTAACAACTCGATGCTTTGTAAGGCTAACAGCCTGCTCAAACTACTAGAGCCTATGCATAGTTGCGGGCCCGGCCATCAATGCCCCGCCGGTACTCTGCAGCCCGGTGCAGCCTCTGCCTGATCTTAGGCAGCCGGTCATTGACCCGCTTGTAGCCCTGCTGGTACTCCTTGCCAACGGGGGGCAGGGCCTCCCTGTCCTTCCAGCTGCACAGCTCCAGGGGGCGCTGCATGCTCTCCCCAATGCGCTGGAAGTTGAGACAGGCGTTGGTGTCCCGGTCCAGCCACCTGCCCCATGGGGGGGGCTGGGGTGGTGGCACTGAGCCACTTGCAGCAGGGAGGGGCTGGGCAGGGGGAGGGGGAGGGGGTGGGGCCTGGGCTGGGGGAGGTGAGGGTAAGGCGGGGGTGAGTATAGGTAGGGCAGGCTGGGTCAGGTGGGGGAGGGGGGCCTGGGGCTGGACCTGCTGCTGGGAAGCCTTCAGTGGGCTGCCCTAGGAAGGACTGGAGCAGCATTGATAGGCACAGGACTGCTGTTAGGCAGCACTGCTTGCTGCCCATGGTCATGCGCTTGTTCATCTCCGTCACAACAGCGTCAACTTGCGCTGGGCTCAGATCAGGCCGCGCTGCCTCCACGAGGCTACGAATGGCAGCCTTGATGACCTGGCGCCGCTCTCCAACTACCTCTTGCTGCCCACAGCCACTGGCACCTACATACATGGGACGGCATAGCACACGCGCAGCGACTTGATTCAGGGAGTTGCAGTGTCACGTGGTGTACACTGCGTCGCTTCGTCAGGGGGCCCTAGTCTTTCGTCAAGCTTTACGGCTTTACGGCTTACCGGCTGCACTCTGTGCGGGGCGCTTGCGTTTCTTATTCCGCGACATTTGAGGGATTCAGCAACATTATCCAAGCGGAGTGGCCGTGCGGGGTGGTGCATCAGGTCGCCATCCAACCAGAGTGCCGGCAACCGGAATGAGGCGGAAGTGATATTACACATGTCACACAATGCAGACACCCCATCTAGGAAACAGATGCTTGCCTGCCTAACTCCTGCCTGTCTGACCAGACACTGCAATGTTGTAAAGACCAGGCCATCTGGCTGACAGCTCTGTCTCAGGGCAGGTCCATCTGACAGGTTGAGACTTTGACTTGGACCTGTTGCAGCCTTCAACGGCACCTGGCTCATCAGCACCTCCCTCATCCCTCAGCTCATCAGCACCTCCCTCATCCCTCAACTCATCAGCACCTCCCTCATCCCTCAGCTCAACAGCACCTCCCAACTGCTGATCAGCCCCCTTGTCCCGCACTAGGGCCTCCATTTGAGTCGGCCCACTAGGGACCACTAGGGACCGCTGGCGGGGCCACTCAAACCTTAGTTTCGGGGCTGTGTGGGGTATACCCAATGCACATGAACATGGGGCATGAGTGCCCACCACCTACATTATTGCCTGCCCGCGAGGGCTATTGTGTAGATTTGGCATGACCTGCAAGCATTAAATGTAAGCTGATTACAGCTCAAGAAGGGGTCACACACTACTGTGCCTCAGCAGGCTGCTGCTGCTGCTGGGCCTTGAGTAGGCGGTCTCGCAGCCGCTTGTAGCCCAGCTCAGGGTACTCCTTGCCCTTGGCTGGCAGTGCTCCCTGGTCTGGCCAATAGCACAGCTCCAGCGGCCGCCATCTGCTCTCCCCAATGCGCTGCATATTCAGCGCTGCATTGCAGTCCCTGTCCAGCCACCTGCCTGGCTGTGGTGCTGCTTTGGTTCTAACAGCCTTGCTCTTAAGCTCAGCTGCCTGCTCAGCCTTGGTGCGTTTGCTGCGCTTTGCTGCGCTTTGCTGGCAGGGGAGTGCTGGGACCTGGCTCTGAGGCTGTTGGCTGTGTGGCTGCCTGGCTGCTGCATGGGCCTGTGGGGGCTTGCGAAGGGGCACTACAGGGCATGACATCAGGCCCATCAGGCCCCGCACAGGCTGGTCACGCTGCTGGCTCCAGGCTGGGCGCAGCAGGCGGTGTTCCACCTGCCCTTTTTGGGGCTTCCAGCCTGTAGGCCTGGTGGGCTGCTCATGGTTTAGCTGCTCCTCACACGGCTATTGGCCATTCACTGCTGAGCTGACCCGGCTGGCACGGTGCTCATCCACTAGCACCACCCTGC
Source organism: Haematococcus lacustris (assembly GCA_030144725.1). Classification (NCBI taxonomy): domain Eukaryota; kingdom Viridiplantae; phylum Chlorophyta; class Chlorophyceae; order Chlamydomonadales; family Haematococcaceae; genus Haematococcus; species Haematococcus lacustris. The sequence continues at coordinate 11,110,777 of JASKMD010000012.1, forward strand.
CCCACAGCAGGTCTGTGCCCTTGAGCCTGCATACCACCTTGCGGTGCCCTTCTGTTTCTTCCGAGCCATTGCGCGCTGTGCTTTCAGACGACTGTGGCTTTTTATAGCAACTTGAGTTTTCCCGGAGATTCATGGAGTGACGAAGCTCTGTCATTCCGGGATTGGCCTGGGCATTATTAGGCGTTTAGCGGAACGCCAGCCTGAGGAGAAGCTTAAGCAGATTAGAAACAGCGACACAAGCAGAAGCATCACCCCGCTCCTCAGCCTAGCGGGCAATAAGTATCACGCAAATGAAAAAAGGAGTAAAATGAAGCAAGATGGAGTACCTCACACATGGCTGCTTACCACCATTGCCTGGCCTCCGTAATTGGGCTATAGCCTAGAGTTGGCATGACGTGCATGCACTAATGACAGCCCCAGCGCCCGCCATACTGCTGGCACTGCTGAGTTGGCGTGGTGGATTGTGCAAGGGAGGGGCGACATGGAGCTGATGTCTGGATGGTCTTCGTCACTGGTGATGTGCTGGTCACTGTGGTAATGTGCACGGCATCCCATGAGCTGCATGGCCCCTGCCTGCTTGACATGGCTCCAGGTGTGGCCCTTGTTCTTTGACATGGCCAGGGGCGATGAAGTGGTCATCAACGTGGGCTTTGAGCCTCACCAGATGGGCACTGCTCGAGAGCGCCTGGTGCTGGTGTGCGATAACTGCCAGGTGAGGGGCTGTCTAATGGTAGGCTGGCTTGTCAGGGGCTGCCTGGTCAGGGGCTGCCTGGGCCCAGTGTATCAGAAGTGCTCGCCTTGCTTGCTTCGGGTCACCTATCAGACCTGTGTGCACCTTGCTTAGTAAATGCAGCCATACGATTAGTTCTCGTTTCAACGCCCAGCAGCCATGGGTTGAGGGTTGAGGGCTGAACATGTATAGATGGATAACAACAATAACAATTACCAGAGGCACCACCACCGCCTGGGCTGTCATGAACCCTGCAGGCCAGGAACAATGATGCACGCCACCTTGTTGTTTGTGGCGGTCCGTCACCACACCTTAGGTGGAATCTGGCAGGTTTGCGTGGGGCAAGCGCACCTTGAAGCTGCTGTAGCCTGAGATCAGCTTGTGTGGAAGTCCCGCAGTTGTCACTTGACGACTCCTGAACATGACCTTGCAGTGCTGCCTGTTGGGGCTGCAATAGGTCCGGGACTTCACCATCCAAGGCTTGGCATCAGAAGTGGATGTGCAGCTGGAGGCAATCGACGGCCTCTTCCTCAGCATGAACCCCAGCACGGCAGCTGGCGCGGCCACTGCCACCGCCGCTGCCAACTCCGTCACGAACTCCATGACAGGCAGCGTGGCAAATGTGCCGGTACCTCGCGTGGCGCGCCGCAGCACTAGCACAGACCAGCGAACCTCCATGTCCAGCGACCACGTCCCCAGGGCATCCATCGCAGCAGCTGGGTCGTCCGCAGCACCAGTGCCCGCCCGCCGCAAAAGTGCAACCGTCGCTGTCGTACCGCCGGAGCCCTTGGACCGTGCGGCTGCTGAGGCTGTATTGGACATGCCCCTGTGGTTTGGCGAGGTCGTGCCAGGCAGCGGCTTTACGAAGAAGTTGGTCGTCCGCAACACAACCACACTGCCTTTCCCTTTCAAGTGAGTCTTACTCTCCGTCCATCAGCCAAGGTTGTTTCTGCAGAGCTACTCAACAGCCTTGTTACACTCTGACGCTGTGCCTGCTGGAAAACTGCAAGGTCTCATGCATGTGTATGCTAATGCACTGTTCATTGGCATTTCCGCTGTAGCCAGCATGCAACAGCACACCATTCGGTGTGTGCAGGTGGAGCATGGCTGCTTTCCCTCAGACCCGCACTGCCAAGCCCCTCAACCAGCCGCTGGGAGTTTCCCGCCTCCCCCTTGACCCCCTGCATGCGGCTGTGTCGGCACAGCGCAGTGGGGAGCCTGAGGGAGGTAAGTTCGCCTCGCCACAGCCATGGCCAATCGCTGCCAGGCATGCCCCCCTTCCATCTCCTTCCCAATCCTTCCTTACCTTATCCTTCCTGAGTTTTCTTTTGAGTTGTGTGCTGATGTTTGATGGCCATGCAGTGTGTTCAATGTTTCCTTTACCTCCAGCTAGTTCCTAGTAGTATCAAGCCATATCTAGATTGCTTCCACTTTTGCATGCTTGCATGGCACGGAGTCTGTTGTGAGGATGGCATGGACAGCACTGCATGCACCTGTGGCTCAATAGCTAGTTTTGTGTTGGCCCCATGCTGCCATGCAGTCCAGAAGGGCCAGGTGGACCTTGTGGCTCTGGGCATGGATGACGACTCTGCCTTCACGGTGGAGCCGTGTGAGGGTGTGATGCAAGGCGGGGCACGGGTCGAGTTTTGCATCATCTTCCTGCCGTCATCCATCAAGCGGTAAGAAATCGGTGCTTGCTGCTGCACGCCAGCAGGTGTCAAAATGCTGTAGCAGGGGCTTTCAGCCACAGTGTGTTGACTAGGGACACGAACCCATCACACCTGTGCCAGCAAGGGGTGCAAGCATGCCCAACAACATCTCACAACACCGTGCCCAACCACCCTATATCACAGAAGAATACTCCAGGCATTGTGTGGCATAAACCAAGTACTCGTGTGCCCTGACACCTGCCTAACTTGCCTCACCCTGCCCAGGTACTTACGATGGGCACAGCTGAAGGTGGACAAGTCCATGCAGCCCGGCAGCCTGCAAGGCAACACCGCGCGCTCCGCTGCGGCCTGTGACGTAAGTGTGCTGGAGCTGGGCGTGGAGGGTGTCGGCGCGCCCCTGCTGTACGACCTGTCGCCCAGGCGGCTCGTGATCCCCGGCAACCTTACGCCCGGCAGCGAATGTGTGAGGCGTGTCACACTCACCAATAACTCCCGCGCGCCCGCGCGCTTCAAATTCGAGGGTGGGTCGGAGGTGGAGGGGGTGCCTGCAACAAGAAGCGTTTCATGCGTTGCGCAGTCACTAGTCACGCAATGGCAGGTGACGGCGCTTGAGGGCAGCATGTTCAGACACACTGCGATGTGGAAGGTGTCAGGATGCATGACAATAGGGGCTACGTGGAGCAATAGCAGCGCAACGTGTGAGGCAGGGCCAGCCAAGGGGAAGTGTGGTTGTGGTGCAAGGTAGGCGATGGGATGAGCCAGGGCCACCCATGACCTCGCAATTGTAAGTGCCTGGGCACTACCTCAGCTGGAAATTGGCATTGTCATGCAGAGCAGGTTTGAACAATATTCAGGAGGGTGTCAATGTGAGCAACTGTACAGGGACCTGTGTGGACCTTACCTAAACCTGCCAACCAGCCCACCTTCATTGCCATCCCTGCCTGCCTGTCTGCCTGTCTGCCTGCCTGCCTACCCTCCCGCTTGGCCACAGGGCAGCACCAGTTCCTGCAGGTCCAGCCTGGGGAGGGTAGCGTGGCCCCCTTGGCTTGCGCATCCCTCTTTGTGCGCTTCCTTGCCGGCAGCACTCTCGGCCCTGTCCACCATTCCCTCTCCTGCCACGTCCAGCATGGCCTGACTAGCAGCTTGGAGGTAGCAGCAGAGGTGGTGGCCCCCTCCGTGGAGCTGCTCACCACTCGCATTGACTTTGGGCTAGTGCGGCTGAAGGGGGAGGAGGTGCGCCGCATCCACATACGTAACACCAGCACCACCTGCGACACTCACTGGCAGCTGGAGGAGCTGGTGCAGCCACGTGCGCTGCGCAGCAGCAGTGAGCATCAGGTGAGTGGGGCAAGCAGCTGGAGGGGTTATCCCTGGCTGGTAGTAACCCAGGTAGTAGCAGGTGCAGCAGGCAGGGTGGGTGACGGTCACGGCATGACAGGGAGGACGTAATCATGGTTAGCCCGCCAGGCAGCAAGGCACGGTGCAGGGCATGAGAAGGTGGTGTCCCTGAACCCCACAGCTGAGTGCAGAAAGCTGCACTCAACAGCGAAAACACTTTGCTCACACCCTCCTACATGGTAGTGAAGGTGGGGAGGCAGGGGTGGACGGTGGCCTCATCCCAAGGGCTGCTGCCAGCCTCAGCTCTGCACCTCTGCACCTCTACACCTCTGCACCTCTATGCCTGTACAACGCCTGCTCACCCTCCCTCCCTTGCAGAAGTCCAGCTTGAGTTCCGCCGCACACACCCCTCAGCAGCAGTCCAGGCGGCACGGGGCCCCCAGCTCCAACCCCTCCACCCAGCTCCACCCCCCCTCCCTCCCCACCTCACCAGCGCCACCCCACATGAAGGACGACCCCACCGCCCTGCTCCACCCTTCAGTCAGCTTCTCAGACCTGCAAGGCCCTGGGCCCCGCGCCTCCCTGGACCCCAGCCTCAGCCCCAGGCTGCGAGCAGTCAGCAACATGGGCCCGGGGCTGGGTGGGCAGGCGGCTGATGCAGGGGGACCCCGTACCCACATGTCGTTTGACCCACCCTGGGGGTGCCTGGCACCTGGTCAGGAGGGCCATGTCCTCGTCACCTGCCACGCGCTGTCTGATGGGCAGCACCATTCCGTCATCAAGGTACGGCACCTGCCCTGCCCCTGTCGCCTCAGCTCATGCCAGGGGTGTGCCAGCCACAGGGCTGCTTGTGCTTGTGCCACAGCAGCTGCGCTTCTGGCCATGCTACCCTTATCACCACATCCCTCCTGACACACCCTGATGGGCTACGCCAGCTCTATCCCTCACACCCACTCCCCGCACCTGCACCCACCTAGCCTCCACGACCGCTGTCATCCTGCTTCAACCCACCTGCCCAGCTCCACACACACTTTCCCTTCGCCTGTAGCTGCCTGCTGGTGCTCGTCACTGGCTGTTGCTGCTGGCCCCTGCCTGTCGCGACGTTCTGCTGCTTGTCGATGCCTCCTGACGCAGCTGGTGTCTGGCCTGGGCCCTGACTTGCGCCACGGCCAGTTACACTGCCTGGAGGCCTTTGCTGCCGTGGTCACCCCCCGGGCGGTGGTGAACCGGCCAAAGGTCGACCTGGGCATCACCTTTGTGGGCGTCACCGCACGCTTCTCCTTCACCCTCAAGAACCTGGCGCTGCTGCCGCTGGACTTTGCGTGGACAGTGCAGGGCCTGAGGGGCAGCCAGAACGCTGGGGCTCTGCCGGAGTCGGTGCTGGATGCAGAGATGAAGATTCGGCCAGAGGCGGGCACACTGGCAGCAGGTGAAGGCAGCAGGGCAAACTGGTAGCAGGGGTGCGTTGGGAGAGCAGGGCGCTAGGTCTAGGCCATAGCAGGGCCGGGCCCATGGTCAGGTGTGGTGGCACGCTTAATGTTGTTAGGGTACAACATGAATGGCTGCTGCAGCTGCTGTACGCACCGTGAGTAACAGACATTGCCGCCGCACCACCCAGGCTCCCTCCTCTGCGCTGCCTCCCACTCTCAGCCCTGCCCACTGCCCACTCGCCCTGCAGGCCAGGAGCTGGACTTCACGGTCCGCTTCACGCCCCAGGTCACCGGGCAGCTCACCCTGTTTGGGGTGTGCTATGTGGAGGGCGCCCCCTTGCCCACTGGCTTCCAGGTCACCACCACAGCCAGGGGCCTGGACGTCACTTATGACCTGCTCTCACCGCAGCAGCATGAGCGCTGGGCCGCTGCCCAGGCCAACCCCAGGGTCAGGAAGAAGCGGGAGGACGTGGACAACTTCCAGGGCATGAGTGAGTACAGGGGGGGCCGCAGAGGGGCTGGGCAGGGGTGGTAAGGGCTGGGCAGGGGTGGTAAGGGCTGGGCAGGAGTAGGTGACATTGGATCCTTAAGTGTCAGGAGGGGGACTGCACATAGGCTCATGGAGTGGTGTACTTGTAGCAAAGCTACATGATGAAATGCCAGTATGTGTGCATGGGCCATCGGCTGTCCTCATGACACCAAACAGCATGCCTGGCGTTTTCCGTGAGGTCATTCAGCTGCAGCTGTTGCCATTGCTGCTAATGGAGTTCGCACTCCTGTCGCTGCAACTGGTGCGGTTGGTGATGCTGGTGCTTGTGGGATTGATTGTGTGCTGTCAGTCGTCATCATCATCATCATCATTACATGGCATCCACTGACATTCGCTGCAGATTGTAAACCACCAGCATTGCTGCAGAACATTAAACCGATAAATCCATCGAATTAGGCGCTGTCATTGCGGGCTCGTCATTGCTGTTGGTGCGCACTGATGCAGCTCACCTCCCGCCAGAGGTGCTGGCCAAGCTAGGCAACAGCCGGCTGGCGCAGCGCAGCTTCATCGGAGGGGCCACCGCACCCCCCTTCCGCCACCATGTTGCTGCCTTTGGGGAAGCGGTGCCACTGGGGGAGACCCGCAGCCTGTGAGTGAGGAGCTGGGTGTGTGGGCTGGGGCTGGGTGTGGGCCAGTCAGGTCAGGGACAGGGCTCAAGTCAGCCAGGTGCCAGCCTTCGCCATCAGCACTGACAGCAGATCACGCCCAGCACATGACGCCCCTGCAGCAAGGGAGACATGGGCATCCACAAAAGTCTAGCAAACCCCTTGGCATAGGGCGGTTGTGCCCAGTGCGACCTGTACTTGTCACACAGCGTTCAGGGGACTCAGCCACACCAACATCCCTCGTCCTCTGCTTCATGGCTTGCAGGTGCCTTGTGGTTACAAACCAAACCGCCATTGCCACCTCCCTGCACACCTGGCTGGACTCCTTCGGCGTGGATGACCTAAACAGACTGACTGGCCACTCCAATCCGACTGTAAGCAAGACTGGGCAGAACACGGGTGCTGACCCCGCTGCTGACACCACTTGCAACTGTGTGACAACATGCCGGGGTGTGGAGTACCAGGTCGGCGAGTTTCCCAGTAGCAGTTCACATGCCGCCCCGCCACGACTCATCTCCGTATGAGTACAGCTCTGTTCTAGGCGCGACAGCACTTACCAACAAATGCATTGTGTTTTCATGACCGTGCTTGTCACAGAACGCGCATGGACGGCACGCAAGCAAAACTGCCTCAATCGGCGTCGGGCTGGGCGTAGACTGGGAGGCTTCAGAGTCTCGAGGTCGCAGCACACTGACGACAGCTGCGTCCACAACGATGGCTTCTCCGAGACGCAGTGAGGCAACCGGTGCCGGTCATCCAAGAAGCTCAAAGTGCGGTACGGCTACGGCTCAAAAACCGCCGGGGACGGCCGTGTCACACCAGGCTGCGGGTGTGACCTGGACGGAGCTAGGCGCTGCCGGGCGGCAACTGTCAGCGGACAAAGGTGCGCGTCACACCGTGCACTTGTGACTAGTGCGGAACGAGATTAAGGAGGTAGTTGGGAGGTACTACATGGGGACTCATTTTGGTGATGGGCCGCCCATAAGCCAAGGCATGCTACCAACACTATGCTGGGGTTGATGGGCTTGTAGGCAGCTGTAATGTTGTGGCTTACACCGCTTAAGCCGTCAGCCGTTAGGCTGCTAGGCCGCCCTCCCCCTCAAGGGGTTCGGGACAGCTGTGCAACACTCTTGTTCATCAACTCCCTGTACCAGCTGTGCCGAAGTTCCAGCATTGCCAACATGCTTGGTTGATTGCACATCAATAAGTACACACAAGAGCATCAGTAAAAATTGCCAGCGCTAGCAGCAGCAGCAGTTAAGAAGACATCTTCATCATGTCACTGCTCCATGGCTGCGCTGCCTGACGCATGGTCGCAGGCCTAGCCCAAAGCTTCAACCACTCCCAGGCCTCCCGTGCCCCTCGCAACCAGCCCTTCCGCCTTGCTGACACCACAGACAAGAGCAGCCCCTTCCGCAGCGCAAAGGGAACGGACATGATGGCTACGCGCCGCCTGCAGCAGCAGGCTGAGCAAGTGTTGGGCAGCAAGGTGTGGCTCCTTGCTGGCTTGATGCTTCAAGAAATGCAAGGATGTGTGCATGCTCTAACGCAGTGCCCTGGCACCCACCTGGGTTGCTGTTATCATTGGACGCTATCCTCACTTTCATCATCAAAGCAATCACATCCAATATCTTGTCGGTACAGTGCATGTGCAGTATGGGCCATATGGGATACCATGCGTCGCCCTACAGTGCTCTTATGTCCACTTACTTGTGGTGCATTTCATGGTAGGGCATGGTAGTGCATGGTGGTGCATGGTGGTTGCATGGAACACGTCTTGATGTGGACGACAGGGTGTGGGGTGCAGCATGGCTTGACTGGCAGACTGTGCTGCGGCTGCCACTGCCTGCAGGGCCTGGCTGTGAGCGTGCAGCCGCCCTCTGCCCAGCTGCCCGCCTGGAGCCGCGTGGTGCTCAAGCTTTCCGCCTTCAACGACATGTGTGGCGACTACTTTGACACCCTGCATGTCCAGGTATGGGTGGGACCTGGCAGCCAGGCAGGTGGGCGAGCAGGTGGAGGGGCACAGCTGTGACAGGCAGGCAGTTGTGGTTCCTGCGCTCACTACACACTCTTGCTTCATCGACCCCCAGTGGCCACCGTCATCCCAGCAACTTAGCAATTGCCCACACATGCTGCCTCATCACGGCCTCATAGCCACCCATGCAGCCAGAGCAGCTTCCTGGTGCTGTCAGGCCTGCCCAGCCTGTGTGCACTGTTGTGTGAGTTGACTTGACCTGAAAGGATGAAGCCTCAGTTCAGCACTTCCCTCATCAGCCCTCCCTTATAGGTAGAATCTGGTCTGCTCACCAGCTCACGGTTCATGTTCACAGCTGACTTTCACGGCTCATATTCCAGCTTCAGCAGCCCTGAACATGACCTCCCTCACCAGCACACGGAACGTCAGTACAGCGCTGGCTACTGATGGCTGCAGGTGGTGTTGATAGGCTTACCTAGTCTGTGTGCTCTGTCGCGTGGTTTTACACTACCTGGGTAGTGGAACGTCAGTCCAGCATTGGCTGCTGATGGCTGCAGGTGGGCAGCCTGCCCGTGCGTGACTTCCCAGTCAGGATAGGTGTCACCGGCACCCCCTTGGTGGTCCAGAAGGAGCGGGTGCTCACCAGGGGTCTGCAGCAGCGCAGCGCTCAGTGGCACACTGACCTCGCCTTTGGCCAGCTGCCCGCGGGCGTGCAGCTGACCAAGACGTTCTACGTCTTTAACACGGGCGCTCTGGGTGAGTGACTGCCTCAAGGCGCTGGGCCGGCAGAACTTGGGGAAAATCAAGGGGGCGGGGAGGGGACATGCGGGGTCACGCACGCGTTTGCAGTGGGCAGCTGAGGGCAGGTGCAGTCTGGCAAGCAGTGGGTGGGCAGATGGGTGAGCCATCCCCTGCTGCCCCAAGGTCGGTGGTGTCTCAAATATGGAAGGGCACAGGCAAGTGCATGATGTGGCACCAGCTGGCATGCACTCGAGGCATGCCCTGCACTTGTAATGAGCAGCAAGCAGGGCATGATGCACTGCAGTGTGGTGCAGGCGGAGTAAGCCAGGGGCAGCAGGGAGGAGCATGCAGTGTGGCTAGTCACCGCCATCGTCACCACGGCATGCCATGTCCGTCTCCATAAACCTGGAGGATCAGGGTTACCTCCTGCAGCCACTCGCCCACATGTCAACATGCTGACCCCTCCCCACCGTGGCTGCAGACATGCACCTGTCCTGGACCTTCATGCGATACCAAGACGACAGCGACTGCGACAACCCCAGCGCCACCATCTTTAACGTCAAGCTGCAGGTCCCAGGCGTCGGCTCTCCTGCCCCAGCAGGCCTCACCGCCAAGCTGTCCAACCCCTTGTCCGCCACCCGAGCCCACAGCGTCACTGTCCCTCACCTCGACCGCAACTCACAACATGATCCGTACGCCCCCAGCACCGCCCCACACACCCCTGGCACTCCCTCACATCCCCAGTTCGACCTCCAGGGCCTCACCCCACCACTCCCTGGGCCTAGCTTGGCCAGCAGCCCCTGCCCACCCTCCTCTCTCACTGCCCCCGACAGCGCTTCTGCCACGCAGCCCGGCCTGACACAGCTACCTGTTGACGATTTACAGAACGAGCTCCTTGCCGGGCGCCAGCTGTCCGTCTCGCGCACGCTGTCCCGCTCTGGCAGTCGCTCGCAGCTGCGTCTGCCAACAGCGTTAATGGCTGTACCACCCATACCTTTGGGCCGCATGTCCGACACTGCCCGCGTCAGCAACGCGCGTGGAGGAGACGCCGATGGGCGTTTGAGCGGGGTGAAGATTGTGTTGGAACCCCATGCAGCGCCTGATGACAAGCCTTTCGTTGTGGAGCCGTTGCAGGCGGTGAGTGGGGTGGGGTCAGGCTCGCAATCCTAAGCTTCGAGCTGGTGAACCAGCAACAGGTATTGTCTCATTGTGTTGATCATCTGGGTGAGCCCGATCAGCCTTGTGACTCTGGGCAGCCAGGCCCATCACTTCCCACTTCCTACTGCACCACTTCCCACAGCAATAGGGTGTGGAGAGCTTGCCTAGCCTTCTGACCAACCTGATCAGCCTTGTGGTTCTGGTGGCCTGTCATACCACAGCGGTGCATTGTGCTAGCTTGTCTATGCTAGCTTGCAGCTCTCCTGGAGCCTCTGTGTGGTGATGTGGTGGTGTCAAATGCAGCCATGGGAGATACTGTAGTACTTGCGCTTATGTGAGGCAGTGTGAGCTTGTGCGCGCAGTCATAGCGCTTGCATGGGCACCGCACATGTAGCCCTGGCGTGGGGCTGCTGCAGGTCATCCCTGGGGGCCAGTCCCAGCGCTTCACCGTCACCTTCGAGTCGACTCGGTCAGCACCGCACAAGGGCTTCTTGTTAGGCAAGCAAAAGGTGCGGAACGGTGTGTGCAACATGACCATGCATTTTGGTTGCCTCATGCCTTGCTCTGTAGTCCTAACAACACCTGGATTGCCGTGTGGTCTTTCTATACACATGTCTGGATTGTCTGTAGCTGAGAATGCTTAGCCCACCTCCGTGGCATGTCTTGATGTGACCACAAGCTCCTACACAGATGGAAGTGTGTGCAGCAAGAATACACGAGTCGTACTGCCTGGACAGGCTGCCATACCAGGCATGTGTATTGTGCTCTAAGCTTGCGACGTGCATGTGTGATGTCTGTGTTGTGCAGGTGTTCTCACCAGAGCAACCCATATCGCTGAAGCTGTGGCCAACTGGAGCCGCAGGAGACTCCTTAGGGGTGATGCTATCGGGAACGTTCCACCCCTATGCGGGCCAGCCTCCCGCACCGCTGCAGCCGCTGCGCGTAGACCTTTCAGCTACCTCGCTCACATCTTGCTTGGAGCCCGACGCTCAGTCAGAGCTCAGCTTCGTGTGCCACAGCACGCAGACGTCCTCCGCGCCCGCCTACAACCACGCTATCACACTTTCAAATCGGCATGCCTGCCCACTCATGTTTTCGCTGTCGGTGGAGGGACCATTTTCATTGTTGTCCGCCGTCGCATCAGCTCCGCAGGACCCGGCGATGTACACCGGGACAACTGGGCTCACGACGCAACCTCCAGCTCCCGGCACAGCCACTGTAGCGCCGAGATGGGCTCGAGGACAGCTGTATCTCCCTCCTGGAGAAAGTGTGGACGCGGCAGTGCAGTTCCAGCCTCCCGCCGACCATCAACAGCAACGAGACGACTACGAGCTCAATGGCGCATTAATCGTTTCGTATGCGAACGGAGACGAGCAACGGCTACCACTGACCGCTCACGTCTTGCACCCTGCCCTCGCACTACGACACCCTCAACAGACACTCGGCAACAATTCCCAAGGTAGACGGCAGCTCAACGGTGACGATGAGCGACCACAGCATGACGCGACTGAGGCGCACGAGCAGCGAGCTGAGCATGCGGGAGACCCGGGCGCGTCAGCTCCGCCCGCTGCTCCCCTGCGCTTCGGCCGGGTCCACGTGGCGCGTCCCAAGCCATTGGAAGTTACCCTGCTCAACACCTCGCTGGTGGACGCCTTGTGGGCCGCGACGAATGCGAACGCTCTTGACCGTCCTCGATATTGTCGCGTTGAGGACGCGTCCACGGCTGCGGCAACGAGCGAGATAACATTTGGAGCGTTCACAGTGCAGCCGGCATGCGGTTTCCTGCCCGGACGAGGTTTGAAGCTTCCACGCACACAACGGATCACGGTCACCTTCGCCCCAACAGACGCGAAGGAGTACCGCACCACCTTGATGTTTAACGCACACAAAGGCCGACCGGTTGTCCTCGAAGTGGTTGGCCAAGGCTCATTTGACGAGACCGAGGAGTATGGCGGACTCTTATACCAATTGTAGCCTATTCGCCCCCGTGACCAAGATGTTGTGGGGCACTCGTCATCAAGAACTTCTCATACGTTTCCAAGCCATTGTCGGGTTTGCAGGCATTGTTGGGGTTGCACAGCTCAGTGCGGCGATGGCGTAGCATTGGCAAGCGGACGAGTGCGCCTGCGTGCCCATGATGTCACCTGACACGCTCATAGACATGGCTTACAATAGCGGTGGCAGGGAGTACATACGCGCGCCTATGTTTGTGAAATCCGTTGCATCATGACAGAATTACTGCTTGCTTAGGCGCTGTGGGTGGCCACCGACATAAACCCAAACTCAAATGTATCCACATTACATGCTAGGTGTGTCTCGACTGCAAAACCCTGCTAATGACGTTGTCCGGCGAGTGACCCAAGTGGCTCATGATCAGTTTGACCGGGACCGGACAGCGGAACCGTCATCAGCCAAACGGAGAGCATTGCCACCTTGTGGGAGGTGAGCCGGCCTCAGGCTGAGGCGCGGAGGTAGCATCTACAGCGCACGAGCACCACGACCACCCCGTCACTCAGTACTGAAGCTAGATTACCCAGAGTCAAACTTGTTGCTCCTTGTTGAATAAGTTGTGTTTGACTTAAGTTCGCTTCAGATTGTTACCTCGTTACTCTGCACGGGCCGACCTGACAGTAACACCGATTGGAGAGTTACGCCGTTACACTGGACGGCCGGCCGTCGGGCGGCCCCAACATTCAAAAAATGGCAGTAAACCGACCCCTGGTAGTAGGACGGCTGTAACTCTGCACTCGCTGCGCCAAATTTAATGCTAGCTGGCTCAGTATGTAGCCAACCCAGCCAGCTACCTTTCACCCATCCAGAATAATTATCCAGTCAGTAGGCCGTGCACAGCAAAGCATCAAAGTTAGTAATTCAAAATTGAGCCGGTTCGGGGCATGCAGTCATCGCTGCGACCGCGCGCGTCACTTAGGCTGCTCTACACAAGCTTTCGCGTCGACAGCAGCAGTCGGATCGGAGAGCGGTTGCGGCAATGTGGCACTGAGCCTACCTTCTCCCCATACCTTGAGGGCAATGCCACAGCTCGACCATTTGGACTTACAACATGCTACTTACTAGGTTGAGCTCATCTACGACAGTGTTACAAACGCTCATACTCAGATAAGGCAAAAGCTCACTTTGGTCTGTGACCCCCAACTCCCTTAGCCGATCTCAGGGCCAGAGCCATGCAGTCAGTCGCACAACTGCACACCATGACCGAGTTTGGACTCGGCTCCTCTGAGAGTTACATTCCCCTACATGCCACCCACCTGCGTGCAAAGTTTCATAGCTCAACTGCCGCCCCACAGCCCCGTGGCCCTGATTCTGCTTGGATAACATGATGTCACTTTGAAGATGTCAAACTGACAGAGGCCTGGGCTGTCTAATGTGCTATTTGTTTCAAGAAACTCGCCGACGGGTCTAGAACAAACATAGTGTGGCCATTTTCGTGTGGGTGCTGCGGATGCAACACAGTGAAGGACACAGTGGAGGAGGGGGGGGTGTAAACCGGTGATACCTAGTGTGCGCCGAACCAAATGGTGTATTCGGCGGAAGTGAGCACATCTATTATGTTTCATTCACCCCGTCTAGGTGCCCTGCACGCCCGGCAGGCATCGCGCTGGGTGTTGGCCGGACATTTCATTTGTGCACAACCCGCTCATTGCGCCAGGTGGATGGCGCTACAGGGATGTGGCTCACCGTCCCAAGGATACCCGTCTCGCCGCTGTTATTTGTTCGCGGGCACATGTGGCAGTACGCGAGCAAAGACTCCAATGGCTTGCGCTGATGGTCAAATGACGCGCATTGCTTTGCAGATACCAATGTGATAAACGGTATCGAAGACGGTGCAGATTTGAGAGTATTTACATGCACATTACCACCCCCATGTTGGGGCCGCCCGACCGGCCGGCCGACCAGACAGTAAGTACGTGCACACCGCCGACACTGCCATCACTGCTGCTAAGAAAGAAGCCCGGCATGTGGTGGCGCAACAGCGGTGGCAAGAGTTGCTGCCAGAGCAAGGGATACCCGTGTCCGCTACAGTGCCCCACACTTGGATACAATCATCGTCTCCTACACAGAGCGACTCCGTCGCCCACGGGCACGATGCTCAGGCTGATGCGCGGGTCATGCAACAGCTTGTGATTCAACGCCTTCAGCGCCATCGTCGCTTTGTCCGTCTCCTCCGGGTCTGCCACGCGGCCGTACCACAACACATTATCCTGCATGAGAGCAAGCACCCGGCGCGCCGCAAAAGCAGTTTGACGATGCCAACGACAGTGCTAGGCCACGTGCCAGGGGACACAAATGCTCACAAAAGAACTGCATGCGAGCAGCAATGACCACCCAGCTGCCAGGCTTCCAATCCATTTCATGGCCAAGTGAATTGGGCTAAAAGCTGGACGGACAGAGCACAGTGGCACACAGGGCCCTTGCACTGCAGCCAATGATGAGGTGGTACATGCCACTGCTGCCGGCACAGCCCACTCACAATGACAATCAACCCTCCTGGTCGCAATAGGCGCAGCAGGATCTCGTAATATGTGTCATAGCCCTGCTTATCAGCATCTGCGCCCAGGGTCCACAGCAGCAGCTTGTGAAGCATCCTAGGCAGCAACTAGGGGCCATCTGAGGCCAGGCGCTACCTGAGGCATTCAAACACCTGTTTGTGTGGCACGCTGAACAGCTCTGACTGATGTGCCCACAACTGCCACCGCCCTACCCAGCCCATGTTAGCCACTCCAGGCTCCTTTTGTCCCTGCCTGCTTGGCTCTCCTTGCCCAAAGCAAGGAGTACCAGCAGGGCTCCAAGCTGGTCAGTGACCGGCTGCTCAAATCCAGGCAGAGGTTGCACCAGGTCCAGAGGTAGATAGCCCTAATCAGATGCCAAGTGGTTGGGGAACAACACGTGCCACCAGGGATGGGGTTTGCAGTCATCAAGGGTGCCCTGATGAAGTTGTGATGATGAACCTGTAGTGGAGGGAGAGTACCCCACAGGCAACACCCTGCCCCATATTTCCAGCCCTTGTCTAGGTTTGACGCATGTCCCACATCCCAGGGCTGCTGCCAGCAGACGCAAGGCATGCAATAGCAAACTTACTGAGCAAGGCATACACCAGGAAAGGTAGTAGGCAAGGCATATCACAGCCTGCGTACTGAGCAAGGCACACAGCAACATATGTACAGGGCAAGGCACACGAGGAAAGGCATCCTTGGCCCACACACCCCACCACGCCTACCTATGAACGCTAAGTCGTAACTGTTTGGACCCTCTCGCTGAAGAGCATCTTGCAGTGACATCGCTGCAGGGCCCACCACGCCCTCCACCTGACGCCACAGTGGTGAGGCGTTGGTGTGATGAGCTAGGCTGGCTCCACCTAATCTGCCCACCCTCATTTGCCCTCACATAACCCCCTTTCCCTAGCTGGTTTTGAGAAAATCCCACTTCAGCATAGCTGTCCTGATAGCCCTCACCCTCACCCTCACCATCCTAACCCTGTCCTTTACCCTCACCCTCACCCCAACCCTTACCCTCACCCCAACCCTCACCCTGACTATCACCCTCACCCCAACCCTAATCCTAACCCTCACCCCAACCCTCACCCTAACCCTAATCCTAACCCTAACCTTTACCCTAATTACCAAAAGGTAACGGGCAGCCCAGGGCTTGGCTGGTTCCTACTTTATGCACAACTCCTGCTAGCTCCCAATACTTGCGTGCCACAGCCATGGTGCGCTGATCCATGTCCAGGGCCAGGAGGTACCCGTCCTCAGGGAGGGCCTGACAACATCACACACGCAGCCAGTGCACAGTCCGCCATCAAGGCTGTCAGGGCACGCATTGCAGCAATGCTGAGAGGCAGGTGCCTTGTACTGACAGTGCTGATGACAGCCACAGGAGCAGCAGTGCCTCCTCTAGCTCTACACATAGAGTCACTACCTATCATTTATCTCCAGGTCCAGCTTTGCTGCAAATGCTGCTGCTGCTGCTGCTGCTGTTGCTGTTGCTGCTGTTGCTGCTGTTGTTGCTTCCTACACAGCAAAACACTACATTACCGCCTTCTTCATCACTGCCGTCCCCTCTCCCTCCCCTTTCTGCCCCCTCCTGGCCTGTGGAGCCCTGAAGCTTGGCTGCCCATGGGCTGCAACAGTAATTGGTCAATTACCTTAATCTTTTGTACATCATCTCTCCAGAACATGCCTCGCCCACCTGGGCAATAGAGATGGAAGAGTAGCCGGTGAACACGCCAACCTCTATGGCCCTGCGTGCCCCTGTCAGCTCCACCAGCAGCCCCAACAGGCAGCCTTGCTCCGGAGTGATCTGCATCCGGTAGCCTTGCATCCTGCTGGTCTCCTCCCGCAGCAAAGCCAGCACCTGCAGCCAGGAGGCCACCAGGATAATGCCTGCTGCCCCTGCTGCCAGATGCCTCTGCTGCTCCTGCTGCCAGATGTCCCTGCTGCTGCTGCTGCTGCTGCTGTTGCTGCTGCTGCCACACGTCCCTGCTGCTCCTGCTGCCAGAAGTCCCTGCTGCCCCTTTTGCTCCAAGGGCACATTCACATGGCCAACCTGAAGCACATCACCGTCACCCTGGCCACTTGGGACGCTGTGTGGGAGGTGTACAAGGACCCCGAGTGGGCACAGCAGTGGCTGAGGCTGTACGGAGCCCAGGACCAGGCGCTGGAGCAGTTCTTCAAGAAGGTGAGGGTCAGTGGGTGGGTGGGTGGTAGGGAGGTTAAGAGACTGAGAGGTTGTGGGTTGGGCATCAAGTGAAAGAGTAGTTGACTGTGCCACGCCTAACCGGGTGCCACCATGTCAGCCTTCCTGTGTGCCTTGTGTGCATGGCTGCAGCTAGAGGAGGACATGGCGGAGGTGTCCATGGAGCGTCATGGGCGTGCCAAGCAGCTGGTGGTTTTATTTGGTGCAGCTAGCATTGGCACTGGGGGAGGCTGGGGTGCTGATGCGGTGCTGCGTGCCTGCTGCAAGGTGGTGTGCTGGTCCATGGGCACAGACCAGCTGCGGGGCAGGGTGGTGCTAGTGGATGAGCACCACCCGGGTCAGCTCAGCAGTGAATGGCCAGCAGCCCTGTGAGAGGCAGCTGAACAAGCGCAGGGCCACCAGGCCTGTGGACTGGAAGCCCCCAGCAGGGCAGGTGCACCACCGCCTGGTGCGCCCAGCCTGAAGCCAGCAGCGTGACCAGCCTGTGCAGGTCATGATGTGGTGCCCTGTAGTGGCCCCCCGCAAGCCCCCACAGGCCCTATGCAGCAGCCAGGCAGCCACACAGCCAACAGCCTCAGCACCTGGACCCAGCACTCCCCCGCCAGCCCAGCGCAGCAAGCGCACCAAGGCTGAGCCGGCAGCTGAGTCCAACAAGGGCAAGGCCCATGGCAAGGCTGCCAAAGCCAAGCCAGCACCACAGCCAGGCAGGTGGCTGGACAGGGACTGCAATGCAGCGCTCAACATGCAGCGCATTGGGGAGAGCAGGTGGCGGCCACTGGATCTGTGCTAGTGGCCAGACCAGGGAGCTCTGCCAGCCAAGGGCAAGGAGTACCCTGGCCTGGGCTACAAGCGGCTGCGAGACAAGCCACCCAAGACCCAGCCTGCTCAGGCGCAGGAGTGTGTGCCCCCTTTTTAAGCTGTCATCAGCTTACATTTAGTGCATGCAAGACATGCCAACTCTACACAATAGCCCTTCGGGGTCAGGCAATAGTGTAGGTGGTAGGCGACCACGACCATGTATATGCCATGTATAAGCCATGTGCATGCCATGAGCATGGGAACTCCACACAGACAGAAATATCGTTTTGTAGGGATCCACACTGAGTGTTCCACTGCAATGAAGGCTCAAGGTTCAGGGCTAAGGTGCTGCAAGGGCACATTCACAGGCAGCTAGGCGGTGCAGCCACGGCTATTCCTGATGCTGAGGCCTGCTATCCTGGCACATGCCAGGAATGGCAGTGCACGTGGCTTGCAGGAGGCGATTTAGAGCAGGCTGCAGGAAGGTGGCGTCACAATGGCACTGAATGCCTGCATGGTTGTGTCTGAAGAACTGTAAGCGTTTGCTACCAGAGTGAAGTCACTAGCGTAGCATGATATTCATCACTATGACTGTGTTTGTGAAGAAGTCCTTCCTACGTCACATTAGGGTCTGGCACACATTTACAGCCTTATAGGTTCCAGCGGGCTTGCTGCATCACCAGCAATAGCACCAGCAAGCAAGCTACAGCGCATGCCACATGCCATGCCTTGCAAAGGCAGCTGGAAGTGTCAAAGGAAAATACCTTGGACTCGCGTGTATGGTCTAAAAGGTAGGTGTAGAGGTTGGAGGACATCATCATGGCGACCGGGACCTTGTTGATGACTGGGCCCGAGCTTTGTGTTGGAGGAGCTGCGCATGCTCTATGAGATCTGGCAGAGTGTGCCTGTGCTGGGCGCCTGCAGTAATGGGCCTGGAGCTACTGTTTGATATCGAAATGTACAGTGTAATTTTTGCTGCAGATGTAGCTGCACAGCGTGTCATAACCCAACAGCCATTGACAATGCCTTGTAGAGGTCTCGATCATGAAGAGCATGCAGAACAAGCAAGGGGGCGCTGCTCAGCTGGTTGACCTGGTGAGAAAGGTGTTTCATCTTGGTACACAAGGTGTGTGACGTAAGGACTCACACACCTGTAAAATGCGGAAGGAGGTTGTCGGGACTGGATCACCGTGACTGGCTGTGCTGAAGAGCACATCATCGCTCTCGTGGCTTCTTTTTTGCGCTTGTTATGTCGTAATGTATGGTCAGCACGTCAGTATAGCTACATATGGAGAAGGGTAGTTGGCCGTGGCCGGCTATGTCACGCTTTTTCGGCTAACTTTTTTGCTTGCTTGACCTTTCCTCTTAATCCTTGGCAAATCCAATTGTCAGCTGCAAGTGTGCTAGATCACAGTGACACATGCTCTGTGATGGGATTAAATGAAGCAATGTGCTATGTATATGTACGTGATCAGGGTTACGACATTCTCGCGTTTTTGCATCTTTGCAGTATTGATGCAGTTGCAATGAAAAGACGCAATGGTCGCAGCGGGTGGAAATCAGCGGGTGGAAAACCTACCCGTCTCAACCGCGTTGTTTCTATTTATGTTTTGCACATGATGAGGATTCAGGCGCCCCCAACATTCAAAAAATGGCAGTAAACCGACCCCTGGTAGTAGGACGGCTGTAACTCTGCAGTCGCTGCGCCAAATTTAATGCTAGCTGGCTCAGTATGTAGCCAACCCAGCCAGTTACCTTTCACCCATCCAGAATAAACATACACCGAGTAGGCCGTGCACAACAAAGCATCAAAGTCAGTGATTCAAATTTGGGCCGTTGCGGGGCATGCCGTCATCGCTGCGACCGCCTTCGTCGCTTAGGCTGCTCTACATGCGCATGCGCGTCGGCAGCAGCAGTCGGATCGGAAAGCGGTTGCGGCGATGTGGCAATGAGCCCACCTCCCCCCCTTACCTAGAGGGCAATGCCACAGCTCGACCATTGGGACTTACAGCATGCTACTTACTAGGTTACGCTCCTTTTAGACATTGTTACACACGCTCATACTCAGATATGTCAAAAGCACACTTTGGTCTGTGACCGTCAACTCCCTTAGCCGATTTCGTGGTCAGGGCCATGCAGTCAGTCACACAGCTCCACACCATGACCGAGTTTGGACTCGGCTCCTCTGAGAGTTACACTCCCCTACATCCCATCCACCTGCGTGCAACGTTTCATAGCTCAACTGCCACCCCACAGCCCCGTGGCCCTGATTCTACTTGGAGAACATGATGTCACTTTGAAGATGTCAAACTGATAGAGGCCTGGGCTGTTTTACGTGCGGTTTGTTTTGATAGATGCGCCAAGGGGTCAAGAACAAACATTACGTATCGCTTTTTCTATGCGTGCAGCGGGTGCAACACAGTGGAGGACACAGTGGAGGAGGTGGGGGTGTAAGCCGGTGATACCTTAGCGTGCGCCGACCCAAATGGTGTGTTCGGCGAAAGCGAATACGCCCAGATGTTTCAATCACCCCGTCAAGGTGCCCTGCACGCCCGGCAGACATCGCGTTGGGTGTTGGCCGGACATTGTATTTGTGCACAACCAGCTCACTACGCTAGGTAGATGGGGCCACAGCGATGCGGCTCACCGTGCCAAGGATCAGACCCTCCCAACTCTGATAAAAGCTTTTGCACAACCATGTCATGGACATTCCGGCGCCGGGAACTGTGCGATTGGCGTAACACCGTGCGGCATGCGATGAACGCTTAGTCTGCTATACGCCCGTAATGCCAGGAACCCCGTAAACGAAAAAAGTGCGCCCACCAATCAGCCGGTCGCTCTCACGACATCGCGCAGCGCAAGTGCATTGTGAAGGGGCTTCGCAATGACGTGGTGGTCTCCTGACGCTGTAAGGGCAAGTACAGCCGGCGGTACAGATTTCTCCCGGCTCAATGAACCCGACGTTGTTTCCTTTGCGTAGGCGCGCACCTAGTCCTCTTTCTGCGGGGTCAAAGGTCCCAAATGGTCCTTCAGCTCATAATTTCTTCTCAGCTCGGGGTAAGGACGGACATATGTTGACAGTACAGCTTGCTTTGTTGCTTGTAAGCCCTAGGTTGTGTGAAGCAGAATGACCCGCTCTTGCTGCCGCTGTCAATGTAGAAAATGCTGATGTTACTAAAAAGTTATTTAAACTCGTGCATAGCTACCCCCCAACACCATGGTTGACTGTTGTTGCAGGAGCCCTCTTACCCAATCTCAGCTGCCACCACCACCACCACTACCACCACTTCCTAGCCTACCACCACCACCCAGCCCAGCCCAGCCTTCCTACCTCTCCCCTCTCCCTCCCCTCTGATAGTGCAGCCCTCTCCCTACCCAGCAGCCAAGATCAAGCCCCCTCACCCTTCACCAACCTGCTGGTAAGTTACTTGAATGCAACATCGCTTGGCCCTACCCTGCCATGCACCATGCACCATATCCAGCACCATATCCTCCCAACACCATTGTCATCCAGCACCATATCCTCCCAACACCATATCCAGCACCATAACCAGCACCATATCCTGCCAACACCATTGTTGGCAATTGTTGCAGGAGCCCGCTTACCAAATCTCAGCCACCACCACCATCGCCACCACCTCCTAGCCTCTCTCCACCTACCCCCCCCTCATCTCACTTCAGCCAGCCACCCTATGGGTGCTCTCAGCAAACGCGCCAAGGCCAGCAGGGCTAATGGGGCTCAAGGACAGCTGCAGCAGCAGCTACATGCAGCAACGGCCCAGCAGCAACAAATACTCATGTCAGCAGCTGCTGCCACACAGGCAGAACTTGAAGAGGCCAGATCCCAGCTTCTCTCATGCCAAGATGTCAACATGCGCACCGCCACCGACCTGCAAGTGTGCCAAGAGCAATTGCACCAGTCTCAGCAAGCGCTGCAGCAGTCTGAGAACGAAGTGCTAGCCATGCAAGTGTCTTTGCACCGCAGTGAAGCAGAATCTGCAGCTGCAAAAGAAGAGCTGGCAGCATGCATGAGTAAGGTCACAAGCATGGGGATCCAGCTGGCAGCCATGCGGGCCCAGCTAGCAACAGCGAAGAGGGCCATGCCCAAGGACGTGCGTGACAAAATGTCCTGGCTGCAACGCAATGAGGTGTCACTCTACACCTTGAAGCGCTGGCATGCCATGTGGGGTGCACCGCCATGCACACAAGCAGCCAGCCCAGCAACAGCCTTGAAGGTCCCCCCCCCCCCCCTGCCACAAGGAGCGTGATACTGCGACGGGAGCCTACACTGCAGCCTATGCATGCAGCAATGCGGCGCTGTTGACTTTGCCCAACGTGTCATGCCAGCAGCTTGGCCCCCTGCGCACAGGGACGAGGGCAAGGGGTTTGGCAGTGGCACCTGGGCCATGGCATCTTGGTAGAGGCAGCGCATGCAAGTGGTCAACGTGGATGTGAAAAGTGGTGTTGCCAGGGGGCTTTGCTATGGAGTGTAGAGGCCTTGCCTTGCCATGGGGTGCGAGTCGGGCCAGGTGGGAGGGCATGGTGGGCGAGGGAGTGCATTTGGTATTAGCACCGTGGACCGAACCACATGTCTCGGTGGTGATGTCCGAAATCGCTTTAGCGACAGAACGAAGACTGTGCATCTGCACACATGCTCTAGCTACAACGAATACGGGGCGTAGACAGCGAAACGAGCAGAAAAGGCTTGAGTATGAAGGGTCCCGCGGTCAGTTTGACTATCAGGCCAGATAGTCTACTGTAATTAAAGGTGAAGGGTGCACATAGTGTCTTGTTGAACCGCTAGAGCATACAACTACTCCGTCTTACGCGTGACAGCGCGAGCGACACAAATGACGAGTGAAAGCTAATAGATGCTAAGAAGTATGCAGCTGTCCTAATCGCAGCATAAGTAGTGGTGTGGGTGCGTTAAAGAGGCATTTCAGCTTCTTAGGTTTCAAACTCGCGATTTCGGCCATCGCAACACAAAGCGCGACCGCACACATACTTGGGTTTGCGTCATCACAGCATCATTAAGAAGGTCGAGGGTGGAGGAGGCGTGCATGGTGATATCTGCCCACAAAATGTATGCCAGGTTCACGCCCAGGTAGTGCATCATGTACACATTCGATAGAGCTTAGGACAGGCATCCCGTGTAGCCAAGCGAGTCCTCTACCCAATGGTGTGCTTCGATGCTCAATCGGCAACCTGAGCGAGAAATAAACCTCGTGTAAAGGACACACCCTCTTTTCAAGAGAGTTGGGAGGCTCTGACCAAGGATACCCGTCTCGCCGCTGTGGTTTGTTCGCGGGCACATGTGGCAGTACGCGAGCAAAGACTCCAATGTCGTGCGCTGATGGTCAGATGACGCGCATTGATTTGCAGCTACCAATGTGCCAAACGCTATCGAAAACGATGCAGTATTTAGAGAGTACTTGCATGCATATTACCAACCCCATGTTGGGGGCGCCTGATGAGGATAACTCCGCACGAGCTTGCCCAGGTTCGGGTTTGGCAAGAGCGGTTTTAGGGTTGAGAAGGCTCGCTTTGAGGGAGGTCCCGACCGCACATGCTTTAGACGCGCAGAAGGAGTAGTGGATGATGCCATGCATTTCAATCTTTAGAGCACTGCCAAAAAGTCCATCAGGGGAGCAGCTGGGGTTTGTAAGGACTATCCAGATCCAGTGCACGGCCACGAGCTCCAGCTCCAGGGAGAGCGGCACCAGCTGACCCTGTGTAGCAGGAATCCCCGAACACATGTGTACAGGGTGAGGGTGGTCATGCAGTCGAACAGCCCACGGCTTGAGTTGTGTGAGCCGCAGGCCCATGACGACCAGCCTGGTAGAGACATAGACATGTCTGCCCCCAAGTGTGCCTGTGATGCACCATAGCCCCATAGCCAGTGTGTTGGAGAGCCTCCACTCCACCCCGTTTCATGGCAAGGTACGAGGCATGCTGCTGCAGCCGCATCACACCCGCATCATAGCCGTATCACAGCCGCTTGCGCAACGCTTGCTGCAGCCGCAGCACATCTGACCGCGCTCCTCGCAGCGTCTTGATAGCAAAGGCAGTGATGCCCAGGCCCATGCAGACCACCAGGGTGGTTGCCAGCCATGTCTGCTGTGCAGCCATAGGCAGCACCCAGGTGCTGCCTATCCGCTCCCAGGCCATTGCTGTGGCGGCGCCCAACGCAAAGCCAACGCTCACTTGGGCCATGGTGTGATAGCCTGATGACACACGCAGCCAGCTCTGCGGGCAACACACCCAGCACACCCAGCTGGCGATACTGCCAAGTGAAGTGCGATGTGAGCATGTGCGCAATGAATGTGAGACACACATAAATGTTGCCTTGTTGTGTACATTATGTGACAAAACTGCTGCTACTGCTACTAGTGTGCAGCAGCAGAGGGACAGTGCTGCCTAGTCATCACTAGGGACAGTTGTATGTGTGTGTGTGTGTATGTACATGTGTTTGTATCTCAACATATTGCAGCTATGCTGCCCCTGATCTGGAGTGTTAAGGGTGACAAGTTGCGGGCGGAGTCCAGAAGCCCATGTTGGGCGTCATGGCAAAACCTCACCATGAAGCCAGCCAGGAGCAGCAGGCTGGTAGCCAAGGCCGGGTATGTCACTAGGCCGGGTAAGGGTGACCACCTAGGCATGCATGCACGCACATGTGTGACATCACACACAACCTCAATCTTTCCAAGTTCTTCACAGCCCCACTACTATGTCATTGGGGGGATGGTGACAACAAGATGGGAATAGCAGTGAGGCTGTATGCACCGTTCTTGGCTGTCTCTGCGCACACCATTTCTTTCATGTAGCAATGTCCACCACCCTCCACCTCACACCTCCCTCAGTATGGAAACCTCAGTTGTGGCACTGTGGCCCACCCCACAGATGCTGCTCTTGTGTACCCACTCCTGCTAACCCCCCGTCCTGTCCGCACACTACCACCTGCAGTGTGGCTGCCGCTGCCATGCACACTCGCCCTGGACTCCACTGCTCAGTGGTGGTGGTGGCACACACGGCTATACCGGTGGCACACGGTGGTGGCACACACGGCTATACCGTGTGGCACTACGTTCATGGCGCCCCACCTAGCTGTCTTTTCCTCTTCCACCACACTTTCTCTTGGCTATTGATTTGTTAACTCCTTCCCCTGAGGACTACCACCACCACCACCACCGTCACCACCACTTTGTCTACCCCTGACATATGCAGGTGGTCAAATCTTGGTGCCAGCACTCACCTGGCTGACACCATGCTGACCGCGCTGTACACAGACAAGTAGGCTAGGCCTGCATGGGCAGCATGGGCCTTGCGTAATGAATGAGCTTTGTGTCTATGGTTGTAGCAGGACGCATATGACTCTTATTTGCATGCATTGACCACTTGCATGGACATGACATTGGAACATGTGAGGCGCATGGGGTGTGGCTTGCCAGCTTACTCTGTGCATGAGAGGAAGGCATGCCTGGGTCAGCTTTCCTTGCTGCTGCCGGCCGCTGTTCATTGATGATCCGCTTCAACACCTACAGCATCCCCAACAGCACAACAGCTCATCTCATTGGCAGACACACCATACATAAGCCTTATACGGCCACAACTGGCAGCTGGTTTGCATTGCAGGCTTCCTTCTCATGCAGCGATCATGCATTACAAACCGGATGTCCTGTGCTTCCATCACCCTGCTCGCCAGCTAACCTGCCCGCCTGCCCGCCCATCTGCTCACCTGCCCGCCCAGCTGCCCATCTACACCCTGTGTGCCAGCCCCTGTGCCTCACTTTGCAGACAGCCAAGTTGACAATGGCTCCCAGCAGGGCCCAGGCCACGTTGAGGTCCCGGCGCCACAGGAGCACGCCAGCAGCTGCGGCTGACACGCCCCACTTTGTCTGCGGTGCACAGCTTTGCGAGCAGCCATGCACGCACACATGCTGGTATGCTGCACCAGGCTTGCCCAGTATCACCCAACCTGTGTCATACAAGCTTGTACCTATCCGCTGGGTACAGCTGCTGAGTGCCGCCCTCTGCTTCAGCAAGGGCTGCAGCTGTCGTCAACAGCATTCCTGTACTATGCACCGCCTGTAGCATTAGGTGATCAGCAACAGAGACCTTTGGCAGTGCACCCAGCTGTCAAATGGTTACGACCGGCTGCAACAGCATCGTCTGTGCAGGCTTCGACATGTTGCATGCATGTCTGATCAAGGCTTTGTCAAGCAGCACCTGTGTGCCACAGGACACCTGATGTATGGGCAGGCGCGTCACGCAGATAACATGGACGAGACTTGGATTTGTATGCCATAAGGAGATAAGGAAGCGAGCTACAAGCGAGCCTTGGTGGCTACGGTGATGATGATGATGATGAGGATGCTTAACGTGCAGACCACAGTGACATGACTGTGCAGCCAACCCCTCTCAACTTTTGTCACGGTTCTTGAGCCCAGCTGGCCAGCAACTGGCTGACTGTGGTTGCGGTGTGGTGTATAGCTGAGGTGGGAAAAAGGATGTCATCTGCACGGTGCCCATGCTCTTACCAGTTCATTCAGTATGAACATTGCTTTTGAGGCCGCACGCTGCTTGACAGCAGGCATCTGTGAGCTGTGCAGTTGCTCCGCAGGCACCCCGCTGCAAGCCACATCACCCACGAGCTCATTGGACACATGAAGCCTGGCAGGGCCTCAGGGAGTTCAATGAACCCATGGTGCTTGCCTAGAGGATCCGCAGCTCTTGTGCACGCACGGACGCTGGTAGTTGCGCGCGGTTCTCCACGATGGGGCACAACGGCACATGCACATCATTAGTGTATTTAGGACGATCGTCGAGTTGGCCTTGTCGCATAACGTCGCTCTACATGAAACAGACGAGCGACAATAGGTGCGACTTGCGCAGTTTGATGTCACTTTATTTGGCTGGGCTGGGCTGGGCTGGGCTGGGCTGGGCTGGGCTGGGCTGGGCTGGGCTGGGCTGGGCTGGGCTGGGCTGGGCTGGGCTGGGCTGGGCTGGGCTGGGCTGGGCTGGGCTGGGCTGGGCTGGGCTGGGCTGGGCTGGGCTGGGCTGGGCTGGGCTGGGCTGGGCTGGGCTGGGCTGGGCTGGGCTGGGCTGGGCTGGGCTGGGCTGGGCTGGGCTGGGCTGGGCTGGGCTGGGCTGGGCTGGGCTGGGCTGGGCTGGGCTGGGCTGGGCTGGGCTGGGCTGGGCTGGGCTGGGCTGGGCTGGGCTGGGCTGGGCTGGGCTGGGCTGGGCTGGGCTGGGCTGGGCTGGGCTGGGCTGGGCTGGGCTGGGCTGGGCTGGGCTGGGCTGGGCTGGGCTGGGCTGGGCTGGGCTGGGCTGGGCTGGGCTGGGCTGGGCTGGGCTGGGCTGGGCTGGGCTGGGCTGGGCTGGGCTGGGCTGGGCTGGGCTGGGCTGGGCTGGGCTGGGCTGGGCTGGGCTGGGCTGGGCTGGGCTGGGCTGGGCTGGGCTGGGCTGGGCTGGGCTGGGCTGGGCTGGGCTGGGCTGGGCTGGGCTGGGCTGGGCTGGGCTGGGCTGGGCTGGGCTGGGCTGGGCTGGGCTGGGCTGGGCTGGGCTGGGCGGGGCGGGGCGGGGCGGGGCGGGGCGGGGCTGGGCTGGGCTGGGCGGGGCGGGGCGGGGCGGGGCGGCGGGGCGGGGCGGGGCGGGGCGGGGCGGGGCGGGGCGGGGCGGGGCGGGGCGGGGCGGGGCGGGGCGGGGCGGGGCGGGGCGGGGCGGGGCGGGGCGGGGCGGGGCGGGGCGGGGCGGGGCGGGGCGGGGCGGGGCGGGGCGGGGCGGGGCGGGGCGGGGCGGGGCGGGGCGGGGCGGGGCGGGGCGGGGCGGGGCGGGGCGGGGCGGGGCGGGGCGGGGCGGGGCGGGGCGGGGCGGGGCGGGGCGGGGCGGGGCGGGGCGGGGCGGGGCGGGGCGGGGCGGGGCGGGGCGGGGCGGGGCGGGGCGGGGCGGGGCGGGGCGGGGCGGGGCGGGGCGGGGCGGGGCGGGGCGGGGGCGGGGCGGGGCGGGGCGGGGCGGGGCGGGGCGGGGCGGGGCGGGGCGGGGCGGGGCGGGGCGGGGCGGGGCGGGGCGGGGCGGGGCGGGGCGGGGCGGGCGGGGCGGGGCGGGGCGGGGCGGGGCGGGGCGGGGCGGGGCGGGGCGGGGCGGGGCGGGGCGGGGCGGGGCGGGGCGGGGCGGGGCGGGGCGGGGCGGGGCGGGGCGGGGCGGGGCGGGGCGGGGCGGGGCGGGGCGGGGCGGGGCGGGGCGGGGCGGGGCGGGGCGGGGCGGGGCGGGGCGGGGCGGGGCGGGGCGGGGCGGGGCGGGGCGGGGCGGGGCGGGGCGGGGCGGGGCGGGGCGGGGCGGGCGGGGCGGGGCGGGGCGGGGCGGGGCGGGGCGGGGCGGGGCGGGGCGGCGGGCGGGGCGGGGCGGGGCGGGGCGGGGCGGGGCGGGGCGGGGCGGGGCGGGGCGGGGCGGGGCGGGGCGGGGCGGGGCGGGGCGGGGCGGGGCGGGGCGGGGCGGGGCGGGGCGGGGCGGGGCGGGGCGGGGCGGGGCGGGGCGGGGCGGGGCGGGGCGGGGCGGGGCGGGGCGGGGCGGGGCGGGGCGGGGCGGGGCGGGGCGGGGCGGGGCGGGCGGGGCGGGGCGGGGCGGGGCGGGGCGGGGCGGGGCGGGGCGGGGCGGGGCGGGGCGGGGCGGGGCGGGGCGGGGCGGGGCGGGGCGGGGCGGGGCGGGGCGGGGCGGGGCGGGGCGGGGCGGGGCGGGGCGGGGCGGGGCGGGGCGGGGCGGGGCGGGGCGGGGGCGGGGCGGGGCGGGGCGGGGCGGGGCGGGGCGGGGCGGGGCGGGGCGGGGCGGGGCGGGGCGGGGCGGGGCGGGGCGGGGCGGGGCGGGGCGGGGCGGGGCGGGGCGGGGCGGGGCGGGGCGGGGCGGGGCGGGGCGGGGCGGGGCGGGGCGGGGCGGGGCGGGGCGGGGCGGGGCGGGGCGGGGCGGGCGGGGCGGGGCGGGGCGGGGCGGGGCGGGGCGGGGCGGGGCGGGCGGGGCGGGGCGGGGCGGGGCGGGGCGGGGCGGGGCGGGGCGGGGCGGGGCGGGGCGGGGCGGGGCGGGGCGGGGCGGGGCGGGGCGGGGCGGGGCGGGGCGGGGCGGGGCGGGGCGGGGCGGGGCGGGGCGGGGCGGGGCGGGGCGGGGCGGGGCGGGGCGGGGCGGGGCGGGGCGGGGCGGGGCGGGGCGGGGCGGGGCGGGGCGGGGCGGGGCGGGGCGGGGCGGGGCGGGGCGGGGCGGGGCGGGGCGGGGCGGGGCGGGGCGGGGCGGGGCGGGGCGGGGCGGGGCGGGGCGGGGCGGGGCGGGGCGGGGCGGGGCGGGGCGGGGCGGGGCGGGGCGGGGCGGGGCGGGGCGGGGCGGGGCGGGGCGGGGCGGGGCGGGGCGGGGCGGGGCGGGGCGGGGCGGGGCGGGGCGGGGCGGGGCGGGGCGGGGCGGGGCGGGGCGGGGCGGGGCGGGGCGGGGCGGGGCGGGGCGGGGCGGGGCGGGGCGGGGCGGGGCGGGGCGGGGCGGGGCGGGGCGGGGCGGGGCGGGGCGGGGCGGGGCGGGGCGGGGCGGGGCGGGGCGGGGCGGGGCGGGGCGGGGCGGGGCGGGGCGGGGCGGGGCGGGGCGGGGCGGGGCGGGGCGGGGCGGGGCGGGGCGGGGCGGGGCGGGGCGGGGCGGGGCGGGGCGGGGCGGGGCGGGGCGGGGCGGGGCGGGGCGGGGCGGGGCGGGGCGGGGCGGGGCGGGGCGGGGCGGGGCGGGGCGGGGCGGGGCGGGGCGGGGCGGGGCGGGGCGGGGCGGGGCGGGGCGGGGCGGGGCGGGGCGGGGCGGGGCGGGGCGGGGCGGGGCGGGGCGGGGCGGGGCGGGGCGGGGCGGGGCGGGGCGGGGCGGGGCGGGGCGGGGCGGGGCGGGGCGGGGCGGGGCGGGGCGGGGCGGGGCGGGGCGGGGCGGGGCGGGGCGGGGCGGGGCGGGGCGGGGCGGGGCGGGGCGGGGCGGGGCGGGGCGGGGCGGGGCGGGGCGGGGCGGGGCGGGGCGGGGCGGGGCGGGGCGGGGCGGGGCGGGGCGGGGCGGGGCGGGGCGGGGCGGGGCGGGGCGGGGCGGGGCGGGGCGGGGCGGGGCGGGGCGGGGCGGGGCGGGGCGGGGCGGGGCGGGGCGGGGCGGGGCGGGGCGGGGCGGGGCGGGGCGGGGCGGGGCGGGGCGGGGCGGGGCGGGGCGGGGCGGGGCGGGGCGGGGCGGGGCGGGGCGGGGCGGGGCGGGGCGGGGCGGGGCGGGGCGGGGCGGGGCGGGGCGGGGCGGGGCGGGGCGGGGCGGGGCGGGGCGGGGCGGGGCGGGGCGGGGCGGGGCGGGGCGGGGCGGGGCGGGGCGGGGCGGGGCGGGGCGGGGCGGGGCGGGGCGGGGCGGGGCGGGGCGGGGCGGGGCGGGGCGGGGCGGGGCGGGGCGGGGCGGGGCGGGGCGGGGCGGGGCGGGGCGGGGCGGGGCGGGGCGGGGCGGGGCGGGGCGGGGCGGGGCGGGGCGGGGCGGGGCGGGGCGGGGCGGGGCGGGGCGGGGCGGGGCGGGGCGGGGCGGGGCGGGGCGGGGCGGGGCGGGGCGGGGCGGGGCGGGGCGGGGCGGGGCGGGGCGGGGCTGGGCTGGGCTGGGCTGGGCTGGGCTGGGCTGGGCTGGGCTGGGCTGGGTGTCGGTGGGGCTGGGATAGGGTGTCGAGTTTGGAAGGTGGTGGTGGTAGGCACATGGTTTGCAAGGCCTGGGCAAGGCCAAGCAATGCGAGCTGACGGGCGGAAGCAAGTCACTCGCAGGTTGATGGATGCACATGCTAGAAGCATGTTAAGGTGCTCGTCATCAGAGTGACAGCTGGTGTGCCCGAAGATGCAGCTGCAGGGCCAGCAACGAATGCAGTAACAGTACCAGTAGTGTCATATATCAGTCGTTCTTGGTAGTGCAGACGAGTGTCACGATGCTCAATAGTGCTTGCCATAGGATAACAATCACCCATACGGCAGCGGCTGCGGGCGAGTCCAAGCGTGGCTGAGGGGACAAATCCGTTACCAAAGCCGTTGCCGCCAACCAATTCGTCAAACCGTGCTGCGTGCAGAGCGCTTTGTGACAGGGACAAGGATTGCGCGTTGGGTTTCGGGCCCTATTTCCCTGGCACACAGCGCGCCCAACGGCGCTCCGCGAAGCAACATGGCTTTCTTGTATGCATATAATAGCAGCACAGCAGCTCGGGCCGCGTTGCCGCTGTGCCCCGCCGCCCAAATTCAATTCAGCAGCTCCGGAAGCATGTGGCATACTGTACCGACGCGCTTGGCCGCTCCCTGTCGTGTCACGCCAATGCTAGGTATGCACATTTCGCGAAGCGTTATGCTTGCCTGTCGGCGCAGAGGTAATGCCATTTTTGGTACCGCCACAGGTGCGGTGGGTCGCTCACTTCAAGCGCCTGCTTTTTGCCGGGGCCCACGTGCCCTGTGCTCTTTGCCATCACAGCCATTGGCACAGCCACAGCCCCCAGAGCCTGCCTCTACAACCCATGCAACAAAGGTTGCCGCACTCGGCCTCATGTTCTTCAGCTCCACATTCATATACACCATTCTGGTGCGTTTACTGATTTGTGTTCAAGTCATGCAGCCTGCCCCAAGCCTCGCAC
Organism: Haematococcus lacustris; assembly: GCA_030144725.1. NCBI lineage: Eukaryota > Viridiplantae > Chlorophyta > Chlorophyceae > Chlamydomonadales > Haematococcaceae > Haematococcus > Haematococcus lacustris. Next base: position 11,142,113 of record JASKMD010000012.1, read on the forward strand.
ATTTGCATTAGGCAGGCAGGCAGGCAGGCCACAAAGGGTTATCAGCTACTGTCAGACTTGTCACACTGATCCTTGTCAGCTCCCTTCTCCCTCACTAGGGCCTCCATTTGGGCAGGACCACTAAGGACCATGCGTGGCCACTAGCGGGAATACTAGGGACCACTAGTTGTCACTTGTGGCCCGACTCAAGTGGTATTGATGAGCTGTGTGGAGTGTACCCAATGCACATGGACATGGTGCATGAGTGCCTACCACCTACGTTGTTGCCTGACCGCAAGGGCTATGGTGTAGATTTGGCATGACTGCATGCATTAAATGTAAGCTGATGACAGCTCAAGAAGGGGGCACACACTACTCTGCCTTGAGCTGCTGGGCCTTGGGTAGGCGTGGTCTGGCCAGTAGCACAGCTCCAGCGGCCGCCACCTGCTCTCCCCAATGCGCTGCATATTCAGCGCTGCATTGCAGTCCCTGTCCAGCCACCTGCCTATCTGTGGTTTGGTTCCAACAACCTTGCTCTTGGCATCAGCTGCCGGCTCAGCCTTGGTGCGCTTGCTGCGCTTGGCTGGCGAGGGGGTGCTAGGACCTGGCCCTGAGGCTGCTGGCTGTGAGGCCGCCTGGCTGCTGCATGGGGCCTGTGGGGGCTTGCGTGGGGCCACTACAGGGCACCACATCAGGCCATTCTTCTTAGCCATTGCGCAATGTGATTTGAGACGACGGTGGCCTTTTCAAGCAAGTTTGGTTTCCCCGAAGAACAATTCCCCGCAGGCCCATGACGACCAGCCTGGTAGAGACATAGACATGCCTGCCCCCAAGTGTGCCTGTGATGCACCATAGCCCCATAGCAAGTGTGTTGGCCTGTGTGTTCTCCTAGTATTGAGCCTATCGCAATGCCTGTCATGGTGTCTGCCGTGACTTGCAGCAAAACCTGAAAGACAGCATTGTCGTCACCACAGTGGGTGCAGAGGCGCTGCCCTTCCTTGAGGCATTTGTGGTGCTGCCCATCAGCCTGCTCTTTTTCATGCTATACAATAAGCTGGTAGGTGAGGGGTACCAGGGTGGGTGGGAGTGGCTCGCCAGGGAGGGGCAACCAAGCTGCAAGAATGGGGCAGATGAAAAAGGGATTGGCAGAGCTGTGGAGTGGAGCACAATGTCTCTGGAAGCCTACTCACCACCACCTAGTTATCTCACCATCACCATCACCATCACCACTGAGCTGTCCCATTACCCCCACCACTACCCTCACCAGCCTCACCGCCACCCTAACCACCACCACCACTCCCAACAGCACCACCATCTGCCTGCTTCACTCTGCCCACCTGCCCACCCTCTACAAGCTTGATAAGCCAGCCCCCTGCCTGGCCCCCACTGCTGCAGAACAAGGCAGTGCCTGACGGCTGGGTGTACCAGGCAGCGCTGTCGCCCCTGCTCCTGTTCTACACCCTGTTCGCCACAGTGCTGTACCCCTGCGCCGCCCAGCTGCACCCTACACACATGCTGGACAGCTTGCGCACGGCCCTGCCAGATGGTGAGGCGTGCAAGCCACAGCCAGACTGGCCAGCGGGTCTGGCCAGCTGTCCGCCTATCTGCCTGGTAGCCCTGGCTGGGCGCCGGCAGTCAGGCTGGGTAGCTGCCAGGCTGGGTTGGGGTTAGGGTCTAGGACGTCGAATAGGATCACTGCCGCAGCGTGGCAGGGCAACGGCACGGTGGATGCAGGCATGGTGGGAATGGAGATATTGAGGGCTGCTGCTGCCTGTGAGCGTTGTGGGATGTTTGCCCTTTCAGCTGCTGCTGCTGCTGCTGCTGCTGGTCGGCTGCAGGCTTCGCTGGCCTGGCAGGCATGCTAGTGCACTGGAGCTACTCCTTGTTCTTTGCGTCAGGAGAGCTGTGGGGAGGCGTGGCCATCTCCCTCTTGTTTTGGTAGGGCAATGGGTATGAGTAGCTGGCCCTGCAGGAGTGGTGGTGGGTGTGGGTGTGACGTAGCAGGGCGGGGAGCGGTGAGGTAGGGGTGGGGTGGGGTGGGGGAGTGCAGCTGTGGGCCAGGGAGGGGAGGGGTGGGTTGCTGGAGTTGCGGCCAGGGCAAACAGACTGCCGGACAAAGCACAGATCTGTGCTGTCACAATGCGGAGCTCAGCTCTGTACTCCGCTTGTGTGTATACAAGTGTCTGTCACAACGTGCAGCTGTAGCGTGAGTAACTCTGTGTGACTGTGACTGTGACTTGTTGCTGCTGTCGCCCCATAGGGGTCTGGCCGATGAGGTCTGCACCATGGGTGAAGCCAAGCACGTGTTCCCGCTGCTGGGCTTTGTCGCAAACATGTGAGTTGCCAGGTGGGGACACAGGCAATGGCCTGATCAGGCACCTTGGGCCGACACACCGGCACCACTGCAAGGCCAGGCCGCCATACTAGGCTGACCGGTGTGATGGTGTGGGAACCATCATCATCACCACTTACTCTGATTGTGGTCATGGCCATAACCATGGACCTGACATTCTGCTAAGACCCAATGATGCAGTAGCAGTATGCTTACCTCACTGACAATGACACTGTCAGGTCAGCGCCAGCTTGTTGCACATGGAACAAGGTGTTGCCTGCGGTGCCTGTGGTGCCTCACTCAGCTACAGTTTCATCACTAGAGCGTCATCGGTCGCACCCCGACACTATCAGGCTGACCACCCATTGCTGGCCTCCCAGGCATCATATCCCCGCTCAGCTCCTGGCAGTGTCACCAGGATCGCATGAACCCACATTTGCCCCTGGCCGCACACCTTTCTTTACCCCTCCTGCAAGCCCAGACACCCTGCCCCTGGTCTTTATCCAGCTGCACACCACCTCCTCCCTGCCTCTTCACCTTAGCAGCCCCTGCCCCTCATCTTCTTCACACCCCTCGTCAGTCCCGCCAGTCCCCCCTTCCCTCCCTCCCTGCCGGCATTTGTGCCAGCCCTGCTCTTTCCACCCCTTGCCTGCTTGCAGTGGCTTGGTGGTCGCTGGTGCCTTCATCAAGGCAGTCAATGCCAAGCTAGCGGCCCAAGACCATGTGCTAGCAGTGCAGGTGCGACGCATGCCATCTCACCAACAGGGTGCCAGCACGGCAACCAGGTGCAGTAACATCACGAGGACCACCCGCACTCCAGCCCCCTGCTCCACCGCCATGTCATGGTCATGCCTGTAGCCGTCATACCGCCCACACCATCACCAACAAGCATCAACATGACCATCGTCACCAATGTCTCCTGCACCTCCGCCCACCCTCACACCATCACCACCAGCAGCAGCAGTAGTCCACAGCTCCTGTCCTGTGAGGGGCATACCACGTGGTGCTTGCACCCTTGTCGTCACACCATTGGTCGCATGCATGGTGTGAGGAGGTGTGAGGTGGTGTGATAGCTACCCCTCTCTACCATGCTGCCATGCTGCCAGACAGGCGGTGTCAGGGCTTTGCAGCAGCTTGCCACTGCCTCTGCTGCGCACAGGTGCTGCTGGGCACGGTGGTGGCAGTAGCCGGCCTGCTGCTAGGGCTGAAGACATACGTGTACAACAACCACATGATTCATGGTGAGCTGGCTGGCTGGCTGGCTGGCTGGCTGGCTGGAGCCCATGGCAATGGCAGACGGAGCTGGCCAGTCTGTAGCGAGTGAGGCCATGGGTGTGGGATGAGGCACGCCACCAAACAAACAGGCCTGAGCCTCACCCTGCACCTGCACTACACATACCAGCCCTCGGAAAGACTGGCTGAATGCACCCAGACTCCATCCACACAGTCACACTGAACCAAGGGTCCTGCATGCAGCACTGCTGGCACCCAGGTTGTGTTCTTCCTTGGCCTTTCTGTTTACTCACTCACCTTGCAAAACAAAGCAGTGGTGACTCCAGCATGCTGTGGCAACCATGTAGCCCTACCTTATGGGACTGTGAGGCAAGGTCCCAATGCCCTGTGGGCCACCTCTTCCAGCACTGCCCCTCACGAGGAGTTGCGTTTTGTCAGTGTTTAGTACCTCGCACACATATGGCATGGGTGCCAACCAGTGATGGGCGATTGGGTAATAATGTAATAAGACGGTAATAATCCAGCGCAAAAAACGGTAATAAGTCGAAAAAACCGTCCTCAAAATGAGTGAACTTTATTACATCGGTAATAGCTCCACCGCCCGTTTGGTACTCCGCTTATTACGTATCCCCCAACAATGTATCCCATCTTCCGCAAACCCCAAAGCGGGCGGCTGCCCACCACAGCCGAACATCCATCGCAGAACACCCACATAGCGTCCCAACGATGACGAAGGCGTTGAGGTCAGTAACCGCAGCATGCGATGGCTGGGGCATCTGCCAGGGGCCGTTATCTAGGGCACAGCGGCTAGGGCTACAGCATGCTGACCCACTAGGGCTAGGGTGTTGGGCTACAGCCCAGCCTGTAGCATGCTGACCCACTAGGGCTAGGGTGTTGGGCTACAGCCCAGCCTGTAGCATGCTGACCCATTAAGGCTAGGGGAGTATGCTGTAATTGTATAGAATTGATTGGAGATTTTTGCGATTTTTCTGATTTATTTAGATTATTTATTGTATAATAGATAATATATTAGACAATTATATATTTAAAGTAATAAAAAAATCCCTGTTTTGATGTCTTTTATTACACTGAGTAATACGTCTTTCCGAATCGCCCATCACTGGTGCCAACCACCTAGGTTGTGTTCTTCCTCAGCCTTTCTGATCACTCACTCACCTTGCGGAACAAAGCAGTGGTGGCTTCAGTATGTTGTGCTAATCACGTAGCCCTAACTGGCGGGACTGTGAGGCAGAGTCCAAATGCCCTGTGGGCCACCTCTTACAGCACTGCCCCTCACAAGGAGTTGCGTTTTGTCAGTGTTTAGTACCTACACTGGTGCCTAGCCCCTGTGACAAGGCTATGGCCTAGAGTTGGCATGGCATGGTTAGAAGCTGATGACAGCTCATGGAGGGGTGCACCGCTGTGCCCAGGCAGGCTGCTGCTGCTGTTGGGCGGACTTGCAGCCGCTGGTTGGCCAGGTTCAAATACTCCTTGCCCTCGATTGGCAGCTGCGTATGTTCCAGCCATCAGCACTGCTCCAGCTGCCGCACTTGCTCTACCCAGTGCAGTGCATGCATATGTTGTGCATTCATGAGTGGAGCGTTCAGACTGCCCTGGGTCCCCCTGGTCACTCCCCCTGGTCACTCCCCCTGGTCATTCCCCTGGTCACAGACCCTGCTGAGCTGGCTGCCAAGGAGGCAGTCCGGGCCGCTAAGGCAGCAGCCAAGGCCAGCGGGAGGGGCGGGCAGACGTCAGAAGCCAAGGGGGGGCTCATGCAGTCCCTGGGCGTGCTGCGCCGCTCACCCAAAGGTGCGCCCTCTAGACCACCACACTGCACTGCTGCTGCTGCTGCTGCACCAATGCCGCATCGGCACTGCTGCTGCACTGCTGCTGCTGTACTGCTGTTGCTGCACTGCTGCTGCGCTGCTCCTGTGCTGCTGCTGTGCTGCGGTGGCAATGGCTGCCGGTACTCCTGCACTGATAGAGGGTCAAGCTTGCATAGCCCAGATGTTGAGAGCAGGGAGGGTGCTCAGGTCGCATTATCAATGCGGCAAGACTGCTGCTGCTGCTGCCTCCTTCGCAGTGGGGAACCTGGCTGTGCTGGTCATCAGCTACTTCCTGGCGCAAAAGCTGTTTGACTTTGCCTGGTAAGCCAGCACTCTTCCCTCACTTGGGGTAGTGCTCTGTCGATACCTAGCGCCTCTTACACACATGGCATGAGCGCCTAACTCTTACACTATTGCCTGACCCCAGTAACAGGACTATAGCCTAGATTTGACGGTAAGCTGATGACAGCTCCATGTGGGGCACACTACTGTGCCCCAGCAGGCTGCTGCTGCTGTTGCAGGGCTTGGGGTGCACGGTCTTGCAGCCACATGTAGTCTAGCTCTGGGTACTACTTGCCCTTGGCGGGCAGCTTAGGCCGCCCAGGCCACCAGCACAGCTCCAGCGGGCGCCACCTGCTCTCCCTAACGCGCTGCATGTTCAGCCTAGCAGTCATTGAGCTGTACCGCTGCCTACCTGTTGTACAGCTTTGGCATGATTCATGCTCCTGTCAATCCATGAGGGGGTTCTGGCTCGTCCTGGTCTGGCCTGGCTTGGCTCAGTCTGTCTCACTTTGCCCCAGATGCTCGGGGTGTGCAGGAAGGCCCAGCTGCGCGTGTTCTACCCCTCAGCCGCGGCGTACCAGACTGCGCTGGCAGACGTGGCGCAATACACAGGTCCGGCGCTGGCTCCAGCCCATGACAAGGAAGGGTTGAGACTGGGCGAGTGCTTTGCCATGCACTATGCCACTTGCCCCGCAAGCCTGACTGCACAATGCTTAGCAATGGAAGCATACCTCACAACACAATACCATGGAGCTTAGTTCCACTGGACATTTCATGGCCATGTCTGGAACTCTTCCTCAGCCTGAACAGCCTGGCCCTGGGCAGTGGGGGGCTTGGCATCAGAGCTGCTGCCTGACGCCCTCTGAGGGAATGAATGAAGCATGTGGCACTGGATGCCAAGAATGCATAAGCTGCTGGGGGTGCTGTATGCTTGTGGTGGCCTGACCAGTTGTGCTGACGTGAGCTGACACCTTTTGACTGGTGCCTGGCACACACACGACTGCGCCACAGGCTGCTGCTCACAGACCTTGAAAGAGATGTCTCCCCACAACCAAGGTTGCTAAGGTCTAGGTACCCCTGGCCTATGGGGGACACTGAGTCCCACCGTGGCATATCCAGGTCACAATGGCCTTGCACAATGCTGTATAAGGCGATGCAGTCTCCCGAGCAGCAGGTGCTGTGCAGCTGCCATGCCCGCCGCTCATGCCACCCCGCCCTGTGCAGGCATCGCCACCATGGTTGGGATGGCCTGCAGCAAATATGTGTTTCACTTTGGGGGCTGGATTACTGCGGCCCTGGCCACTCCCATCACCATGGGCATATCAGGAGCAACCTTCTTCGCATCGGCAATAGCCATGCAAGGTGGTGCAAGCATGCTGGGACCACATGTGAGTGCAGGCTGGCTGGCTGGCTGGCTGGCTGGCTGGCTGGCTGGCTGGCTGGCTGGCTGGCTGGCTGGCTGGCTGGCTGGCAGGCTGGCTGGCAGGCTGGCGGGCAGGCAGGCAGGCAGGCAGGCAGGCAGGCAGGCAGGCAGGCACAGCAACAGGCAAGCCAGCCAAACCCCAGGCGCAATCGGCTAAGCTGAAAGCAGGAAAACTGCGGAGGCTTGCAACATAACACTAGAATTTATGACTGCCCATGCTAGGCTACTCTGCCGCCCCCCTCACCCCCTCCATCTCGCCATTGCTGCTTACCTTTTCATTTGACTAGTTTTCCAGGTATTCTTTTGGTCTTTTTTGGGTCAGTTCTTAGTGGTTTCCTGAGGCCCCCTTGCAAATCCATGTTGTTCAGAACATGGACTGACAACGAAATCCATACAAAAGTACAGCGGCTGGCACTGTGCAGGCTGTCTCTATGCTGGTGGCGGTTGGAGCAGTGGCAGGGGTGGTAGGCCGTGTGGCCTCACGCGCGCCCAAGTACTCCCTGTTTGATCCGTAAGTGATCAGCTCAACCTCAGGCTACTTCAGCTCTTACTGCGTGCACCAAGGTCATGCGCTCGACTGCAGTACTAGAGGCAGCAGCAGCCCTCAGCCTGTCCTCAGTTCACGGCCTTGACTTGGATCGTACGCACTCCCTTGCAACCACCCCTGCACATGGCTCTGCTGATGACCTTGACCTTCGTTCACCAGTTGTTGCCTGAAGAACCGCTCTGTCAAGGCCAAACGCCCTGCTGCCATGCGCCTGCAGTGCAAAGGAGATGGTGTACATCAGCATGAGCAAGACAGACAAGAATGAAGGGAAGGCGACTGTGGACCTCCTCGGCTCCTACTTTGGCAAGTCTGGTGCTAGCTGGATCACGCAGGTGTGAGGGGCACCGTTAAGAGTGAGAGGACAAGCAGCTGGGCAAGGAAACGGTTATTGCAAACAAATCAAGAATTTGGCGGCAGGTTGGCTGTATCACTGTTGTGGCAGCTCAGCGATGGTGATACCACCGCAGCTAGAGGCGGGGATGCATTTGATGCATTTGGGTGGCATAGCTTGGGGACAGCAAGGGAAGGGGCAGTGGTGTGCATCTGATGCGGCTGCATGCAGCGGGTAGGCACGAATTTCGTGCCAGGGGTTGGGAGACACGGGGCGGCTTCATCAGCAGCAGCAGCAGGAGCAGCAGCATTGCCTGGCATATGCTGATCAGCGGTTCAACGCGATGACAGGCAATGGCAGCGGTGTGTATACAGTAGTGTTGCTATTAGTGGAGGTGGTGGATTTTGATCTAGGTGAAGAAGCAGTCTTGTCTAACTGGCCTTGGTACACTGGCTTTGGGGCACATCACCAGGTCTTGGCTTGGATCCCTGGTGGCAGTTGAAATACTATATTAGTACATGAACTAGAGCTTGTCAAAGGCAGTACAACAACAAGATATACAGAACAACACTCGCGTCAATAGGGTAACCCATAAACAAGTGTTGACACAAGCAGGCATGCGCCAACCCCCTTACCTGCCTGCTGTCATCCTGACTCCCCACCTGCTTGTCTCCTTCTTCCCCAGGTGCTGGTGCTCGGCCTGGGTTCCTTGTCGCATGCGCTGCCGATCATAGGCCTGGTGCACCTGAGCGTGAGCTTGCTGTGGATCCGCTCGACCTTCAGCCTCGCAGCAATGATGAAGGTGGGGGATGCTGCTGGGCGGGTGACAGCAGATGGGACTGGCCAAGGCCATGCCCAAGGCCAGAGGGGGGGGTGACTGGTGGTGGGCAGGCCTGCAGGCACCAGCTGCTGTTTTGGCTGTGCAGGGCACTGTCTAGTTAAGCCATGCTGTGTGCAGTCGACAGCTTGCTGTGAAGGGTGTTGTGGTGAGGGGCAGGTCTGGCTCTGCCTTGATTGTTTGCAATTCTGAAGTAGCAGCATCTCTGCCAGCAGCAGAAGCGCCAACGAGGTGGGAGGGGTGAAGGAGGTGGGAGGGGAAGAGCCAAAGCCTGAGTGCAAGGCAGGGGTAGAGCCTGATTTGGCTGCCTTGCCCAGGCTTGCTGGTCGGTGCTTGGCAGCTGTGTCTCACACTCCCTGCCCCTGTCGCTGCAGGATGCTGACCCACGGGGGCGCCCTGACCTGACGCCTGTTCCACAACAGGCTCAGCAGCTTGGCGGCAACGGCACTAGCAATGGCATGAGTCAGCCGGCCAGTCCTAACAGCACCAATGGCAATGGTGCTGGGTTACAAACAGGCAGCAATGGCAGCAGCAGCCACGTCAGCAATGGCAGCGAAGGACATAGTGGACTGGTGCAGGGAAGCAATGGCGATGGCAATGGCAATGGTGGCAGCAGTCAGATGGGGAGCAGCAGTGCAGGGCGCCAGGCCCCGGCTTCTGGTGCTCAGGCGGATGCGCCACAGACGTTGCTGAGCAGTACAGGGTAAAGCGCAGTGCGGCACTGCGTGCATCGAGGCTTGATCGGCCTAGTAGCAGGCATGTCAGGCAGTGCTGGCAGCAATGGGTGGTGGCAGGTAACCCCTGGGTGCCCAAGGACATGTCCTATGGGTCAGGTGCCTGCCTTACTTTGTTGTCATAGAACAAGGTGGCTGTGAACACAGCTGGTGTGGACTGGCTGCAATTGCCATATACGCAAGCAGGTATGATTCTAAGTTTACATGGTGGTATATTTTGCTTGCATGCTAGGACGGGGTGTTATGCGATCTCTGCTGTACCTTAGGTATGTGTTTGACTGCTCGACCCATCAGACACATTTTCCTCTTCTCATGGCCCACAGCTGTGGGTCAGAGGCGGTTAGTGCTCCTAAGCTGTTGCTTGACATGCTGTGCCAGGCTGTGCTGGCATGGCAAGTATGTTTTGATGTGAGCTAAACAAGCGGACTGCCGACTGATGAATTGATTTTGAGATGGTGAATTTCGAATTGGCATGACTGCGCACAACGTGTGAGTAACGTATCGTGTTGTATGTTATAAAAGGTTGATGCCGTAGTGTGACCAACGCAATCCACGGCTCGGTTCACGGTGCTGACAGGGGGGCGGGGCGGGGCGGGGCGGGCATCTCCCACACCCATGTGCAGGTTCCTTTTCTTTCCCATGACCGGGACGTGTCAGCCGACCTCAACATTCGCCGCTGTGCAGTCGGCCCATGGCCACGCCCCACTGAGCAGTGCAGATGGGATGGCCGCCCTGCCATGCCAAAGCCAGGTCGGCCAGGCCAGGACTGCTGCTGCTGCCCCTGCTGCTGCTGCCGCCGCCGTTGCTGCCGCTGCTGCCACTGCTGCCGCTGCCGCTGCTGCCCCTGCTGCCCCTACTGCTCCTGCCGCCCTTGCCCCTGCTGCCCCTGCTGCTCCTGCCCCTGCTGCTGCTGCCCCTGCTGCTGCCTTGTGCTGCCCCTGCTGCCCCTGTTGCTGCTGCCCCTGCTGCTGCTGCCCCTGCTGCTGCTGCCCCTGCTGCTGCTGCCCCTGCTGCTGCCTTGTGCTGCCCCTGCTGCTGCTGCCCCTGCTACTGCTGCCCCTGCTGCTGCTGGTGATGATGCCGCTGCTGCCCCTGCTGCCGCTGCCGCTGCTGCTCCTGCTGCCCCTGCTGCGGCTGCCCCTGCCGCCCCTGCCCCTGCTGCCCCTGCTGCTGCTGCCCCTGCCGCCCCTGCCCCTGCTGCCCCTGCTGCTCCTGCCCCTGCTGCTGCCTACCGCTGCCTACTGCTGCCTTCTGCTGCCGCTGCTGCCCCTGTTGCTGCTGCCCCTGCTGCTGCTGCCCCTGCTACTGCTGCCCCTGCTGCTGCTGGTGATGATGACGCTGCTGCTGCCCCCGCTGCTGCCGCCGCCGCCGCTGCTGCTGATGCCGCTGCCGCTGATGCCGCTGCTGTCGCTGCTGCCACTGCTGCTGCTGCCCCTGCCCCTACTGCCCCTGCCCCTGCTGCTGCTGCCCCTGCTACTGCTGCCCCTGCTGCTGCTGGTGATGATGACGCTGCTGCTGCCCCCGCTGCTGCCGCCGCCGCCGCTGCTGCTGATGCCGCTGCCGCTGATGCCGCTGCTGTCGCTGCTGCCACTGCTGCTGCTGCCCCTGCCCCTACTGCCCCTGCCCCTGCTGCCCCTGCTGCTGCTGCCCCTGCTGCCCCTGCCCCTACTGCCCCTGCCGCCCCTGCCCCTGCTGCTGCTGCCCCTGCAACTGCTGCCCCTGCTGCTGCTGCCCCTGCTGCTCGCCTGGCTGCTTTTCGGGGCATTGGGAACGTAAGGGTCCCTCGCGCTGAAGCGGAGGCTGAGCATGTTTTACCGCATAGGCAGTGCGCAAAGTTGACGTGCACGCCACCCACGCCACGGCCAAGCGCCGTGAGCTGCAGCCCAGTCCTGGCCGTGGACTGCGGCTGTCAGTTCAAATTGATGGACCAACCTGCGTGATGTCATATTCCATTCCGCGCACTGGCGCCACCCCGTTCCGAGCCATAATCGCAGCTCAAACGTAATATTTCGTCTCAAAAAGTCGCCAATCGAAAGTGAATCTCACTGCCCAGTGCAGAGCTGGGGCTGTCTTCTTGTATGGTAGGTGGCTCTGATTAGAGGAGGCTGTGCGCGCGTTTGCAGGCCATTCCGAGCACATTTTTCATCTTGACCCCCTATTTTTTTTATATGTAGATGTAGAAAAAAAATACGTATCGGTATCGATACACGTATCTTGTATTACCCATCACTGGCTCGAGCGTACAGGCACACGCATCAGAATGGCTGAGCTGACGTGGGCATCAGGCACACTAGCAGTAGCCTTCACGATGATGAGCTCGCAGCCTGTGTTTGATTACAACTCCTAATACATTTTGGAGTAGCATGAGGGCTGTAGGGATCAAAATTGCAGAATGAGATGCTACATGAGAGCGTAACGCCGCTCCTAGCTTTGTTGTCGGCTTTGATTTAACTGTTGCTTACTTGCGCATCTCTCATGTCTAATACGGTGGTAGGCACTACTAGCAATTCTGAGCCCGCGGTAAAGTTACCCTTTACAATGACTGCGGCCTACGGCGAAGCGCGCTTTACTGAGTTGTATGAAAAGGCACTACTTAGAAAAAGGTACTGTGCGATGGCTTTGTACTCCCAGCAATAGAATGTTTTGAGGGAGGCGTGATGCCTGGCTCCAATCCTTTTACTGTAAGTGTAGACTTTTTAAGGAGTACCTGGGCCGCCACCAGGTCTTGGAGCGGCTCAACAGCGCCATAGAGGTAAGGAAATGAGCTACATCACAAAAACGTCCATAGCAGGTGCAGCAAGACTACTGATCATCCACCATCATTGATGGTGTGTCAATGACAGCCACACATGCCATAGCTCGCCAAAGGACCATTGCGAACGAGTTTTGTTGGTCCCCAACAGTGCCCCTGAGGCTGCAGGTGCTTGACCTTGTCACGGACACTAGACAGTTTGGCACCACAAACATGCACTAGTGTCAGCTCACACATCTCATGACAGATCACACCTCTCATTGGGCTACAGGCTCCTGCCGCCGTTGCTGGGCTGTGGGTGGGCGCCGCTTGTTATCCAGGCCAACGTTCTCCCCTCCCTTAGCGCGCAGCTTCATCTGCTCCAGCCACCAGCACAACTCCAGCGGGCTCTACTCGCTCCCCCCGATGCGTTGCATGTTTGGCATTGGCAGCCCCTTGTCTCACACTAGGGCCTCCATTTAAGTCGGTCCACTAGGGACCACTAGGGAACACTAGCGGGACTATTGAAATGGTGTTAATGGGCTGTGTGGAGTATACCCAATGCACATGGACATGGTGCATTAGTGCCTACCACCTTCTTTATTGCCTGCCCGCGAGGGCTATGGTGTAGATTTGGCATGACCTGCATGTACTAAATGTAAGCTGATGACAGCTCAAGAAGGGGGCACATACTACTGTGCATCAGCAGGCTGCTGCTGCTGCTGCTGCTGCTGCTGCTGCTGCTGCTGCTGCTGCTGCTGCTGCTGCTGCTGGGCCTTGGGTAGGCGGTCTCGCACCCGCTTGTAGCCCAGCTCAGGGTACTCCTTGCCCTTGGCTGGCAGCGCTGCCTGGTCTGGCCAGTAGCACAACTCCAGCGGCCGCCACCTGCTCTCCCCAATGCGCTGCATACTCAGCGCTGCATTGCAGTCCCTGTCCAGCCACATGCCTGTCTGTGGTGCTGACTTGGCTCTGGCAGCCTTGCCCTGGGCCTTGCCCTTGTTGGACTCAGCTGCCAGCTTAGCCAATGGTGCGCTTGCTGCGCTGGGCTGGCAGGGGAGTGCTGGGTCCAGGCTCTGAGGCTGCTGGCTGTGAGGCCGCCTGGCTGCTGCATGGGGCCTGTGGGGGCTTGCGCGGGGCTACTACAGGGCATCACAACATGCCCCACACTGACTGCTCACGCTGCTGGCTCCAGGCTGGGGGTTGGCTTTGGCAGCCTCACCCTCAGCCTTGGTGCGGATGCCCGCTCAGCCTTGGTGCGGATGTCCGGCTTGGGAGCGCTGGGCTTTGGCTCTGAGACTGCTGGGAGGCTTGCCTGGCTGTGTGGGGCCTGGTGGAGCTGGCAGTGCTCACCTTAGGGCAGCACACAAGGCTACACACTGGGCTAGGCTGTCAAGTCGCTGGCCCCATGCTGCGCACACGGGTTGGAGGTCCACCGTGTATGCTGGAGGCTGGTAAGTCTCGGGTCTGGTGGCCTTGCGCCTGCTCAACCTGTTCTCACACCCTCTTGCGCCCTGGTCGCCTGCAGGCCTTGTATGACTGTGATGTCCTGCCTGAGGACCCTATGGTCTTCATCCAAGACTATGTCAACAAGCAAGACACGGGCGCAGCCTCCTGACGGACCCTGTGCTAAACCCAGGAACACTTGTCCAAGCCCCTCCTCTCCCTCCCTCCCATGCTGCCATCATGATGATGACGATGGTGGTTGTGCCATGCACGGAGCTCTGCATGCCTGGGGGCAAAGCGGCATGCACCCAAGGGTTGCCAATGATGGCCGGCATCGATTTACCTGGCAGTCGTTCAGTCCAGTCTAGTTTAGTCCTGAGCCAAGCAGTCTATACTCAAGGGTTGATAGTCGTGACCTGCAGCGCTCTAGCCATCAGTTGCTCAGTCCAGACAAACAAAACTCATTCAACATGGATCAACATGCTTGACTGTGGGTAATCTCACTCAGCTACTACAAACATGTTGTAGCATCCTCGGTCGCACCCTTGATGACTACCAACCCCACACCGGTGGCACTCTTTCCCCCTAGACCACTGGGCACATCATCAAAACTAACAGCTTAATGCTTTGTAAGGCTAATAGCCTGTGTAAACTACTAGGGCCTATGCATTGTTACGGGCCCGGCCATCAATGCCTCGCCGGTACTCTGCAGCCCGGTGCAGCCTCTGCCAGACCTTGGGCAGCCGGTCATTGACCCGCTTGTAGCCCTGCTGGTACTCCTTGCCAACGTGGGGCAGAGCACCCAAGCCCTCGTAGCTGCACAGCTCCAGGGGGCGCTGCATGCTCTCACCAAGGTGGGAGCAGGCCGCGCCCCAGGCGGTAGCCCCTTCCTTAATGCACGCCGGTGAATACCGGAGTAGTCTTCTTCTTCTTCTCTTCTTCTTCTTCTTCTCTCCCCAATGCGCTGGAAGTTGAAGCAGGCGTTGGTGTCCCGGTCCAGCCACCTGCCCTATGGGGGGGCCTGGGGTGGTTGCACTGGGCCAGGTGCAGCAGGGAGGGGCTGGGCAGGGGGAGGGGGAGGGTGTGGCTCCTGGGCTGTGGGAAGGGGAGGGGGGCCTTGGGCTGGGGGAGGTGGGGGGTCCTGGGCAGGGGCAAGAGGGTTGGGCGGCACCTGATGGCACCACGGCAGGCCCCGCACATACTTAGCGTGCCGCAGGCTCCAGGCTGGGCGCACCAGCCGCTGCTAGATTTGGCCTGCTGGGGGTACCCAGTCTGCGGGCCTAGGCCGGTCATCTGGCAGGTGCAGCTCACATGGCTGACGGGCATGCACAGACGAGCTGACACGGCTGGTGCGGAACTCATCCACGATCACCAGCCTGTCAGGCTTGGGATCTGTGCTGGGCCTGCTGGGCTGCTCCACCACCTTGCGAAACCCATCCCGCACCGCCTTGGCTTTCCACCCACCCTGGCTGAAGCAGCCCGCTCCCAGGAACACCGCCACTCCCCTCTCCTGGTGGTAGTGCTGGCGTGACACCCACTTCATCCCATCCACCACCTGCAGGTCAGGTCAGGTCAGGTCAGGTCAGGTCAGGTCAGGTCAGGTCAGGTCAGGTCAGGTCAGGTCAGGTCAGGTCAGGTCAGGTCAGGTCAGGTCAGGTCAGGTCAGGTCAGGTCAGGTCAGGTCAGGTCAGGTCAGGTCAGGTCAGGTCAGGTCAGGTCAGGTCAGGTCAGGTCAGGTCAGGTCAGGTCAGGTCAGGTCAGGTCAGGTCAGGTCAGGTCAGGTCAGGTCAGGTCAGGTCAGGTCAGGTCAGGTCAGGTCAGGTCAGGTCAGGTCAGGTCAGGTCAGGTCAGGTCAGGTCAGGTCAGGTCAGGTCAGGTCAGGTCAGGTCAGGTCAGGTCAGGTCAGGGTCAAGGTCAGGGTCAGGGTCAGGGTCAGGGTCAGGGTCAGGGTCAGGGTCAGGGTCAGGGTCAGGGTCAGGGTCAGGGTCAGGGTCAGGGTCAGGGTCAGGGTCAGGGTCAGGGTCAGGGTCAGGGTCAGGGTCAGGGTCAGGGTCAGGGTCAGGGTCAGGTCATGCCTTCTTGCAAACCCTCAATGACGCGCTCCTGGGCATGGTGCAGCCCCAACCGCTGCCTGCGCCAGTGTGGCTTGAGGTACTCCTCCCACAGCGCGTCCCAGGTGGCCTTGAGGGCCAGGATGTGGGCCTGTAGGCCGTCTAGGGTGGTGCCAGCAGGGGTGGCAGCTGCCAGTTGCTGCTGCTGTGGCTGGATGGCAGCTGACCAACGGGTTATGTCCTGCTTGGCTTTGGCAAGCCCACTGTCATGCTTTAGCTGCCCCTTGCTCAGCTCCCACTCCCACTGCCTCAACACCTGACCTATAGCTAGGTCTCGCTCTGCATGCCCAGCCTTGATGGTCTGGGTGACGCCCGGGTCCACCCCAACAGCAATGTGGGTAGTGGGGTTGAAGTCGCTTGTTGCTGTGAGCTCACGCCCTATGAAGGGCAGCTCCACTGGCTCCCTGACTACCTGGCTGCGCACAAAGTGTACACTGATGCTGACCCCGTCCGTCTCTACCCTGTGCGCAAACTCCCACCCGCTGTTCTGTAGCTGGCTGTACTGGATGAACTTCTGCCAATGGGGCAGGCTGTCGGCCTCAAACTGTCGCTGTATCAGGTCGGTCATGCCGAGGTTAGTCAGTAGCCCATGCATCACCCTGTCATCAATGACGAAGTAATAGGTCAGCGGCGCCAGGCCATCAGTGCAACTGGACATCTAGGACCCCAAGCTGTTGGCACAGATCAAGGCTGCCATGGACCTGCTTACCACCGCCAGTGTGGTGAAGCATCTGATGCGTGGTCCCCACCACAACGGCATCAAGCTGCTGCCCGCCGAGGTGGCTGTGTTTGAGCAACCCAGCAACGCCTGACCGATTGCCAAGCTCAAGGAGCTGGATGAGGTGCATCTGCAAGGGGATGGCAACTCCCTCAACGCCAACGCCACCAAGATCAGCACCAGCATGAAGGAGTACTACCGGCACCCAGGGCGCTTCATCAAGTGGCAAGGCAGTTGGGGTGGTGGAGGGGGGATTCGGCAGGGATGCTCAAAAGCATCCCCCCCAGCTGGTGCTAGGTAGGCTAGACTACAGCCTGCCAGACCGGGAGCACAACTTTAGGTGGCGCTTGCCAGCCAATAGTGTGCTGCGACAGCCTAGGTGGGTGGCAGAGGTGGCCACGCATCGTAGGCTGCTGGGGCTGGAGCAATTGAACGAGTTTTGTTTGCCTGTCACCACGCTTTACATGTATGCTTTCACTGCGCCATCTAGAGTGCACAGCATTTGGAGACACCGTATCAGGAGCTCTTACTCTCGCACTTCGTTCTGTGTTGTGTTGAAGCCCGGGAATGGCGACGGACTCAGTGTCGGACAGCAATACATGTAAGTGAAGCAAAGATTCGCGAACTACAAGCCACCCGAGGCCGAGTACAACACTGTAGCAACGGGTGGGTGGGCATGGTGGGTGTAGCTGATGGGTGTAGGAGAAAGCCCCAGCATGAATATTGCGCCCCGGCTGCTGTATATTGCAGCTGCTGCTGCGAGGCGCACTTCGACAGCCATACAGTCACATTCGCCATCACATTTACTCTTTTTTAAGCTTGCAGACAGTTTTGGTTCGCTCACAACGCTGTCCGTTCTTGCTTCTGACCATTCTTCGCTGGCTACCAGTTCAGCAGGTGTGCTACAGGCTTGGCTTCTGAGTTGAGGTCCTGGCGGGCGCCGTGCTCTCGTGCTGTGCCCACAACGTTAGGCATCCCTGGGCGACCCGCTCAAGCCCCTAGCTCAACCCCCTGGCTTAGTCAAGAAATCTTCCGGCGATGCTTTCTCGAATAGTCCTGCTGTGCGTGTGCATTGGGGTGGTGAGCTCAGGTGCGTCTTGATGACCAGTACACGAAAACCGTGGTTTGTCAGCCATGTCGCCACTACAGATGCAAGCGCACACATTTGCAGGGCCGTCCCCAAGAATTCGTCCACCGCCGCCGCCTCCCCCGCCCCCATTCGGCGATCCGCCTAGTCCAGCCTATGACCCATACCCTTCTCCACCTCCGCCATATGAGGAGGAGTACCCACCTTACCCTCCTTATCCTCCCCCCCCAAATCCCCCTTCACCACCCCGACGCCGTCGCTCGCCTCCCCCACCACCACCATCTACAAATGCCTCACCTCCATTGACAGCAAACCCACCGCCACCTGTTCCTATCCTACCCTCCCCACTGGTTCTCAGTGCCCCCTCCCCATCAAGCCCCCCAAGCCTCCCACCTCCACTGTCACCTCCCACCCCTCCCCCACCCCGGGTGCTGGCATCAGCTCCTCCACGTCCGCCCCCCCGGACCCGTGTGATTGTCACGCCACAAACAATGTCCTTCCTGGTGTTCCTTGGCGCGGACTTCAACACCATTGCCAGCCCAGAAAACATGCTGCGCTTCTATGCCGACACGACCGCTGTGCTGTCTTCCATCTTTGTGGTGGGTGGTGTTACACTTCAGCAGCACTAGCTGCACATGTCTTGCCATGCTGGTGCTCCTGTCTGTGTTGATCTGCATTGCTGTGATGATAATGATGCATTGCAGTCCCTGTCCAGCCAAGAGTATGTATTGCAGTCCCTGTCCAGCCACCTGCCTGGCTGTGGTGCTGGCTTGGCTTTGGCAGCCTTGCCCTGAGCCTTGCCCTTGTTGGACTCAGCTGGCGGCTTAGCCTTGGTGCGCTTGCTGCGCTGGGCTGGCGGGGGAGTGCTGGGACCTGGCTCTGAGGCTGCTGGTTGTGTGCCTGCCTGGCTGCTGCATGGGGCCTGTGAGGGTTTCGATGTCTTTGATGGGCCCTGCTTTTGCTTGGCGGTGCCCCTAACGCTTTTTCCTAGCCATTGCGTGATGTGCTTTGAGACGTCTGTATTCCCCGAGATTTATGGTGCAATGAAAGCCGCAACTCACATTCTCGTTCCTCATTCTCGGTCCATCATTTCCGTTCTCGTTCCATCATCAACGTCATCAATCAATCATCACCCTCAGCCTGGTATGCCTTACCCATGAACAACTCTGGCAAGCTGGCGACCCGCTCCATGGCTGCATGCACGTAGATGGGTGCAAGAGCTGTCGCCATGCTGCCAGCAGCTGCCATGCCATGTTGCGTGCCAGGTCTCCCCGTGAGCTCGCCCCTGGGCCTGCTGTGACCCTTATCTGCAGGTGGACCCCACCAACATCAGGATACGCTCTGTGGAGCCGGGCTCCATCAGGCTCATATTTTCCGTGGAAGTAAGTTGAGACTAATCTCCCGTTCTGGCTGCAGCCTGCAGCATGTGGCCCTAGGGCCTGCATAGCCTGTGTAGGCCCTAGTCGAACGAGTTTTGTTTGCCTGCATAGCCTGTGTAGGGTAAAGGGTAGGCTAGCCCCCAGGGCCTGACAGTGCTGGAAGTGTAGGGTAAGGGTAGGGTAGGGGTAAGGTAGGGTAGAGTAAGGGTTGGGTAAGGGTTGGGTAAGGGTAGGGTAAGGGTAGGGTAAGGGCAGGGTAAGCTAACCTTCGCTTGCATGACATGGTTAGGAAGCGATCCGAGTCTAGCTGCAATACAGCAATACAGCGCATACCTCCCCCTAATAGCCTCCTCCTTGCGTTTCATTGCATTTCGTAGTAGACGACAGCAGGACAGACGTTTCTCACATGACTAGGGTTAGCACATCCTTGAGCACGTATTCACGACGTTGACGACGGTAACGTACCTCACAAGGCAACACACTTTGCACCTCACAAGCTTCTGTAGTCCAGGCAGCTTTAATAGCTGAATCTGAACAGCAGCAACAGCACAACAGCTGCAGTACAGCCCCTGGTTGCACTTGGCCTCGCTTGCATTGCAGACGGACCAGTCCATTGCCGCTCTCAGTGCCACCTCCTTCATCGCCAGAGGCTTGACCAGCATCAATTCTAACAACAGGTGGGGCAGCCATATGAAGGCATTCCACCCCCCTTCCCCTCACATATCTACACATGTCACGTAAAGGGTCTCTGCCGCCTCTTGCGTGGGGGTCAATCAATGGGTACCTGCCGCTCACCTGCTTGCCCTCGCGTTTGCCGCATTGCTTTGGTAGCTGCCCAACATGGCTGCCCCTTGCTCATGTGCCATGGTCGCGCGAGTCACACGTTGCTTGGGTTGCCCGCTGGCCTGACCTGGCCTGACCTGACCTGGCCTGACCTGGCCTGACCTGGCCTGACCTGACCTGGCCTGGCCTGACCTGGCCTGACCTGGCCTGACCTGGCCTGACCTGGCCTGACCTGGCCTGACCTGGCCTGACCTGGCCTGACTGGCACATGGCTCCTCACATGGTGAGGATGAGGATGAGTCAGCCGTTAGGCTGCTTGGCCCCCCACACTTCTTGGCCCCCCCCCTCTGCTTGGCCCCCACACTTACACCGCTTCTGCTGCTTGGCTCCTCATACCCTGGGTTGAGGTTGATGGCCCGGTCCACACCCCATCACTGGCATGTCATGTGAATGCTGGCAAGCTCCTCTACATGGACAAGGCAACACGGAGGTTGCAAGTGACTGCTGTGACTTGCCGCTGCTGCTGCTGCTGCTGCTGCTGCTGCTGCTGCTGCTGCTGCTACTGCTGCTGCTGCTGCTTCTGCTCCTGCTGCTTTCAGGTGGTACTTGACCACCTACGGCATCACATCCATGACCGCGTTGTCAGTCCCGAACGCCCCTCCCCCATCCCCTCCCCTTCCACCTGCCCCCACCCCCCCACCTACCCCACCCACTCCCCCACCCCCTTCCCCTGGTCTCTCCCCACCTCCGCCACCCCCACCGCCTCTCCCTCCTCCCCCCGCGCTGTCACCCTCCATCTCCCCGTCCCTGGCGCCCCCCCCACCCTTTTCACCGCCGCCACCCTGGTGGTGAGCAGCCTTGTACTGGTCACACCTGTCATCACTGCTCATTGCCACATGCTCAATCAGTAGCATGTGGCCCCTTCTCCATGACACCTGCTTCATCACCATGCCACAGTCCTGCTGCTGATGACCTGCAGGCTGCCTTTCTTCTCCCAGCCGCCACCACCTGGAGGCTTTTTCTTTATCCCTCCTCCACCTCCACCTGGTGGCTTTTTCTTTATCCCTCCTCCACCTCCACCGTGGTTCTTTTTCATCCTTCCCCCACCCCCACCCCCCCCTCCACTAAGCCCGCCACCCCCACCCCCCGCCTCACCACCAAGCCCCCCATCGTGAGTGAACCTCTGGCATATCTGATCCACGCCCCCCTTGCCCCACCCACCCCTGCGTCTTGACTGTACCTCAGGCCCTGAAGGGAGTGGCAGAAAAGGTTAGGGTGAGGGTGAGGGCGAAGTTGAGGGGGAGGGGGAGGGGGAGGGGGAGGGGGGAGGGGGAGGGGGAGCCAGAGTGTAAGCCAGGGGGTGAGCCAGGTTAGCCCTTACCCAGAACCTGTCCACCAGCATGCTGCCCCATGCCCCCAGCAGCTGTCCACCAGCTGCTGGCACACCATACAGGGGTAGGGGTACGCATGTGTAGGCTCATCCTCATCACTGCAACCACCTGCTGCTGTTCACTACGCTGCAACAAGCATCCCCTCCCTTGCCTGCAGGCCTAGCCCACCCCCTCCCAGCCCCCTGCCTCCTCCCGGGTCAGTCCACTGTAGTCGTGTCCAGCAGTGAAATGCAGAGCAGTCCATATCTCCCATCAGTTCATATCTAGGGGCTGTTATGCATGCGCGCCCCAAGAGCCTCTGAACTCTAGCCAATGGGGCAATAACATGCACTTTATTGCTGTGTGTTCCAGCCACTGCCACATATCCTGTTGTCTGATGTGGAAAACCGTGAGAGGGGGAGCGAGGGCTCAGCCCAGAGCTGCCGCACCACCAAGTTGCACCACCAAGCACCAAGTCGCTGCCGCACCACCAAGCACCAAGTCGCTGGCTTGCCCAGTTTGACCCGCCTGGCACACTGCGGGGGCGGCTGCTAAGCCACCCTGTCATAAGCTGCCTCATTGCACCAAGGCTAAGCAGGCAGCGGAGCCCAAGAGCAAGGCTGTTACAGCCAAAGCCAGGCAGGCATCACCACAGCCAGGCAGGCATCACCACCCGCTGTGTGCTCTGCTCTTGTGTGCTGTGCGCCTGCAGTCCTCCTCCCCCGCGGCCACCACCTCTTCCACGTAAGTCATGTCAGCCCTACATGTACACCTCACACAGGAGCCCCACGCAGGCTATGTATGCAGTAATCGCTAGGCCTATGTTAAGTTCATGCATGTTGGTCTCAACCTCAGCCTACGTAGCGATCAAGCCTAAGCCTGAAGCCTAAGCCTGCAGGGCCAAACCAGGGCGTCCTGCCCAGGGGCGCACTAGTTCCCCAGGTTGGGCGTCATTTGAACGTACCTGAAGCGTGGATGTCATGCCATGTGCAGTCTTCCGCACGACATAGCACTAGCAGACAACATTCCAGGCACCCAGGCCCAAGTTGCAGCGCTCAGCGGTGCTCTGTCCCTTCACACCCTTGCGCTTCCTCCTCACTCTACGGCGACAATATACCTCAGTTGTCAGCACTCCCTCACCTTTCCCAGCTCTGTTTTCTGACTCTCGCCTAGCACCTGCTCTGCACCTGACCTGACCTGACCTGACCTGACCTGACCTGACCTGACCTGACCTGACCTGACCTGACCTGACCTGACCTGACCTGACCTGACCTGACCTGACCTGACCTGACCTGACCTGACCTGACCTGACCTGCAGCCACCAACAACAACGTGCTGGCCCCACCTTCACCACCCAGTCCTCCAGCGCCGCCTCCTGGACCATCTCCTCCTCCCCCTTCCCCTACCCCCCCCCCTTCCCCCTACCCCCCCCCACCCTCCCCAACCCCTCCTCCAGCCCCACCTCCCTCTCCATCGCCTCCCCCTCCTGCCCCTCCTCCTCCAAGCCCTTCTCCCCTTCCACCCAGCCCCCCTCCTTCCCCTCCTCCCCCCTCGCCTCCTCCCCCTTCACCTCAGCCGCCTCCATTTCCTCCGTCGCCGTCCCCTCCTCCGCCATCGCCTTCACCACCACCCAACCCACCCTCCCCTGCTCCTGCTCCACCAAACCCACCCAGCCCACCAAACCCTCCCCCCTCCCCTCCTCCTCCCTCACCATCGCCCCCTCCCAACCCACGTAAGATCCAGACCATACATCGCAGGCCACGCACACCAATATGGCATGTGGCATGTCGCCAATAGCTCCACCCCCTGACTTGCTCATCCATCCCTGCGCCACTCACCTGCCCAGCTTCTCTCCACCTGCCCACATCGGATATGGCATGCGGTGTGCTTGCCCTGCAGCAACCAACAGCAACCTCCTCGCCCCACCGGTGCCGCCTTCACCTCCGGTAGGGATTGGATCAACATGCTTGCAGTGCCACCCCCACCTGCCTGCTGCCTCACCACCTCACCTGGCTGTCTTTGCTCCTGTCGACAATTGGCATGTGCTGGTTAGTTATTGTTACCCGTGACACATTAGTTTGCACGTGTACCCTCACAAGCAAGGTCACGCTGCAACAAGACCAGCCAGCACTCCATGCCATCGTGCAATAGGTTCTGCGGCTCTCAAGACGATTTAGCACCTGCAGCGTAGACTGCAGTTTCCTTGATAGCAGCAGCTTGCATCATCAGCTTGCAGCATGGCACATGCCCAGTTGCGAGGCTTGCTTTCAGTTTACCAAATGGTTGAGTGCTGGCTAGCTTGAAAGATGTTGAGTAACCTCATGCACAGGCTGCCTTACGCTTGTGTGCGATGTCAACACTTGCAGTTGCCCTTCTCCCCTCCCTCCCCGTCTCCACCACCACCCTCCCCCAACCCTCCGCCAAGCCCATCACCACCACCACCCTCCCCTAACCCTCCGCCGAGCCCAGCGCCACCACCCCCTTCTCCTGACCCCCCTCCAAGCCCAGTTCCGCCACCTCCGTCACCCCCTCCCCCCAGCCCTCTCCCTCCCTCCCCCCCTTCTCCCTTCCCTCCTCCCTCTCCTGAACCTCCCCCTCCCTCTCCCCCTCCCCCCAGCCCCCCTCCTCCCTCCCCCCCTCCCCCCAGCCCCCCTCCCCCTGCCCCCCCTCCTCCAAGCCCCTCTCCCCCTGCCCCACCCCCTCCTAACCCTCCCCCCTCGCCATCACCGCCACCTCCATCACCCCCTCCTCCAAGCCCATCACCGCCCCTCCCCCCATCGCCCCCAAGCCCATCTCCACCCTTGCCACGTGAGTGCTTGAGTGCTGCGGTGACCAGTGCTGCAATACCTGCTGCTGGTCGTCATTTCTCGTGGCTCTTTCATGGCTCTTTCGCGGTACTGGGCCGCTTCCTCGGAGGCATTGCACCACTGCGCTCATACCAGCTCATACCTGCTTGTACCCACTTATACCTGTGCGTCACTCACTCTGGCACTCCCAAAGGGCGAGCCTCCAAAGGGCACTCCACAGGGCACCTCCAGAGGGCGAGGTGCACAGGGTCAGCACATCATAGGGTGTTCACAGTACAGCTGCGGGACAGCAGGCTGTTGAGCCGGTCGACTTCTCTCATGTCTGAAACCAGGCACTGTCCAAGCTGTTGCTCACATGAAAGCATGTGTTTCATGCCAACTTCTACTTAGGCTCACCTCTGCAGGGGGGTGGGGACAAGAATATAGGGAATGGGCTAGGTTATCGGATGAAGATGATTTGCCAAACTGTGATGCTGAACAAGAGCGGATAGTCATGCTTCAGGTGTAGCTGTGCAGTACAGGAGACCTGCAGTACAGCAGAACCTGCTGCCGCAGTGCGTGTGCCACACCCTCCCCTGTGCTGTGCCCCTGCCTGCAGCCATCAACACTGGCGTCATAGGCCGCCGCCTTGCGGCTCGCAAGCTACGCGCCGCCATCTGATGCGTGACCAAGCGCTGCAGTCTACTGCGCCCAGCCTGCCGCCCATATGCGCTGCCCTGGCTGAATGGCACGGGAGGGCGGCCTTAGTCTAGGAACAGAACCTGTGTAGGGTTTTGTCCATACAGGAGCATGTCAGGTAGCAGGGGGTCTCTTTGGGGGGTCTTGCAACACATCACAGGCGGCGCAATGCTGCTCGGCTCCATGATGTTGGGTTTTGCTGATTGGATGTGCGCCGGAGTAGTAGTCTACTTCTTCACCTTCATACGTCGCCTTCATTAGGAACAGGGCACCTTGTCACTTGCAGCTGCGCTCTTGTAGCTTGCTGTTGTATGGAAGCTCCGGGTGTGGAATGTCCTGTGTTGTACAAGACGTAGCATCCTATCCAAACATACCAAAAGCTTTGACAGCTACCGGTTGAATTGCGTAAGCCCATGCATCCCAGACACTTCCAACCCCTTGTCCCACACTAGTGCCTCCATTTGAGTGGACATGGTGCATGAGTGCCTACCACCTTTATTGCCTGATCGCGAGGGCTGTGGTGTAGATTTGGCACGACCTGCATGCACTGACTGTAAGCTAATGACAGCTCAAGAAGGGGGCACACAATACTGTGCCTCAGCAGGCTGCTGCAGCTGCTGGGCCTTGGGTAGGCGGTCTCGCACCCGCTTGTAGCCCAGGCCAGGGTACTCCTTGCCCTTTGCTGGCAGAGCTTCCTGGTCTGGCCAGTAGCACAACTCCAGCGGCCGCCACCTGCTCTCCCCAATGCGCTGCATATGCTGCGCTGCATTGCAGTCCCTGTCCATCCACATGCCTTGCTCTTGGGCTCAGCTGCTTGATCAGCCTTGGTGCGGTCGCTGCATTTGGCTCGCAGGGGAGTGCTAGGACCTGGCTCTGAGGCTGTTGGCTGTGTGGCTGCCTGCCTGCTGCATGGGGGCTGTGGGATAGCAGGGGGCCACTACAGGGCACCACACCATGCCCCCCGCACTGGTTGGTTACGCTGCTGGCTCCAGGCTGGGTGCAGCTGGCGGTGTTCCACCTGCCCTGCTGGGGGCTTCCAGCCTGCAGGCCTGGTGGGGCAGCTTATGGTCCCGCTCCTCCTCACAGGGCTGCTTGCCATTCACTGCTGAGCTGACCCGGCTGGTGCTCATCCACAAGCACCTCCCTGCCCCGCAGCTGGTCTGTGCCCCTGTGCCTGCACACCACCTTGCAGCAGGCCCACAACACCGCATCGGCACCCCAGCCTCCCCCAGTGCCAATGCTAGCTGCACCTAAGAACACCACCAGCTGCTTGGCATGCCCAAGGCGCTCCATGGACACCTCCGCCATGTCCTCCAACTGCCGCCATGCACACAAGGCACACAGGAAGGCTGACATGGTGGCACCAGGTTAGGCATGGCACATTCAACCACTCTTTCACTTCATGTCCAACTCACAACCTCTCAGTCCCTTACCCTCCCACCCACCCTCACCTTCTTGAAGAACTGCTCCAGCGCCCGGTCCTGGGCTCCGTATAGCCTCAGCCGCTAGCATGCCCACTTGGGGTCCAGGTACACCATATCCCAGGTGGCCAGGGTGACGGTGATGTGCTTCAAATTGGCCTCCAGGGAGGTGCCGGCTGAGCTGGCTGCTGCCAGGTGCTGGAGGTGGGGCTGGATTGGTGCCAGGACCGCTGGGTGTCGCGACGAGAGTTGTTCAGGCCACTGGCCCGCCGCACCTGGCCTTTGGTCAGCTTCTACCGGGCCAGCTGGTCTGCTACCAACTGGCCTGTCTCCAGGTCCCACACTCCTGAGGCTGCACTGACTGCCTGGGTGACGTCGAGGTCGATGCCCACCCCAATGTGTGTGGCTGGGTCAATCGCGAACTCACGCTGCTCAGCTATGCCGTTGCCGATGTGGATGGGGCAGGAGGAGGGGGGAGGGGGCGTGTGTAGACAACGTCTGTCTCCAACGTCCCCTCAGACTGGAACCCCTTGTTGGCTAGCTAGCCTGTGCTGAACCACCTGTCCCAGTGCTTGCTGAGGGCTGGCTCTGTGCTGAAGGCTGCTCTGGTATCCTTGGCCAGACCCAGCTGCGTGCACATCCCATGCAGCACCCGATGTGCTTTGAGACGGATGTGGCTTTCTTCAGCAACTTGACTTTTCCCGGAGATGTATGGAGTGATGTAGCACTGTGAGGCCCAGCAGCCTGTGACACAGCCCACTGCCAACCCAGAGCCCAACCAGAGACCAAGAGCAGTGTAAGGCTGGTCAGGCGCGTCCTTGTCCGCCTGTCTTGTCCTTGTCCGCAGGCATTAAGCTAGGCATTTGGTTGCAGGGCATGAAGCCCCACACTGGCTGGTCGTGCATGTGGAGGGCACTTTGTCTGTTCCCATGTGCAGATTGAGGCAAAGCAGCTTATCACAGGGTTTGGGAGTACCAACACCCTGGGTGCCAGCATGCTAGATGCAGAGGCCCGTCCACCCTCACTGAACAACCCAAAGCACCCACTCTTCTCTCACCAGCACCCCTACTCCCACCGCATGGCCCAGCTACCCTGCATTTTCTGTGCAATAAGAGGAAGATTGCTTACACCGCCTACTTCGCCAGGCTGTTTGGCCGCCCTCCACCTCAAGGGGTTCGAAAGTTCATGCAACGCACTTTACAGCTCGGTGACTGGGTAATGGTTGGCAAGACACAATATGCCCACCAAGGGGCACTGCCTTGCCTGGCTGCAGCCAGCAGGGCACAAGCAGCTCGTGAGCATCAGCAAAAAGCTCGGCGCAGCTGTGCCCCCCTAAGCAGCAGCAGCCAGCGCTACCACATACTCGTGATAAGACATCCATGCAAGCATGCTGAGCTGTTGACCTGTGGATTACCGAGTGTACCCATGATGACAACAAACCCCACACCGGTGGCATACTCCCATCCAGGCCACTGGGCTCCCCATCAAATGCAAGCAGCAGCAGCAGCAGCCAGCGTAGGCACCACACCACACCGGGATTGGCTGCGCTTGCCGATGCAGTGCCTGCCATGGCTGCGGCCGCAAACCCGCGACCAGGGCGTGGGCGGGGTTTCTGTCCTGTCACCCGCACAGCAGGGTATTTCCCCTACAACTAGGGGCTGCGTCATCTGCAATCAGACTTGTTGTTTGGGCCACTTCCTATATCTCTGTCCCCACCCATCCCCTTCCGACGGTGGGCGATAAATGGTGGCATGAAACACATGCTCTGATGCAAGCAACAGCTTGGACATCGCCCAGCGCACACATTAGTGTGTCACAGGCTGCTGGGCCTGGGCCTTGGGTGGTCGATCTCGCAGCTTCTTGAAGCCCAGGCCAGGGTACTCCTTGCCTAGGGCCGGTGCCCTTGAATGGTGTGGTCACCTACATAGCCTCACCGAGGGCCTGGGGGCTTGTGTGGCCACTGTAGGTTGTGGGCTGCGTTGCAGTTCCTGTCCACCCATCTGTCAAGGTCCCCAGGGGTGTTCCGGTTCACCCAGCAGGAACACCTGAGGCCCCGCACTGGTGCCTTGAACCGCTGGCTGCATGCTGACCGCAACAAGCGTTCCTGCACTTGACCTGCTGCGGGCTTCCAGCCTGCAGGCCATGTGGGGTTGCTGCGGCTCAACGGCCTCTCACGAGGCTGGTGGCTGTTCACAGCTGAGCTGACCCGGCTGGTGTAGAAGTTCTACTAGAACTGACGCACGGCAGCAGGACTCAGACGTATCTTGCATGAGGGTTTACATGCAACGAATAAAATCATACAGACGTATCATGCCCAGTCAACACAGGGCAGGCTGGGTCAGGTGGGGGGGGGGGGGCCTGGGGCTGGACCTGCTGCTGGGAAGCCTTCAGTGGGCTGCCCTAGGAAGGACTGGAGCAGCATTGACCGCACTGGAGCAGCATTGACAGGCACAGGACCGCTGTTAGGCAGCACTGCTTGCTGCCCATGGTCATGCGCTTGTTCATCTCCGCCACAACAGCGTCAACTTGCGCTAGGCTGAGATCAGGCCGCGCTGCCTTCACGAGGCCACGCAGGGCAGCCTTGATGACCTGGCGCCGCTCTCCAACTACCTCTTGGGAGTTTAGCTTTTAGGGAATCGCAGTGTCGCGTGGTGTACACTGCGTCGCTTCGTCAGGGGGCCCTAGTCTTTCGTCAAGCTTTGCGGCTTACCGGCTGCACTCTGTGCGGGGCGCTTGCGTTGCTTATTCCGCGACATCTGAGGGATTCAGCATCATTATCCAAGCGGAGTGGCCGTGCTGGGTGGTGCATCAGGTCGCCATCCAACCAGATTGCCGGCAACCGGAGTGAGGCGGAAGTGATATCCATTACACATTTCAACAATCTATTCAAGATTAGGCCAGCGGTGTATCAACAGGTCAAGGCCAGTTTGTGCTGCCGCCTAGCCGACTCAGTTGCCCAGGCTACACCCTGATACTGCAGGCGCCCACATTGACCAGCCCCATGGGAGTTCATTTGACGTAGCTGTTTAACTTAGGCATGCCCCTAACAAGGGGTCCCCAATGGAGACATCATTACACATCTGGCAAACCTGACATGTAATACAGCCGCACACCACCCCATGCACAGGCCCCATGCGAGGGTGTCGAGTCTGAGCCTGCTAAGTTGTAGTCAAGCATGGGAAGAGCAAGGTGAGCGGTCCATGGTCAGAATCCGGCCCTGGAGCTGTTGTGTGTTGCAAGGACGTCCATTTGCTCTGCCAGCACCTCCCTCATTGCCCCACAAAGGCAGAGT
This sequence comes from Haematococcus lacustris, assembly GCA_030144725.1. Classification (NCBI taxonomy): domain Eukaryota; kingdom Viridiplantae; phylum Chlorophyta; class Chlorophyceae; order Chlamydomonadales; family Haematococcaceae; genus Haematococcus; species Haematococcus lacustris. The sequence goes on from JASKMD010000012.1 coordinate 11,171,458, forward strand.
CAGACCCCCTCACTAGGGGCGGTGTCTGTCTGTATGGAGTTATGCACCTTCCACCTACACTGTTGCCTGACCCCTGTGACAGGACGATAGCCTAGAGTTGGCATGACATGCATGCACTGATGTAAGTTGATGACGCCTCAATGGGGGCACACACATACTACTGTGCCTTCTACTGCTGCTGCTTTTTCTGGGGTGGGCGATTTCGCAGCCGCTTGTAGCCCAGGCCTGAGTGCTCTTGCCCATGGCTGGCTGCTCAGGCAGGTCCGGCCACCTACACACTTGCTCTGCCGCACACAGCTGCCCAGTCAGCCTTGCTTCAGCAGCGCCTGCACCTTCTCCACCGTCAGCAGCATCACGCCATTGGCTGGCGCCGCCCGGATGATGCACGGCGTGAAGCCCTTGTAGAAGCGCTTAATCCCGCCTTCTGCCCACAACTTCTGCAGTTGAGGTGTGGTGTCGTGCAAAAAGTGCAAGTGGTCATCCACTGGCTAGCCACATGCAAGAAACGTGAAGCCAAAAACGTGCTCGCATTGAGCTGGCATGTACCATGAGGTGCCATATGTTGACCATGGTTGTGTCCGCCATGCATCAATGAACGTGTCTCATGCAGGAATGCAAATGGGCCAATGCCACGTGATGTTGATGAGGACGTAAAGCCAGGCCCAGCAGAAGTCCCCTCACAACCTCAGCCGTCTTGGCACTGCCTATCTGAACACCCCCAATGTGCCCTACTAGGCTGGCAGCTCATGCAGCCCGACCACCTGACCTAGCCTACCTAGCCACACCCATGAGCCAGCCGCCTTAGCTGCCAGGAAGCCTAAACCCGTGTACCGCAAACATGCGCGGTGGCCATCCCCTGCCAAGCCATTCGCCTGAACCCTGCCCCCAGTGCAAGGCAGCAGCTGCACCGCGCACCCCTGTGCGGCAGGAGGTCAAGGCCCGGTCTCACCTGGGCGGTGGTGATGAAATCCGGGTACTTGCGCTCGCTGCGCACGATGCTGTCTGTCTGCATGGCGCTCTTGATGCAGTCCACCGGGAAGATGGACAGCCAGTAGGTGACTCCACCCAGACCTGGAACCACAGGCCAGGCCCAGGGCAGGCGGGGCAGGCTGGTGAAGAGTATGGCGCTATAGCCAGATGGCAAGGGACGGCCACTGGCAGGATGGCCAGGCTGAGCATATGATAGGGATACGGTGGAATGGGCAGCTGAGTAAGAGGGAGGCAGAGGTGTGAGAAGCAACTCTATCTCAGGCAGCAGGAGAGGCAGCCCAAGAGGTAAGAGGAGCGGCAGCTCTATACGGACGGCCAGGCTAAGCGGGAACGGTATCTGAGTCATGCTAGCTGGGCCCTCTACCTGTCCCTTCTACATGCCCGCCCCTTGCTGCTCCAATGCCCGTGCTGCTGCTCATCGCTGCTCCTCCTGCCACTGCCGTCAATTCCATGTCAAAACAGGTGTAGCTGGCTCTAGCTCTTTTCCAACGGAACACAAAAGTGACATTCGACAGCTGCCGCTGCTTGCCAGAACTATTTTGCCCTTCTGATGCTGTACGGCTATCTGGACCCGTGTGGTTGACACGCCACAAACAGTGTCCTTCCTGGTGCTCCTTGGCGCGGACTTCAACACCATTGCCAGCCCATAAAACATGCTGCGCTTCTACGCCGACACGACCGCTGTGCTTTGTGTCCTTTGGAGGTGCCCTTTGGGAGTGCCAGAGTGAGTGACGCACGGGTATAAGTAGGTATGACCAGGTATGAGCAGGTTTGAGCGCAGTGGCGCAATGTCTCCGAGGAAGCGGCCCAGTACCGCGGAGCAAGAGCCGCTTCCAACTGAAAGCCCGCGTAAACAAGGTTCGTCGTAGTCGTGGTGTGGTCCGCTGCTACTGTGCAATCCAGTGAGCTCCGCGCTGCTCACTTCGTTGCTGTTCATGCCAGCGCAGGTCCTCGCACCCCTCCAGGCAAACAACGCGAGGAGCGTAGGGCTGAATGGACGACGACAGGTATGCACGGGGGCGCATACCGCACAACGCTGCTCAGCTCAGCTCAGCGGGGGAAACAAAGAGACGCCGTGTAAGGGGCCGCCCCCGCCTTGTATGTCCTCGCACTGTTTGTCTCCCCGCATGGTATCGTGGCCTGTCAATGTTGCCTGTCAAAGTGCGGATTGTGCTTGGCCGCAGGTCATCAAAGTCCCAAGCGACGCTGTGCTGCGCGGCTGCAAGAAGACCCAACGAAAGATCATGGCACACTTCCAGCTGCGGGCTGAGGTCTACTCCCAGAGTGATCGCATCGCTCTTCGTGCTACGTATCTTTCTGACCTGCCTGGAGCCAGCAGCGTAAGCAGCCAGTGCGGGGCATGGCGTGGTGCCCTGTAGAGGCCCCCTGCAAACGCCCACAGTCCCCATGCAGCAGCCAGGCAGCCACACAGCCAACAGCCTCAGCACCTGGACCCAGCACTCCCCCGCCAGCCCAGCGCAGCAAGCGCACCAAGGCTGAGCCGGCAGCTGAGTTCAACAAGGGCAAGGCCCAGGGCAAGGCTGCCAGAGCCAAGTCAGCACCACAGCCAGGCAGGTGGCTGGACAGGGACTGCAATGCAGCGCTCAACATGCAGCGCATTGGGGAGAGCAGGTGGCGGCCACTGGATCTGTTCTGGTGGCCAGAGCAGGGAGTGCTGCCAGCCAAGGGCAAGGAGTACCCAGGCCTGGGCTACAAGCGGCTGCGAGACCAGCCACCCAAGACCCAGCCTGCTGAGGCGCAGGAGTGTGTGCCCCCTTCTTGAGCTGTCACCAGCTTACACTTAGTGCATGCAAGACATGCCAACTCTACATCATATGGGTCAGGCAATAGTGTAGGTGGTAGGCGACCTTGACCATGTGTATGCCATGTATAAGCCATGTGCATGCCATGTACATGGGAGCTCCACACAGACAAAACACCGTTTTTTAGTGGTCCACACTGAGTGTTCCACTGCAATGAAGGCTCAAGGTTCAAGGCCAAGGTGCTGTACGGCTATCCCTCTGCAATCCTGCAATCCTGGCAACCTGCAATGCTGGCCTACCAGCCCCCGGTGATGCTGAGCACAGCTGCATCTATAAGAGTTGCTGCGGGCAACCCCTGAGACCATCCCTTTGGCAGCTCATGGACCCTCCATCCAGCTCATGTATTTGCACCACATCAGCTGCTTAGGCTTCGCCAGCCTTCGGGGTGGACTGAGCCGCCACTCCCCAATGATATAACAACATGGTATGGAAAATGACATTGACAAATGAACCCTCAGCGACAAATCACAGTTGTTGGGATAGATGTGGCTGTGCAGTGCACCCCTCCTGCTCACCTGCTGAGCACAGCACCACCCAGCCCGGGATGTCAGCTTGGGAACATTGCATGCGCCGGCAGTAGGCGGCCTTCAGCATCTCAAAGTTGCCCAGGTAGATGGCGTTGGCAGGGGTGTTGCGCACCAACGTGGCTGTCAGACCCTGCCAGGCAGTGGGGCAAGCAGGTGCCAGGCGGTGCAACATCCAGGCTGTGCAGGGGCTAGCTCACTGCCATGGTCACATTTCCATGATGGTGTGATGTCATTCACTTCCAGTGCTGCTGCTGATGCACAGCTTCAGACAGCTCCACAGACATGTGCGGCAGGGTGGCAACATTGTTGCCTTGGTCTGGGTCCAGCAGTGGCTAGGTGGCTGGCCTAAGCACATGCACAGGAGGTCCAAGCCTGGACCAGTGCAGCCTCTCACACTCTGCTGGGCCAGCTGCCAGGGCACCCGCAGCCCCTGTCAAGCTGCCAAGGTAGCTACTCGCTGCATTGCCACTGCCCTCCTTTGCTTAGTAACTCAAGGGCCAGGGGTCAGCCCCCTCCCTTCTGCCTTCTTATTCCTGTGGTCTGCCCATACACCTGATTCCTTCAGCAACCTTTCCTGCTCTGGGTAGTAAAGTTTTTGGTAATCCCTAACAATGTATCCAACTACATCTGGAAGCTTCCAGACCCTGGCCAGGCCTCACCTGGAAGGGTCCACGCAGCCCGCTCTGCTGCCACGTGGCTTTGACACAGGCAGACACGGAGGTGTATGGTGCTGCACAGTGCGGTGCAGCAGCGCAGCAGTAGGCACATGCTGGCTTACGCAGCGTTGCGCAGGCAAAGCAGACGTTGGTCGACTGTACTTGCATTAACGCATGCTCTGCCTAAACCCGATTGCCAGCTGTGGGTTCGGCCATCTTACCACTTGGTGCCTCTGCACTTGACGGATGCATGCCTGGCATGCAGAGCCGAGTCAGTTGCTGACGGTGGACTGCGCTAATCAACCTCAAGTCTCATGGGGATGCCCGGCAGTGGCAGGGGCACAAGCCAGTGCAAAGCTGTAGCCACTGGCCGCAGTGCTGAGTGCAGGCAGTGTGGCCTCATGAGCGAAGGCTCAGCTTGGCCCCAGCAGACTCTCACGTTTGTAGTCAGCGTTCTGCCGGGACTTGATGATCTGAACTTGGATCTGGCTTTTGTAGAAATCGATGGGCCCCTCGGTGAAAGCAGCGACAAAGCCCGTAATAGCACCGGCCTGTATTCATGTGTGCAAGCCATGCAAGCATGCAGGTCATGCATGCCAGACCGCATGCCACGTGGTGCTTCTACTGCCGACGGTGTAGCCAGGTGGGTCCCAGCCCAGACTTGCATCAACAAGGCAGGCAAGGCCACTGGTAGTGAATTCCTACCAGCCTGGGAGTGCACTAGGAGCTGCCCGTGTCTCCAACCCTGCTGCAGCATCTGCCCTCCGTGACGGTATTCTGCACCAGCCCAGCCTGCTGCATCACCTTGTAAAAGTCCACAGGGGCTAGCGCCCGGATGCTGCCGTCAGGGTTGCGGGCCAGCCAGCGCTTGGCCTCCCCAAAAGCACCAAACAGGGAGGCCCTGAAAACCATCTGCCCCGCGAGGGGTGAGGTCACACCCTGCGTGAGATGAGTGAGAAGTGGAACTGGAGGGTAGCTGTTGATGGGCAATGCTAAAGACCCAGCCCTGATGGCGTTGCTCAGGTTTGGAATGGTATGAAGCATTAGTCCTCCAGATTTTACTATTGCTGTGGCTGATGCTGGTGATTGTAATCGGCAACATCATTTTGCGGGCTTAGCTACCCTTACTTGCAAGTCTGTGCGGGCACAGCATCCTCACCTTGTACAGGCCTCCTAACCCCTCCCATTTGATTGTTTTCTGAGCACAGTCCAGCACACCATCTGCGGGATTCAATGGCATATTAACGGCCACCCTACCTGAAGCTCACCATGCCATGCCATGCACATGCACTGGCTGCGAACATCGTATGGCCAACAACATGCAAGCATAAGGACCTGCATCTGCCTTACAGTCTGTCTTACTGCTCCAAGATGCATTGCCCTACGCGACACCCACTGTATATCGGTTTATCCACCGGCTGGGTTTGTAGTCTGACTTTCAGGGTATCGAAGGGATGCCCCACCAATGTTACTGAAATGCCACCTGTCATCAGTATCATTACGCGGGTCAGCGCAGTGCTACGGCTACCGCAGGACGATGGCTGCGCCCGCACCGCATGTCCCAGCGAACACATCTTTGGCAACTTTTACCCAGCCGCTGGCGGGGGCCGGGTTGCTGGTCGCCATCACAGCCGATGCAGCCTATGCTGGCAGAGCTACTGTACAGCAATGAGTGTTCAACCGGAGTGGGGCACACCCGCAGGAAAGTGAAGATGAGATAACCGACCGACGAGCATCGGCTAAGAAGGCGCGATGGCGATGTCGCTACGGGTTTTGCAGTGCTTGAGGTCCAAGCTCCATCCCAAACTTTGCCCAGTCCTATTCAGCAATTCGTTTGCGACTCAAGCGACTGCCAATGGAGTGCCAGTGGAGGTTAGTGGCCAGTGCATCGGATCAATGCCTCGATGATTTGGCACGGTTTACACAGTGCATCCGTTTGCTGCCAGGTACACAATGAGGGCGGCTCCAAGCGCGTTATCGTTACCAAGGAGCTGCCGGGTGATCGCTGGTTGCAGATCCTAGTTCAGGTCTGACACCAAACCCTCATTCTCCTAAAAAAATCCTACCACCTCATCTAGGACCAAGGCGTGCTAGGTGTAGTGCCCCCTGCTGCCACTGCTGCCATTGCTGCTGCTGCTGCTGCTGCTGCTGCTGCTGCTGCTGCTGCTGCTGCTGCAGTCAGGGTGCCGCGTGGAAGTGAGCAAGCACCCAGACATCATCCTCAGCAACGCCACCATCAAGCAATTCATCGGCAGCAATTGCGACGGTGTCATTGGGCAGCTCACAGAGGCGAGTCACACACAGTGAACACACTTTACTATGAACAATACCCAGGAGCCCATGAAGCCTGCAGTCACACAAGTAGTGCAACCTGTTCTAAGATTGCTAAGCAGTGCCATGGAGCACCCAGAAGCACCTTCACTGAGATGGTGCAGTCTGTGGCACTCCCTGCCAACCCCAGCAGGAAGGGGCTCAGGGGTGTGGACCCCCCACATCCAGGGCCATTACGTTGGTCTTGCAGCGGTGATGAGGCTGACTGCTTCATATTGCAACCCTGCCAGTCGTGGCTAGGGTTACCAAACTAAGAAAAGCCATCAGCAAGGGCCAGCAGTGGGATCCCAGCGGGCTTTGCTGGATCACACCAGACTGGGCTGCAAGGCTCGCTAACCACAGCTGGGACAGCTGGCTGTCAATGGCTCGTCGCAGGCTAGGCGGCCAAGCCTGTCCAGGGCTGGGTAGACAGCTTGAGCTCGGCTAGGGCTGGGAGGGGTAGTCAGGTCCGGCTGGGGCTGAGGCCGGTACTATTGCAGCCAGAGGCAGCAGGGTGAGCACAAGGTCCAGTCTAGGAGCCCCATGCCTGTTGGGCACCCAGGCTGGCAGCAAAGCAGTGGGACCCAATGCGGTCAGGACCTGCCGCAGCCAGCAAGCACTGCCATGTGGCATATGCACCTCCAGGCGTATGCAGGCTGCAAGGCAGGCATGAGCTGCTGTGTAGCACAGCGAGCATGGCCCATGGCCAGCAGGCAGCATGGCTGGCAGGAGCCTGCATTGTTTGCTGTGGGGCCTGCCTGCAGGACTGGGGCAGCGAACTGTTTGAGGCGTTAAAGGCAGCAGGGGGCAAGGCGTACAGCAACTACGCAGTGGGCTACAACAACGTCAAGGTGGGCCAACAGCCAGGCGGGACACAGCAGCCTGAGGCCAAGGAGCAGCAGCTGCAGCAGTGGGGTGTACCCTGCCATTGATTAGGTGCAGGCTTTGACGGCTGTCAAAGCAGACAGATTGAGGCTGAGGCTGTGGCTGAGGCTGCCAAAAGGGTTGATGCTGGCAGCGTTGGGGGAGGGTGCAGGGGTCAGGCCTGACCGGAGGTCCTGCTTCACAACAGGCGTCAGTGCTGGGGTGGGCTTACATCAGGGTGCTGCCGCTGCTCTTTTGCCGCTGATGTCGCAGCACCGCCCATAGATTGGAGTGCGCTGTATGCATGTGCTGCTAGTGTCTATGGGTTGTACGACTTGCACAGCTTGCACAGCAATCTCATGCTTGCATGACCTGCAGGTGGACGAGGCCACCAAGAGGGGCATCCCAGTAGGGAACACCCCAGGTCAGCTTACTCACTTAGGAACACTTCCTCAGGAATTGCCTACGGCTCATTTTCATGGCTGACAAAGTGTTGAAAAAGCGCCCAGCTGCTCAGTGCTGTACGACCCCTCCCTCATCGGCCCGCAAGGGCAAAATCAGGTTCCCTCACTAGGGGTGGTGTATGCGTAGCACTACCTAGCACCACCCACTGCTCCTTGGTGCACAGCCTTCCTGACACTAGCCCACCACCCCTCATCCGCCTCACTCAAGTCTCACTCTCCCATGGCAGGCTGCCTCACACTGCTTTGGGTTGAGGTCCGACTGATGGCACAAGTAAGGCACAAGGACAGGCCCTACAGAGAAGGTTCAGGGGCAGATCAGGGTGGGAGTGACGTGAGCTGACACCTGATGCCGCTTGCAGCTCTGGCCAAAGGCCAGCCTGGCTGGTTAGAGTGTGACCTGGCGGTAGAATGAGGTCACACCAGTCAGCGAGGCCTGTGCCCTGCTTGGTTTGAGCAAGCGTGATCGGGCAGGAGGGCCAGTGGTTGAAAGTCACCGTCGTAAGCACCTTGAGGCAACCATGCCTACGAAAACGTGTCATGTTGCCAGCTTGCTCCTGACTGCCCCTGACTGCCCCTGACTGCCCCCGACTGCCCCTGACTGCCCCTTACTGCCCCTGGCTGCCCTGGCTGCCTGGTTAGACCTGTTGGCCCTGTGTGGCCGGTAGGGGTGTTGACGGAGACCACAGCCGAGCTGGCTGCGGCCTTGACCCTGGCGGCTGCCCGCCGGGTGCCTGAGGCGGATGTGTTTATGCGGGCGGGCAAGTACCAGGGCTGGCTGCCCACCCTCTTCATTGGCAACCTGCTCCAGGTGAGGGAGCTGGCTGGAAGCTGCAGCAGGTCAGTGAGCTGCCTGTTCTGTAAAGGGAAAGCTTGAGACTAGGGTTCAAGTCCTGGCCCCAGGGTTGAGTCCCTGAAACAGTTTTGATCCGACTTGCATACCGGACATCTGCCTAGCATCGACACGTATGTCTACAGCCACAGCCACAACGGCAGCCACAGGCCCATCTGTCACAAACAGGATGTTTCTTCATTTGTCAAAGCATAATGCGCCTTGCAGATAGCGACTGTCCAGTAGCTGGCCAGCCTGGTGGCTTGACTTTCAGTGACCACTTAGGGCCTGTCATCTAGCGGTGACCTAGCTGACGGCGGTCCAGCTGTCCAGCCAAGGCGTTGCAGCAGGCCATGGAGTGCCCAGCTGCCTGGCTGGCCCTGTGTTTAGCAGCCCTGGTGTGCCGGCCACCCTGCAGAACAAGACAGTGGGCATCATTGGGGCCGGGCGTATCGGCGCAGCGTATGCGCGCATGATGGTGGAGGGGCACAAGATGAACCTAGTGTACTTCGACCCCTACCCTAACACCAAGCTGGTGAGTTAAGGGAAGATCAGCCGGAGCCATGAGGGTGTATGCGGGACTGGGTAGGGGTTGGGGTGCTGGTGGTGAGGAGAAACGAGGGCTGGTGAGGAGCAGCCAGAAACGGGCATGGGATGATATCGTGGAGGTGTCTCCCTGCTTGGCATTAGATGACGAAACACACTGTTTCAAAGGTCTGTGAGGTGTGAGGTGTGATGGGTGAGGTATGAAGTGTGAGGTGTGTGTGCAGGAGGCTTACATCCGCATGTATGGGGAGCTGCTGCGGCACCACGGAGAGCCCCCTGTGGCGGTGCGGCGGGTGGATACAGTGGAGGAGGTGCTGCAGGAGGCCGACGTGGGTGGGGCTGCGCCTGGGGCAGGTGCAGGGGCAGGGGCAGGGCCTGGAGTGGGGAAGGGGCAGAGTTGGGGGCAGCTGGAGGGGGCAGGGGTGACAGCAGGGGTGGCTGCAGCAGCGCTGGCAAGGGTGTGGCAGCAGCTCCGTAGAGAAAGGGTCGGCTGTGAAGTGAAGGTGTGTTGTGGAGGGCAGCAGGGGGCTCCTGCCAGCTGCCTGACTCCCTTAGCCAGTTTGTGTCCAGGTGGTCAGTCTACACTGCAACCTGGACGCCACCACCACCCACCTCATGAACGAGGCGCGCCTGAAGATGATGAAGCCCAATGCCGTGCTCATCAACGCCGCGCGTGGCCCTGTGATTGAGGAGGCGGCCTTGGTGGCCCACCTGAAGGCCAACCCGGAGTTCAGGTGCCGGGGCTGCAGGGAGGCTGGCTGGGGCTGCTGCTGGCTCAGCACAGCAGCCAGGCGCTGTCTATAGCAGACAGGGCGCCAGCAGGGAGACATCAGCCAGGCCTCGTCACCTGGTATGGGTGCATGTGGGTGTGCCAGCCATTTTGCACATGGCCTTGCTTGGCCATGCTAGGGGTGGCGCAAGGATGCCTGCATGCATACGTGGCACTAGGCCACCTCACTTCGCAAACCCACCATGCTTAGCAGAGGTATGCAGACATGGACTGTGAATGTATGCTCACACGGCCTGCTCTCCTCATAGCTCTGCTCTCCTCCTTCTCAGCCTCTTAGACTACCAACATTGTTGCTGCACCTCACCCCTGCTAGTGGTGCCCCTACAGGTGTGGCTTGGATGTGTTTGAGCATGAACCAGCAATGGCGCCCGGCCTGGCTGAGTGCCCCAATGCGGTCATTGTGCCGCACATCGCATCGGCATCATTTTGGACGCGCTCTGGGATGGTGAGGTCTGGGAGGGGCGGGAAGGAGTTTGCCGGTCAGCTTGGGACTGCACTTTAGCATCAGTGCTTCTGTGACAGGCAGAATCAAGTGTGGTGGTGGGTCCATGGCAGGCAGCCAGAAACAAGTGCTTGGGATCGGGGCTGCTGGTCACCACTGTCTTGAGCACAAAGCCTGCCTGGCCTTGAGTGGCCACATAGCAAGGGTTGGCAATAGAGAAAGTGGTGACACACTTGCTTTGCTCCTACAATCACGGTGTCGCGCATCATTTCAAATACCCCATGTTGCACATCCCATGTCCTCTCTTTCAGCCCAGGTGTTTCACTGAGCATGTATTGAGCGCACATCTACAGCAAAGCCGATACAGAACGAGACAGCTACGGCTGGCTAAGGCGTTTGAGGGGTGGCGGACGAATGGACTATGAATACGTCGAAGGACAACGATGTTGGAGGGCCGTGGGCAAGGATGTCTTGCTCGCGCTGCTGCTGCTGCTGCTGCTTCCCAGGCAACTCTGGCTGCGGCAAATGTGGCCGCCACACTGTCCGGCCATCCCGTATGGTCCAAGCCGGACAACATCGCGCCATTCATTGAGCGACCGCTAACGTCCCTTCCTGCTGCAGCTCCCTCCATCGTCAACGCCAAGCAGCTGGGCTTGACCATCGCGGACGATGAATGAGAAACGACGAAGTTTAGCACTTGTTTTCGATTTTTGTTGTGTGTTGCGTAGCTATGTCACGACACCCGCCGGCGCTGCATCTACAAGTCGGCGGCACCTTGTGTAGGACGGACAAACTCAAACTTGCTCGCAGATGCTCCGCTGAACAGCTAGGGTTTGTTTTCCCATCTCCTTTGCCGCGGCATCCGCCTGATCAATGTCCCTTATGTTGAGCTGGGCAGCTCTACGTTCACGTGAACTGGATTTGACAGGATCATTACATAGACCATCCACTTGTTGGAAACATCACATGTCATGCACATCTGGTGCTCCGACACTTGGTTACACTCTAACAAGGCCCGTCCGGACTCAAGCGTACAAAGGCAGGGCAGTGCACATGTGAAGTGCCAATAGAGTACGGTGATTTGCTGAACTACTCCACGTCGATGACCTTAGACAGCTTCTGAATGCGGTTCAGCAAAAGGTCGCCCTTCTTGATGCTGTCGTGGTACAGGGCGTTCTTGGCGTCCGGTCTGCATCGCATCAACACGGTCAAGCGCAACATGTACGCACAGCCCTCGCAATAACGGCGTGCTGCCGGTGCACACGCGGTTAAACCGCACCTGTTCGTCTCGATTACTCCTGCGACTTTGTCGATCTTTGCATTTAGACGACCGGACACGATGAGGCCTGCCAGTTCCAGGTCGATGAAGCTGGGCGAGACGTCGAAGGCGGCAGCCATGGATGCCAGTGTGACGCTCTTGTAACTCTCCAGAAACTGCATGGTGGGATGGGAGTGATGTCATCAATTCAGCCATTCTGCATGACGCTCCGAGGACAGTGCAGTCCTCACATCATGGGGGCAGGCTTGACAAGACATGAGATCAGATCTCAATGATGGCAACACAGCTCTGCTGGATATCTGGCCAGCATGGGTGGCATGGACTGGACACCAGCAGGGAGGGGCAAGCAGACAGGCCCTGGCAAGCTGGTGGCTTCCATGAGGCAGAAACCTGCCCCACCTGTGCATAGGCCACCACCCTGACTTCCCGCATGTAGTATCGCACATGTGCAGCCAGGTATGGGTCACTCTTTATGAGTGTGATGATCTCATTGAACGCCTGCACAACACAAGGTGCAAAACACGCCCCACTCACGCACAAACAGCGAAGCCCTGGCAGAATGAAGGCACGCCCCTTGCAACTGCACCTGCCTGCCCATCTGCTCTCTCAACCAGCCTGCCATGGGGTGATGACCTGGCATGCCCATGTCCTCTCTGCCCACTGGCCTGCCAGCCTGCTGCATAGCTGTGAGGTGAGCAGCAGGCTTCCTCACCCTGAAGAACACCTGGTACTGGCAGCTGTACAGAGAGTCCAGGTACTCTTTCAGGTGGGGGGTCTGCCCAATAGCAGTCAGGATCTCCGGAGCATCCACCACCTGGTGGGCAGAGCGGTGCAGGGCTGGACTGGAGCCTGGCTGCTGGAGGTGCCCCGCCACGGCAGAGTGGGTCAGGTCAGGGCAGGGTGGGAGCAAGGTGAGCAAGGGTGGTCAGGGCAGACTGGGTGGAGGCTGGTGTGGGCAAGCAAGCGGCGGCAGGCGGCAGCAGCAGCAGCCATCTGCGCACGGCCCTGTGGCCATGTGACCTGGCATGGTGGGGCAGCCAGGTGTTGTCTGACCAGGGCAACAACAACCGCGAGTAGAGCTTTAGCAGCATCAGCTGGAACTTCCACACCACTGCCTCACAGCCTTGGTCCTGTTGCCATCTGCTTGTGGTCTTAACAAATGGTGCTCGCCACTGCTGCAGTAGCCTCCCCTGACCTGCCTGAAAGCTGTGCGCTGCATTTCCTTGTTCTGCCCTGGGCTTGCTTCAAGCCACACCTTTGCTTTAAGCTCCACTCTGTCCAGCGCAATGATCGACGTGACCACGACATAGAAGATGACCTGCTGGTAGCTAAACAGCTCGGTCCTGTGGGCGTGTACACAGGCAGGTCAGTGACATGCACGTTTGCTGCACGCATGGGCAGTGCTGCTGTGCAGTCAAGGCCGTGCTTGGCTGACCATTGTGGCTTATGCGCTACCAGCTAATCGCTGCTTTGGCTGCATTCAAGACCTCGAGCGTTGCTGTGGTTTGCAGGCTTGCAGGCTTGCAGGTCACCCGCTGAGCACTCACGCACTGAAAGTTGCTATGGCGTCTTGGAACAGGGCAGATGCCTGCTTGAAGTCCCGGGAGTACATGGCAAACACGGCCTGGTAGACCTGCATGTGCATGCATGCATGCAAGCCCATGACCTGCTGCCATTGCGTATCACCACCTGGCCCAGAGATACTTGCAGTAAGGCAGGGGGGGTCAAGGCAGTGGCAACAGCCAGTGTCAACCAGCCATTGTCTGATGAGTAGAATACAATCTTGGCAGAACCTGCCACAGGAGGAGGGGCTTGTTAACAGCAATGTGGTTCTGCTTTGCATCCATGCCATGGTGTGGGTAGCATAGCATGCTCCACACAGTGTAGCATAGCATATTATGGAATGGGGATGTCCATGCTATCAGGTCATCACGACTGGATGCACTGGTGCCATGTCAGGGCGCCTGGCCACACATGCGCTGGCTGCTCATGCATGCACACCCGCCCCCTCGCTGCCAGCATTACGGGTTACACCAAGCAGATATTAAATGACTAGTGTGCTTGGCAGCTGTCATGTGGCCTCCTGCGGTTGCCGCCTGGCCTACTGATAGCGCCTGCTGCTGATGCCACTGGGCCGGCAGCTGTCCAGAAGTCGGTGTCCTGTGAATGGTCATCGACTGTCATGCTGCTCAAGCTGTGGCCAGCACCTTGAGCTTATTCTTGCGCTCCCAGTCGCCCCCCTCATCGCACAACTGCTTCGCCCGTGCCAGTTGGACCTTCACCTTGTGCCAATCACCATAGAACATGTTGAGCCTGCACAGCATGCGATGTACGTGGGACATGTGCATGATGAGCCAGAGAGCAGTACAGTCCTGACTGCCAATGAGTAGTGGCTCAAACGCATGTGCATGTTCCAGCCGCGCACATGCAGTAGCCTGCTATTCACACTGCTGAACTTGAACTCTCCATCTCCACCCTATCAATTGTGACTTAACGTATGCTGCTGGTCTCAACACAAGTGCTTCCTCTACTGCATTGGCTGTTCTGCACATGAATACTTTTGGCACCCAGCCTTGACAAACCACCCCACCGTATCTGACTGAATACCAGGTCCATCTTCTTGCCGCTGCCTGCTGTCTTGGCCTCTGTCTCTGTGAAGGCTTTGGCTGCTGCTTCTCTGTCTCCAATGGCACACAGATACAGTGCCTTGGCATGCAGTGCGTCCCGCACTTCAGTCTCGCCCAGGTTCTCCTGTGCATCACTGAGTTTGGCTTCAAGCTCAACAAGCTTGGCTGCATTCTTGCTTTTCATGTCTTCAAGCTTGGCTGAGTCCACAGGCAACCCCAGTTCTGCACATAAGCTCTCGTAAATGGGTGCAAGATCTGCAGAGGGGGTCCGCACGTATGTTGTTATAGGTTTTGCAGATCACCGGCATAATGCGAGTGCACGTACCGTCCCTGAAGACGACTTCAAAGATATCCCCCTTGAGCTTGTCCTTGTCCAAGCCCGGTACATCCGTCGTCTTGAGCAAGAACTTCTGCAATCCTGGATGCACACAAAACTTGTAAACACGCGAGTTTGATGATGGACCGCTATGTCTCACCTTGTGCGCTAGCTCCAGCTGGATGTCCTGCGTCTCCTCTGGAGCCTGCACCATTGTGCCGGGCAGCTGATCAGCGTGATCTAGCCAGTCTCTTTAGTTTGTGACGGCGCCTCTTGAACGGAGCCCGCGCTGGAAGGTAAAATGTTTGGGCAGAGACCAGCGATGTCATGGGTGTAAATGTTTCATAATGTGCGGGTTCGTCACATGTTTGTCCGTAGCATTAGTAGGACCCAGAGTCGCCCGACAGGTCTCAGACGTCTACATATGCTCAGTCGTATAGCCCACCATCTATGTGTCATTTGGCCAAAGGTGACAGAATGTGATCATACCCACCCACTATGGCCCGGGCTCTGGCATTTAGCCGTGTTCTTAAGGTTTCGCTTGCCTTCCTCAATATCATAATGTACAGCAAAGCAATCAACCACCTTTTGATGACTAGCATGGTCCTTATGCATACCAATTCACGAGAAGAGCACAGGACATCATGCATCCCCTCACAGCAAGATCACGGGGGATGCTTAGCTTGCCACATTTGCTGCATGGTTTGGCATAGTCAGTGGCTTACTGTCAGGGAACTCGTGATCATCGCCATCGCTGTCCTGCTGATTCCCTGTGCAGCATTGACAGCACATGGATACAGCCAGCAACATGGATTGTTACAAGGCCAACGTAGGCCCTGCCCACCAAACGATCAGCACCTCCCCCACCAGCCCGCACAGGCAGAGCCGGGTCCCCTCACTAGGGGTGGTGTCTTGTCTGTATGTAGTACAAAGAAAGAAATACTATGTGGCATGGGGTCAGCATGTGCCCTGCCTGGTCCATCTGTATACACTGACCATGGAGCATAGACTGGTAGTAGCGGCTCAGGTTGCGGTCATGTGCCAAAGACTGAGAAGGGGAGCGGAAGTACCTGTGCAGTCAGCAAAGCCCAGCATGAGGGCAATGGTGGCAAGGCCCCAGCAGGGCAAGGCAGACCAGAGCGAGTCAAGGCTGATCAGGCAGGAGCTGCTGAAGCAGCTATGCTGCTCATCTTCTCACTTCTAATCCAGCTTGGATGCATGGTGCTTGCTCCTAAGTGTGGTCACTCTCCCAAGCCATCCCCAAGCAAGGCATGCTATCCTGACACTATCATTGGCCTCGTGCTTGCCCAAGCATGTCCTGATGCTTGCATCCAACAACACCCATCAACACATGGCAGGTGCATGCATGACGGTGGGCATGTGTGTGTGGCATTGCACTGCTCACTGTGTGGCATCACATGCATTTGTGTGACTCACATGTAAGGCGTGTAGCGCAAGAAGTTGGAAACTCGGCTTGTGTACAAGTCAGCGTACTTTTCTATCTGCACAGACACAAACACCTGGCAAGTCACATGGGAGGGCTGCAGTAAGCCACATTTACTGCGACCATGGCTACCTGACTATAACTGGCGCTACACATGTGATACGGCCCAACCCAGCATCAGCAGCATGACTCCTGCTACTATGGCTGCTACTACAGCTGCATCAGATGGTGGGCCAACCTCAGCATCAGCAGCAGCAGCACGACTCCCGCTACTATGGCCGCAGCTGCATTAGATGGTGGCCTGGACACAGCACCTGGCGACACAGCTGGCTTTTGTCGTTGAGGCCGGCTCTAGACAGGTAACCCCAGCGGCTGCGGGTCAGGGCAGCAGCAGGTCACTTGTGACACAGGTGTGACTTGTCAGCAGGGTCAGGGCTGGGGAACCTGGTGGTGGTGGGGCGGGCTGGGCAGGCTAAAGGGCTACATGTGCACAGCACTGGAACACAGTAGTGCGCACAGCTGGGCTGCTGAGCCCCAGCTAGGTATGGCTGTCTGTGTGCGCTGCTGTGTGCCTCTTGCTTCGTAGTCAGTCGTCAGCAGTCAGAAGTCTGCTCAGGGCAGTTCACAGTCATCATGACAGTGCATGCTCTGATGCATGACGGGCTGGTGGCTGCCCAGCACATCTGATTGACCTGCCAAGCCGCGTTGCGTTGCTTTGCAATTGCGTGGGCTGTGGCTTTAGCTGTCATGTGCAGGAAGTCATGCACGCACGCCCAGCAGTGCTGCTGAAGGTCCAATAAGAGGTGGTGGGAGGGAGAGCGCAAGGGGAGCAGGGCAATTGCTGGCAGCATATGAAACCAGGGGCAGGGTGTGGGGGCTGACCTGGTGCTCCTGACCTGTTAGAACGCTCTGTTGCATTGTGCAAGGCGAGCTAAGCAGTCGCTGGGCAGGGGCCAGGGGCGGGGTGGGGGTGCTCCTGACCTGTTGAAGTGCTGGCCGTCCTGTTCCAACATGGGGCCGATTGACTCATCCAGCGCCTCCATCACCATCAGCAACTGCATGGCATGGCAGCAAAGTGCAGGGCATGGGTGGGAGGGAGCACGGGCTCTGGCCTGCTTAGACGAACACCCTGCCAGCGGCAGGTTGCTTACAGCTCAGGTGTATGCCTCAGCCAGATTCCTGGATCATGCACTCAGTATGGCAGCATGGCGGATGTGGCGCTGGCAGTTGGCAGTTGGCAGGTGCTGGACTGTTCACAGGGTTTGATGTCCTGACAAATGAGTAGCCTTAGCAACAGCAGCAGCGGCAGCAATAGCAGGGCCAGCATGGTCTAGGCATGAGCCCGAGCCTGAGCATGAGCCTGAGCAGCAGCAGGGCCAGCAGCAGCAGGGCCAGCATGATCGTCGTCACTCTCTCACCTGAGCCAAGGTCTCGTTCACACCGTCCTCGTCATCAAAGCTCTGCAGGTTGTTGTGGCCCGCCACGAAGCGCTGCCGTGCCAACCTCAGCTGGTTGAACACGTCGCCCACCTGGCCACACATCACACCATCACACCATACAACACAGCCCGGCCATTTTGTGTATTGAAGGAAAGATGACAGGCGGATGCCTTGCGATGATGATGGCAATCTGGCCACCTTGATAGCCACAGCCCACCACTTGGCACTCGTCAGCAAAGCAAGATTAAGGCTGTCAATGGGTTGAGCTGCACATGTGCGCAGAATGGGGGGCACCTGTGTTGAGGAAGACAGTGATCTGAGCATCCCATGGAGCAGAGGTTGGTGAACTAAATTGGGATGTGAGGCTTAGTATCCTGCATGCTGGATAGGATACCTCACTCATGTTTCTTCTCCAAGTGGTGTACTCCCATGTGCAGTCCCATGCAGGCCGGCACAGCTGGCATGCTGTCCTTCCCCCATGCACCCTCCACCCTGCACAGCGGGTGGCCAGACCCAGCCACCCGCCTCACCAGCTCCTTCTTGTTCATCATCTCCTTCAGCTGGTCCCTGTGGGGGCGGCCCAATGCCAGGCTGTCGATTTCCTCTTCCAACTCCCTGCAAAGACGACCTCCACGACAACAGTCTCAGCAGCCACAGCAACAGAGTGGACAGCTGACGCCCAGTTCATCCAACCCATGTTGGCATGGGTCAGCACGACACGGTGTGCACGGCATGCAACTGTGTATGGCATGTTGGCAGGTGCCACCCCAGCCAGTGACAAACAGTGCTAGAGCTGGTGGCCTTGCCAGCGGGCAATCAGTGCTAGGTGTGCTGTGCTCTGGGCCATCTGTGACTGTACAAGCAGGTCAAGAACTTTGCGGCTCTGGTTCACAGCTCATTTCACAGCTCATCTTCATGGAGTGATGAACAGCGCCCGGCTCCTACCATCAGCACAGAGGGCTACTGGACTACCTCAGCAGCGTGGGCATGGTGCTCACCGGATGATGAGGGCCGTGCGCCACCTGAAGTTGATCTTGGCAAGGGCAGCGTCTGTGTAGATGTGATCACCAACATACAGTACATCATCGCCTTCCACCTGCAACCAATGGCGCTGTACTGACCTTAGGGGTGGAAGCTACAGGGAGTGTACCTCAAAGGCAGGCAGGCAGGCAGGCAGGCAGGCAGGCAGGCAGGCAGGCAGGCAGGCAGGCAGGCAGGCAGGCAGGCAGGCAGGCAGGCAGGCAGGCAGGCAGGCAGGCAGGCAGGCAGGCAGGCAGGCAGGACATCTTCCCGCCGTGTCGGATGATCAGCCCTGCTGCTGCTGCTGCTGCTGCCCCTGACTCTGACCCACCCCGAGGGCCTTCTCAACCATGCGGGCACTCCCCCCGCAGAACAGCCCACCCTTCTTGGCATCCAGCACCGGCCTCATCAGCCCATCCTCTGTCACCACCTCGTACCTAAGGCAGCACGGCAGCAGGGCATGCGTGAGGTACAGGCAAGCAGGGTGGAGGGAGGGAGTGGCACAATGCACTAATACCTGGCTTCAGCATGTTAGTTGTGCATTGCAAGCAGCGTAAGGGGAGTGCAGCATGGGGTTGTAGCAGCATACTGGGGTCAGCTCAAACGGTGGTGGCGACGGTGCACTTTGTGCTACACAATGGCAGTGCAGCCACACGCATAACTGGCTTCTGGCCTGCTCATGGCTTGCAGGACTCAGTGCAGTATGCCAACAAAGACTATAGAGGACATGCAAACTCTGCAAGGTTCAGGGTGTAGCTACTCACAATGACATGTTTTGGTTGAAGAAGTCAGGCTTGCGAGCGTTGACCTGCACCAAAGTGTCAAACACCACCGTGGAAACATATGGCTGGCACAGCAAGCAGCAGGAAGATTTATAGGGCAGACTCACAACAACACCCAGTGTGACAGATGCCCTGTGATGGTGTCGTGATGAGAATCTGAGGAAAGGTGGTAGTAAATGGCAATGTAAGTGTTATGGGAATGCCATGTAATGGATATGATGAAGTGCATGGCAGTCATCAACCATCCCAGCTGCTTGCTTGCAATCTTGGTTGCGCATGCTGCTGCTATCGTCAAGCTGTGCAGTCAAGGAAGAGCAGCCAGCACCCTAGGGCAACTTGGCCCCTATGGCAGGATGCCGGCCACTCACAATGACCATGTCGAATAGGTCCCTCCAGCCCATGCCCTGAGGAGTGCACACCAGGCCAGGCACATCAGCAGTCTGCCCACCATGCCACTGCCACTGCCATCATCGTCATCATCATCATTACATGGCATTCGCCTATACGCGGTCCAGTTGGGTACCACTGGCGTTGTCACTGCACTACTCTGTGCAGGCCCCACTACTGACTTTGACCAGCAGCATCAGGGAGTTTTGGCACCCTAGGCAAGTAACGCATCAGCTGGCCAGTGTGGCGAGCAGCAGCAGGGGTGTAGGTCATGCCTGGCTGCAGCCCTGATGCTCCAGGCATGCTGCTGACCACTGCCAGCCCTCCAGCGAAACACCATCACACACCCATTGCATTCACAGCAAAGGCTGGGTGCATGAGCAGTGCATTGCCACAACGCCAGCAATTTGTGCTGCACATGAACGAATGCGGCGCAGTGATGGTGATGTCAATGACGGTGCCGGATGATGAGTTGAGCCCAGGCGCGTGGCTTGCCTGAGGCAGGTAGCGCGTGTAGGCGTATGTCATCATGCGGTCGGTGTACTGGTAGTCGCTGTTGGTAATCAGTAGCAGCTGCTTGCCACTACATGGCATCATGGTCAGGGGTCAGAGGTCAGGGGTCAGGGGACAGAAGCAGCTAGAAACAGGTGATGATTGGCACAGTCGCCGTCACACCCAGCATAGTCATCTGCCTGCAACCCACCATCAGCCCCAGGAAGCCAACCAAGGTGAGCATCAGGGCTAGAGCATGTGCCCTTCCCTGCCATGCCACGCTGCTGTCCACCATTGTAGAGTGAGACGCATATGCATTGCAGGGTTGCTCGACATGAACATCCATGGATGGACTTGGCTGCCTTGGTAGCGCTAAACTCAGGTGGTCAGGTGGTCAGGGTCAGGGGTCAGGGGTCAGGAGTCAGGGTCAGAGGGTCAGGGGTCAGCGGACACATGATGATCGTCACAGTTGTCGTCATCGCCAGCTTAATCATCTGCCTTCAGCTTCAGCAAGGAGTGACCAGCTCAGTCAGGCCTTGGGCCCCACCTATCGCGCTGGTCCAGCAGTGTCTGGGCCATGCCGGGGTCCAACTCCACGTACTTCTCAGGGGCCTGCACCGAGCAGTAGACAGGACCTGGGTGGCACCTAGCTTTCTTAATCTGGTCCGGCTTCTGCCAGCTTGGCTTATGCGGACGAGGGTGCTTATTCGCTAGTTTTTACTTTTGTTGCCCCAGCACCTGCCTGAATGATCTCTGCCTTCAGCTTGCCCTCCACATGGGTGCGGTATAGAGCCTGCATGAAATAAGGGGGCAGTGCTCCAGTGTGCGTGACGCATAGCAGGGCGTTCCCTGCTGCTCATGCTATCAAAGCTGGGCACCAATGACTTGCTTCAACCTGCGGCCTTGAGAACTGTGATGTTCGCGTCCATCTGCTGTGGATTGCATGGTGCTAAGCAGCTGCCATGTGCCATGTGCCATGTGCTGTGTGCCAAGGTTCAGGTATACGACCAGCCACCTTGGCAGCTGTCAAACATATGCAAGGACCGCGTCATGGCAGCTCACTCATCACTACATGGCCAGCCACTGGGTCAGGAGTGCTGCAGGAGTCACTGGCTGTGGCCCGCCTCAACCCACCCCCCACACTCCCCACCCCGCTGCAGGAGGTTACCTTAGCCACTAGGGCATATAGCGACTGGTAGGTCATGGGTGGCCCGCCCATGTTGAACGCACCCTGCAGCCAATTTGGACCTGTTCTGGATCCCTGTGCAATGTGCCTGGTCCTGTGATCATGTGCCTTGTTTGCTGCTAGCACCCCCTTGTCACACCCTAATGTCACACTCTCGTCACACCCTAATGCCACACCCTCGTCACACCGGTACAACGGTTCACCATTCTTGCGCAATACAGCAATGCATGGCAACAACTGCAGGACAACACGACTGCACAGGCCAGCAGCAAGGTGGATGCCCTTATTGGGAGCCCTGCCCTGACCAACACACTCTGCCCCACCCCACCCCGCCCCGCCCCGCCCCGCCCCGCCCCGCCCCGCCCCGCCCCGCCCCGCCCCGCCCCGCCCCGCCCCGCCCCGCCCCGCCCGCCACGTAGTCACCTGGTCCAGACGGTCCACCAGCTGCACATACATGACGGCCTCTGAGACAGAGAACAGGGTGTTGAGGAACACCCAGCGCCCTTCATTGCGCAGGTTGACCACCTCCCTGAGGTCAGAATAAGGTGCTTAGGGGTGAGAGGCGGGCCCAGAGGGGAAGGTCAGGAACTAGGGGTGGGCCTTGTGCTAAGTCGAGCTGCAGCAGGAACTGGGTTGAGAATCAGGGACAACAGGCTATCAGGGGTCATAAGGGAAGGAGGGTCGGGGTGGTGTAGGAGGGCCAAAGGAAGAGATGTTGGCTGTTGGGGTGCGTTGGCTGGTTAGGGTGTGTTGGCTGGCGACATGGCAGGGATGACCAACATCCAAAGCTCCTGTGGTTGCTGAGACCACACCAAACACAGAGGAAGAGTTGGCTCGCTTCTGACGGGCACACTAGTGACTGTCCGCAGCCAGGCAACAGGCTATCAGGAACAGGGCAACACCATGCATAGGAATACAGCAGGCATCACATGTCAAGGGTGTCTGCTGACGAGGCCAGCGCACGCTCCTGCTGTTGCTGCTGAGGTTGTGCTGTGTTGCTGGCTCTAGATGCGGGTTCAGACATACCAGCCTCATCAGCAGCAGAGGCGGCAGTGAGTACCAAGTGATGGTGGCAGGTACATACAGTGTGTACAGCCTGCCATCCTCACATCTGCCCTGCCTGACCAAGCCCGATGAGACGCCCTGATCCATGGTGTTGATGCAGCGGCAAGGTGCAGGAGGGGCGTGTCAAGGGCCAGCAGGCAACAGGTGCAGCCAGAGCAGTTCAGTACCATCACCATCACCACATGGCATTTGCCTACCGACTCATGTCATGGTGGAATCCTGCCATGTCATGCCCCCTTTGTTCCCGCACATGGCTAGCCACTGCGGACCAGGGCTGGCACCGCACCTGCCGTACTCCTCACGGATGGCCTGCCATGACAGCATGCGTGTGCCGTGCATGGCCCGCTTTACCAGCCTGGGCACCAGCCAGGGCACAGCAGCAGGGATCACAGCAGCTGGGCAGGCAAGGCAGCCGCCAGGCAGGGGCTTCAGTGTTCTCAGGAGCAGGCGGCACACAGCGGGCCCCTCTCCCGGCATTGACATGTCCTTCAACAGTTGGGCACAATAGTAAGCCAGCGATGTGCTGCTCACCCATTATGCCCTTCAGCATGCACAATAGTATGTCAGTGATGTGGTGTGTCACTCACTGTATCTTTGAGGTGTGTGATAGATGTACAGGGTCAACATTTCATTCACCAGCTGAGTGTGGGACCTGTCAGACAGACCACCCTCTCAGACAGACAGCCTGGCTCCTAGGGCATCATTCACATGCTGGACATGTCACTCACTATAGCAAGGTAAACAGTCGGCTGCCATGCTGTTCACAGCATTTTCATGGCTCGTTTTTTCGGACAGAGTGACGAAGAGCGCCCTTGTCAGCGGGCATGCATCAAGGGAGGAGAAAGGTAGCATTGGGTGCACCCTGACCTTCGCGCACAGCCAAGCCCTAGCCAGCAGGCGTGCTTACACAGAGGTTTCTCCTCCTCACAGATGCCTCCCCTCCGGGACACACGCATGCAGCATGGGGCCTACATTCACAGTACTGACCCAAAGCGGTCTGCCTTGATGAGGTTGCCCTTCTCCTTATCCATAATTAAGCCACGGATCACAAGGTTGGGGTCGAACTGGAGTCCATCCACGGGCACACCCTGCAGCCACGTAGCAGCACACACTGGGACTGGGCCCGGCAAACAGCACGACAAGCGCTGATGTAGAGCACAGTTTGTCTTGTGCGCCAGGAGGGTGTGGTGGGTTGTCCATGACAGCTGGTGCAGCAGGTGCACAGGGTGTGGCACCGGCCAGATCTCACTCTGGGCTAGCTGTTACTCTGGGCTAATTAACCTCAGTCGGCAGGAGTGAAGCTCCAGGTGTTCATGCTTACTCTGCGATGTGGTTAGGTCTGCAGTCTAGGGGCCCCCAGGGGGTGAGTGGGCATCTGTGCTTGCATGCGCTGACCTGCTGCCGCAGGGTGTCCAGGCCATACGCGAAGGCACGCCCCTCCCAGGCATCCACGGAGTAGTGTATCAGGGTGTCTGGCAGCACAGCCCGCCACACAGTGCCACGCAGGGCAACACAGCGAGTGAGCCGCATCAGTGACATGGACGCCCACCTGGGCTGACACTCAGGATCATCCTGGCTGTCACTGTGCAGCTCCAAGGTGGTTGCTGCTGATGCTGCTGTTGCTGTTTCTGCTGGTGCTGTTGGTGATGCTGGCACTGCTGTTTGTGCTGCTCTTGGTGCGGCCAGTGCTGGTGGTGCTGGTGGTGCTGGTGCTGGTGGTCACTCACAGTCCATGTCATAACCTGCAGCAGCAAGCAAGGGCACAAACCCCAGGTCACAACCAAAGCAAGCACGCAATGGCAGGACACACCAGTTGTGCTCCCGAAAAGGGGCAAAGCAGCTCCCTTCCTTACCTGCCTTGGCTACACTTCTAGAAGCACTCCTCTTCTCCTTCTCCTTCTTATTGCTACACCTTCATCTACAAGCTACAGAGTGCTTGCCTGCTCAGCCTTGAGAGCCCCTCTCACCGATGGCTTTGATAGAGCGCAGGTTGAGTGTCCTGCTGCAGTAGATGGCCCTCTGCGGGTTGCCCTCTGGGAAGGACTCCGGCACGCTCAGCACGTCCAGCACAGCCTGCCAGCCGCACGCAGCCAGTGATAGGCTGGCTTGGGTGACCTTCCCAGCTGTAGTTGGCAAGAAGGCTATAACTGGGCTGTCTTGCACATGGCTGCTAGAGCAGCAGCACCTGAGTCGCTTTCTTGAGCTTTGTGATGGGGAGGGTGTAGATGTCTTGCATGCTCTTGATGCCAAACACATTGACCACCCCTGACTTCTTCATACTCTCGATGAGGTGTAGGTTGCCTACATTGCGCGGGGCAACGTCATGCTGCCTGGATGTTCAAACATCTGTGCCAATGCAGCTGCAGCTCATGCAACTGGCCAGCCTTGCCTTCTGTGCTTTCTCCCAAATAGTCGACCTGCGAAAGACACAAGCTTGCCTTAGGAGACTGGCCTTCAGACACACACAAAACAAGCGCATGAGCATCAAGAACCCTGGTACGTGCTTACTTCCGCGTTGTCATCGGAGACCGGTAGCACAGTCCCAGCCTCAGTCTTAAATGCCTCAGGGTCGCCATCCTCCCCTGAGGCTGGCGAGCTGGTCAACGGAGCAGGACTGCCCTGGCAGTAAACCGTAACAGTGCGAGTTGAGGTGAGTCGTTGATCTACTCTTGGTAGCGGGGAGATGCGCCATCTTGTCGGGCGATGTGCGCAGCCTCCTGAATCCCCTAGTCTACCGGAAGTCTGCTGTCGCAGCCGTAGACTGCGATGCATATTTACTAAAAGAATACATCAAGTCTGGAGCGTCTGAACTGCATGCGACTGGTTCTTCGAGTGGACTGGACTGGAGTGTAGTGTCTGGACTGGAGTTGTTGGCCTAGTTTTAGTGTGTGGAAAACCAGGAAAACCAGGATAACCCGGAAAACCAGGAAAAAAACAGGAAAATGATTAGCGCCACAGACCCCGTTTCCAATGGGCCAGAGCCGGAGCCAGAGCCAGAGCTAGATCTCACTTTTTGGGTGCTCCGGCGACCCCGTTTCCAATGGAAAGAGCCCGGTCGTTAAGGTGGTTGCCCAGAGCCTGCCATCCCGCAGCCCCGCAGCCGCAGCTAAGGGCAGCTCCGCTATCCACCCCACGCCTGCTTTTACAAATGGACGCACGACGCCAGGCTGCACGTCGGCGGTGGAGGCAGCAGATAGCCCGGGTCATCGTCTTGATTGTGGAGTGGTTTCAAACGGAGGGCACAAGGCAAGGGCATGGCCAATGTTTGGGGACATGTCCGATGCCTGACTTGCTTTGGTCGGAACCTTGCGCGGGCGCTATAATCGTCTTAGCGAATGCTGGAAAGTGCCCAGGGACTACAAGACATTTTATCCCGATATCCTTACCGTGTCACAGAGGCTTGTCGCAGAGGCTTGTCACAAGACTGAAACAGTGGGACTTAGACAGTGGGACAAACAAGACTTAAACTAGGGACTTGCTTACACCGTGGGTCACAGGATTACTGGGTCACAGGTCACCAGGTCACAGAATTACCTACACAATGTGGCATTATACAACCCTACAGATGAGCTACAGAGACCCAACATCATGCTGACATAACTGTGACCTGTGGCCTGCGTGCCGTGAGGGGTGATGGGAGCCAACGGGCTCCCCGCTACTGCTGTAGTGGCGACGGCGGCCCCATTGGCCCAAGGGGAAAGACCCACGCCCAGCACCCCCCCGGCAACACCCCCTGCAACCCACCAAGCACGTGCATTCCACCAAGCTGCAGCCCAGGCGCCCCACCAGGCAGCACCCCCTTCAACCCACCAGGTGGCAGCCCAGCCGCCCCACAAGGCTGCAACCCAGCCGCCCCACAAAGCACGTGCACCCCACCAGCGTTAGCCAGGGGGTGCTGCTGCACCTGTTGCTTGGCTTTGCTGGTTGGTGGTGCACGCGGAACGCCAATGCTGGCTGCAGCTGGTGATGGGCGTCTGCGTGCACCACCGCTGACCCCGTGGTTGGGGGAGGTGAGCGGGCGTGGAGCTGCAATGGCAAGATGTGGAGCTGGTATGGCAAGATGGCAACCTGTGCACTGCTGATCAGCTTCCAGAACTCATCCTCCTCACCACCACCTGGAACAACAACAACATCATCAACAACAACATGCAATTGCCAAGATGTTGCTTGTATGCTGCTGCTAGCTCTTGCTGCTTGCTGCTTGCTCTTGCTGCTTGCTGCTTGCAACTCTTCCAACATGACTTGCTGCTTTGGTGTTCTAGCTAAAGGTCCTTGCCTGTGCGCCACTTCCAGACGGCTACGCAACCAGCTTCGGCGTAGGCGGCTCTGTTCAGGACCTGTTCAGGATCTTGCGGCCTCCTAGGCGCGCTGGATTATCATTTAAGGATGCAGACAACATCTCGTCCATTTTGTCCCCGTTGGTCTTGCCCTGGACCTGGGCAAACGTCTGCTCCGCAAACAACTCATCTTGCTGGGCCACCCTTGACTCCTCCTAGAGCCCTGTTGCGAGCCCTGTTGGGAGCCCTGTTCGATGCAAGACAATTATTTTTGGGCTCCGGCTCCGGCTCCGAGCTCCGTGGCCCTCGAGCCGCAGAGCCCGAAGGGACTGCATGGGGCTTCCAAGAGCGCATCTAGGAGCGAATCTGGCTCCTGGCTCCGGCTCTTGGCACTTTCATTGGAAACGGGGGTCGGCGGAGCCGACGGTTGGCCGGCGGTTAGAGCCATTTCTGGGCTCTTTGGGAGCTCCGGCTCCGGCTCTGGCTCTTTGCTCCGGCTCTGGCTCCGGCTCTGGCTCCGGCTCTGGCTCCTTCATTGGAAACGGGGTCACAGTAACCGAAGCGAGTTAGAGAAATGCAGCGAAACAGACAGCGTAGATGTAATCGTAATGCCTCGGACAGTTAGGTTGACACGCCGCCAGAACCAATTCAGGCGCAGCGGAACATGCAGGCGAACGGCGCAGCGCACTGGGCCAACAACCACAATTATACATGGCACCCAAAGAAGTGCAAGATGCATACCTTGATGAGGGGTGTGTCCGCTGCGGGGTTAGAGGCGGGCGCGGTCGTGCCGTCCGAAGTGGTGGAGGCGCGGCTCTCCGACCAACTTGTGCTTTGGGTGGAGGCCTGCAGCAAGAGGGCGCTGCTCGCCAGCTTGCTGTTGGGCCTCATGGTACGCGACTCCTTTACACGCGTCACAGTACTTGCGGATGGCCAGGAGCTCTTGGAGGAACTCCCTGCTGTGGACGCGCCCATCCCGGACTTTGCGGAGCGTAACCTGTTCCTGCAGCTCGGCCGCGGTCTGCCCCCTCCCGGGATACACTCTCAGCCCAGCGCAGCCGTGGAGGATGTCTTGATCGCGTACCCGGACCTCCACGCCGAGCTCGACGAAATACCTCGCTATCCGCAAGACAGCAACACCTGGCTGACCCTGACCCTGACCCTGACCCTGACCCTGACCCTGACCCTGACCCTGACCCTGACCCTGACCCTGACCCTGACCCTGACCCTGACCCTGACCCTGACCCTGACCCTGACCCTGACCCTGACCCTGACCCTGACCCTGACCCTGACCCTGACCCTGACCCTGACCCTGACCCTGACCCTGACCCTGACCCTGACCCTGACCCTGACCCTGACCCTGACCCTGACCCTGACCCTGACCCTGACCCTGACCCTGACCCTGACCCTGACCCTGACCCTGACCCTGACCCTGACCCTGACCCTGACCCTGACCCTGACCCTGACCCTGACCCTGACCCTGACCCTGACCCTGACCCTGACCCTGACCCTGACCCTGACCCTGACCCTGACCCTGACCCTGACCCTGACCCTGACCCTGACCCTGACCCTGACCCTGACCCTGACCCTGACCCTGACCCTGACCCTGACCCTGACCCTGACCCTGACCCTGACCCTGACCCTGACCCTGACCCTGACCCTGACCCTGACCCTGACCCTGACCCTGACCCTGACCCTGACCCTGACCCTGACCCTGACCCTGACCCTGACCCTGACCCTGACCCTGACCCTGACCCTGACCCTGACCCTGACCCTGACCCTGACCCTGACCCTGACCCTGACCCTGACCCTGACCCTGACCCTGACCCTGACCCTGACCCTGACCCTGACCCTGACCCTGACCCTGACCCTGACCCTGACCCGGACCCGGACCCGGACCCGGACCCGGACCCGGACCCGGACCCGGACCCGGACCCGGACCCGGACCCGGACCCGGACCCGGACCCGGACCCGGACCCGGACCCGACCCGACCCGACCCGACCCGACCCGACCCGACCCGACCCGACCCGACCCGACCCGACCCGACCTGACCTGACCTGACCCGACCTGACCTGACCTGACCTGACTGCAGACTGTGAGGGGTGCCATGGTACGCTGCAACTCAGCAGCCACAGGTCGCCCCCTAGCCCTGGCCTATGGGGCAGCTGGCTTCAGCGGTGCCGGCAGCATGGGCAGCAGGGGTGTGCCTGTGAAGCAGATGCTCAGGGAAGCATGCAAGCACTTCCCAGGGCGTGTGTTGATGGTGCATGAGTTCTGTACCAGCCGTGTCAGCTCTGCCCACACCAACGTGGTGGCAGGCCATGCAGAGGGCTTCAGGTGAGAGCCCTTGGGTGCAATTGCATTGTAGCAATGGAGTCATTACATAGCTGTTATGGAGTCATCACCAGCACCGTGAAGACATGGCTTGACTTAAAACTGGCTTTGGCAATCTTACAAATGTGCATTGTGCATCTATGTCGCCTTGCAGGTGGCTGCGCCCGATGCGCAGCATGGCGACGCTATCTCGGATCAGGGGCCTGATGTGCTCAACAAGCACAGGCATCAGGTTCTACGACCGGGACGTGTCAGCCGCGCTGAACATCCGCCGCATTGCAGCCGGGCCGGGCCGCCCTCGCGAGCTCAGCAGCTGGCTGGGCCGCCCAGCTATGCCTAACCCAGGCAGACCAGGCCAGGAGTGGGTGTGCGTGCGCGACAGAGGCCTGCTGCGGAAGCGGCAGCGGCGGCATCAGCGGCAGCGATAGTTGTAACGTGCGGGGACGCAACGTCAGATGACCTTTTGACACAAGCTCGAAGGCCGGTCCAGTCGAGGCGGTGACTTCCGACTAGGGTGTTGGGTTACAGCGGTGTGTTGCGAGAATGGCTAGAGCTTAGAACGGGGCTCCCTGGGATCGAACCAGTTGTACTCACGAACGCAATGTCGCTAGTCTTTAACCTGCCAAATCTCACTCGACACGTGTAACCCGCGTCCCGCGACGGCTCGCATTCACGAGACAGCCCAGACGACGCGAAGCGGCAATCTCTTCCAGAGGTGCGCACTTTACATTCCTCCCCCTCCAAAGGGGCTTCCGTTCCGCCACGGGTAAAACCACGTGACTCGCATTGCCTACAGCATGCTGATTTAGCTACTGGGCAACCCAAAGGGCGCACCAGGTCATAGCTTAGGGAGCGGTCAAAGACCATCGTGCCGACTAGACACAGGGAAACCATAACCACACAGGTAGCAGCTGACCAGAGGTACAAGCATGCTGAGAATGCCAAAGTCCAGCAGCATACCAGCATGCATGGCCTAGGACTTACTTCAGGTTGTGAGCTGCATTGTACTCAGCCAGGATCTTGTCACAGCCAACCAAGTTGGAACGTGGCTCCCAGGTGTTGTGGTCGGCATCATAGCCTTCCCACTCACTCCTACAATTTAGTCCCTGCGTTTGTCCCTGCGTTTTACCGACCTTGTCCGATCGGGCAGAAAGTTTGACAGATGGCAGTTTTCAGAAAATAAAACATATTTTTCAAGAAAAATATATGGAAAAATCCAAAAGCTGCTGCGCTGTGGCCCGCAACCTATCCCTGCACTCATCCCTGCACTCTAGCCCCAGGGCCACAGAGCAGCCGCCTTTGATTTTTTCAGAATATTTTTTCTGAAAATCTATGTTTTATATTCTGCAACCTACCATCTATCAAAATTTCAGCCCGATCGGACAAGGTAGGTCAACACGCAGGGACGGACGCAGGGATTAATTTGTAGGAGTGCTGCACCAGGTACTCCTTGGCCTTTCCTGCATGCACATGTCTGTGGTCCAACAGACGCTCAACATAGTACACAGGCTCCTCATCAAGCCACTCAACAGGCGGAGGCATGAAGCCCACATCAGTGCCAGTGTAGGGTTTGATGAGTGACACATGGAACACAGGGTGAAGTCGTGACATGGAGGCAGGCAGCTGCAGGTTCACTGCAACCTGGCCAACCAAGTCAAGCACCTTGAAGGGGCCCACAAAACGTGGCAGCAGCTTACGTGCTTTGCCTGGCTTCAACCTCATGTTCTTAGTGCTGAGCAGGACCATTTGACCCACCTTGTAATGCACATCTCGACGGTCCTGGTTGGCATAGGCAGCTTGACGTTGCTGAGCAGCCTGCATGCATAGCTTGGCCTTAGCCACAGCCTCCTGCCACCAAGTAGCATAGGACAGGCCTTCAGGGCACCGCCCCTTGTCAGGTAGAGAGTGGAGCATAGGGGTAATGGGGGACTGTCCGGTATTAACCAGGAACGGTGTAGACTTGATGGACTCTTGCCATGAGTTGTTCACAGCAAACTCAGCAAGTGACAGATAGTCAGGCCAATCAGCTTGGGTGGGAGAGATGTAAGGGCGTAGCATCTCTTCCAACACACGGTTGTACCTCTCAGTCTGGCCATCAGACTGAGGGTGATAGGAGGAAGACAAGGATCCCCTCATGCCCAGCAACTTCTGCACATGGTGCCAGAAAGTGTTGTGGAAATGGGGACCACGGTCAGAGACCATGTCTTTTGGCAGGCCATGCAGTTTGAAGACATTGTCAACAAACAGACGGGCAAAGCCCTTGGCATTTATGCTCTCCTTGCAGGGCACAAAGTGCACCATTTTACTGAGCCTGTCAACAAAGACACAGATGGCATCAAACCCATGTGAAGCAGATGGCAGCTTGGTGATCAGGTCCATTGACACTGACTCCCAACGGTAATCTGGAATGGACAGTGGGTTGAGTAAGCCACCAGGCTTCAGTGTGGAGGACTTGTCACGCTGGCAGGCATCACAGGTAGTGACATAGTGCCTGACATCAGAACGCATGGTGTCCCAGTAGAACACTCGTGACAGCCTCTCAAGGGTTTTGGTTATACCCACATGACCAGCATAGGCAGCATCATGCATTTCATGCAGAATGTACTCACGCAGTTCAGGGTCATTGGGAACCATCACTGTGCCCTTGCCAGTGCGCCGCCACAGGCCATGGTCGTCCATGTACATGCCAGACAAGTCAGCTTCAGCAGTAAACGCAGGGTCAAGCCGGTAACCATGGACCAGGTGATCAGCCAGTTCCAATGGGTGGGCAGGAGCTGCAGGATAGTGCACTGAGGTGTCAGCAGCAGATGGGGCCTCAAGCTCAGGGAGCCTACTATGGTGAGCAGCAACAGGGTTATCAGACACTGTGGGCCGGGGGGCCAAAGCATCAACGGCAGTGGGGGCATTTGAGGGAGTACCCACAGGTGGAACCTGGGGCAGAGCCTGCGCCACACGCACTTCCCCCCTCTCCAAAGACTGTTTAGCTTGCCGCCGGGTGGTAACAACACACACCATGGCACAGTCCTGGGGTCCAGCAGGTATCCGGGACAGTGGGTCAGCAGGATTAGCATCACCTGGCAGGTACTGCAGGTCGAATGTAAACCGTGACAGAAACTCCATCCACCTAGCCTGACGTCTAGACAGCACCTTCTGGGTGGGCAGAGCAGTCAAAGGCTTATGATCGGTGAAGAGTGTGAATGGTACACCCTCAAGGTAACACCTCCACTCCTTGCATGCAGTGATGAGGGCAAGAAGCTCTTGCTCACCAGTGGTGTAGTTACGCTCAGCAGAAGACAGCTTCTTGCTGAGGTATGCAAGGGGGTAGCCATCTTGCATCAGGACTGCTCCTACTCCTTGGAGTGAGGCATCACAGTAGACCTGGAAGGGCTGGGTGTGATCAGGTAGACGTAGCATGGGGACCTGGGCAACAGCAGCTTTGAGGGAAGCAAAGGCTTTCAGCTCATCAGCAGGCCAATTGTGCCACAGAAATGAGTCACCAGCTTTGCCACACAGATCTGTGAGAGGTGCAGCTAGGACACTGAAATTATGCACAAATTTGCGCACAAAATTAGCAGCACCTAGGAACGACTGGAGTTGTTGCAGGGATTGAGGCACAGGCCAGGAAGAAATGCTCTTGATTTTCTCAGGGTCCACAGCAATTGCACCAGCAAAGATGACATGGCCAAGGAATTTCAGCGTGGTACGCATGAATTCACATTTGGACTGCTTGGCAAAGAGCTTGTTGAGCCTCAGGAGGTCAAAGACCTTTCTGAGATGCTTCAAATGCTCGACCACAGATTTGGACATGACCAAGATGTCATCCAGGTACACCAGGGCACACTGGTTCAGGACTGGTGCAAAGGCATCATTCATGACACGCTGGAATGTAGCAGGTGCATTGCAGAGCCCAAATGACAGTACCTTGAACTGGTAGTGGCCGTCAGGGGTCCTGAAGGCCGTTTTGGGCACATCTTCAGGGGTGATCCTGATCTGGTTGTAACCTGCTTGAAGGTCAGACTTCTTCTTGACAAACAGGATAGGAGCAGCAAAAGGACTGGAGCTTGGTTCTATCATGCCCTTGGCAAGTAGGTCCTGCACCTGCTTCTTCAGCTCAGCATGCTCTTCCTGGCTCATGCGGTATTGAGGTACCACAGAGGGTCGTGCATCAGGCACAAGGGGGATGGCATGGCCCACAGGACGCTCAGGTGGCAGAGATGTGATGGGTGCAAACACATCAGCATACTCATCCAGCAAAGCATTGAGTGCCTGGGACACACCTGGAGGTAGGTCAGGTTCAGCTGGAGCTGGATCAGGGGTACTTGAATTGTCCACAGTGATCAGGGCCAGGACACCTGTGCCTCCTTTTCGTAACCACCTGGCAGCAACTTTTGCAGAAGCCAGAGGGGGTTTAGCACGTAGAGCATTGACCAGGAATGAGGCAGGGTTGCTTACAGCAGACTGCCCTGGCTCAAACACATCAGCAGTAGGACATGGCAGCACTACTGGCTCACTCTTGTCACATGCAAGGCTGAGTGTCTTGTCCTGGTATGACATCACGGCCTCATGCTCATTCAACCAGTCATTCCCCAGCAGCACATCAAAGTCTGGCAAGAGGGAAGGCATGACATTGAGTTGGCAGGGTACAGTAACACCTGGCAATCTCAGCTCAGCCTTGACAAACTGGGAACAGCTCAACACAGTGTTGTTAGCAGCATGCCACTCTTGCATGTGCTTCAACATGTGGACAGGTACAGCATGTGCAGCAACAAATGATGCACTGACAAAGCTGTGGGTAGCACCAGTGTCACACAGGACACGTGCAGGGTGCTCATTCAGGTGACCAGCAAAGGCACACGAGCAGGTTCACACACAAGGCATGTCTCAGTGTATTCAGCACATGTGTAACATGACATGTGGTGTGACATGACATGCAGTCTGACATGACTTGACATGACATGCAGTCCACCATGTCAGCAACACAAACTACAATGGCAGCAGCAGCCATTGACAGGAGGGGAACCCTCACTATCATATGAGCTCATGGTATGACAACCAGGAGGTGTGAGAGGGTACCTGGCCAACTGCAAAACCCCATGTTGTGCCTGGGCCACATGGTGCATAACTGCAACCGGGCACCGTCAGGCAGGATGCACACCAGAGCCAGCAGCAGCCACAAGGGCCTTGTGGTTGGTGATGGTTGCACGAATGGCATCATCCACAGTGGGGGCCACAAGGGCATGCAGGTCCTTGGCAGCAGGACCACGTTCAACCACACTGACCAACATGACATCTGTCATGCAGTCCAAGCCAAGCAGATATGAGGGCAGAGCAAGGACAGGGTCAAGGCCATGTGCAACACAATGTGCTATTGGGTCCTCCGGGCAGTGCACGGCGGCCAGAGGCCGAACTGGCAGCAGTCCACCGCTCAGTCACGGGCAACCCGCGACATGAGTTGGAGTCATGACCAGCAGTGACAGTGGCAACAGCTGGCAGGGGTGCAGCAGCGGGGTGAACACCGGCATACCTTTCCCGGAGCAAGCGTGCGAGGGTTCGAAGTGCCCGCAGATATCGAGGCAACATCGCTCTGCACATCAAGCTTTTGCAGAGCGGCATACAAGTGTTGCAATGCACGCAATGCGTCCGACAGAGGCTTGGCAAGCAATGTCGAGACATGTGCGACAGCGATAGGCCTCCTAGCTGGTCTAGGGCTGACTGGGAGCGAAGCAACACCAGCAGCACGCTTAGCCGCAGGAGGACTCACCCTTGTACCGGCCGCGACCAGCTGCCGCAGAAGTGAGGCGATTTGGGGTCGAAGGACTGTCGAACTGGACCAATCCAATGTCGTCCAGCACATCTTCTTCAATGGCCTGCAAAGCTCCTGCGAATGCAAAACTCCTGCAATCGCCTCGCCCGGTTCCGGTGCCGCACCAAATGCGGGACCCTTCTCCGCTGTAGCTGTAACAGCTGAAGCTGGAGGAAGGACGCCAGAGGCGCCATTGGTCTTATTCGCCGAAGCGACATTTTGGGTAGTTGAAGTCATGTTGACTGGACCGCGAGCTTAAATGCTCGGGGTCGGAAACCAGCTGTAACGTGCGGGGACGCAACGTCAGATGACCTTTTGACACAAGCTCGAAGGCCGGTCCAGTCGAGGCGGTGACTTCCGACTAGGGTGTTGGGTTACAGCGGTGTGTTGCGAGAATGGCTAGAGCTTAGAACGGGGCTCCCTGGGATCGAACCAGTTGTACTCACGAACGCAATGTCGCTAGTCTTTAACCTGCCAAATCTCACTCGACACGTGTAACCCGCGTCCCGCGACGGCTCGCATTCACGAGACAGCCCAGACGACGCGAAGCGGCAATCTCTTCCAGAGGTGCGCACTTTACAATAGTGACATGTGTATCATGTCATGAGCCAAACGAACAAACAATACAATTGCCCCTGACAAAGCACTCCGGGTAATTAAGGCCGAGACGGCAGTTTCCGCTGAGGTATACCGCGGATAGCCCATCGCAAGGGCGACCCATCGCCGTCAATAACTCCGTCTAACTCGAAGTGGTTGAGCTGTAATCGCGGTTTCAATAAGTTGCGTAAATATTCTCCGCAGGGTCAGTGTGACCCTCCGCAGGGTCAGTGTGACCCTCCGCAGGGTCAGGCCTGACCCTGCGGAGGGTCACCGCTAGGCTCGCTTCCTAGGCATTTCTGACCCTGCGGAGGGTCACCGCTGGCTCATTTCCTAGGCATTTCTGACCCTGCGGAGGGTCACCGATGGCTCATTTCCTAGGCATTTCTGACCCTGCGGAGGGTCACAGCCGGCTCATTTCCTGGGCATTTCTGACCCTGCGGAGGGTCACAGCCGGCTCGTTTCCTAGGCATTTCTGACCCTGCGGAGGGTCACAGCTGGCTCATTTCCTAGGCATTTCTGACCCTGCGGAGGGTCACAGCCGGCTCATTTCCTAGGCATTTCTGACCCTGCGGAGGGTCACCGCTGGCTCATTTCCTAGGCATTACTTGCACATGTCTCAACGTTAACACAACTCGCAACACCTCGCTTAGGCACTACCAAACATACGTCTCCACGCTCAAACACTTCACAACAACTCGCAAAGATACCGCAAAGTACATGTCACCACGTTGAAACACCTTGTACAACCTCGACACACCTCCGCAAAACACATGTCTCGACATCCAAACACCCCGCAACACCTCACTACGCTACTCCTTAGCACATGCCTCGATGCACCATCACCCCGCGGCACCTCCCTACAGAAATGCCAAGCAAATGCATTGATGCACTAACGCCTTGCAACACCTTCACATAAGGTGACAACAACACCACAACAACAAAAACACCACCACCACCACACCACCACACCACCATGGGCATGGCATGACTAGAGTAGGCTGGCTGCTACTACTTGCGTGCGCTCCATGCTGACCGCCTCCGGCTGGCCTCTAGGGAGGGGGGAAGTAGACGGGGTGGCGGACTGGGAGGTGGTGGTGGTGGTGGTGGGACAGGGTGGGCTGGCGGTTACTGCCCCATAGCACCCAACTCCTGGCTGCTGGACCATGTTTGCTATGGGCTAACACCTCTAATCAGGCTGGGCTGGGCTCCAGGCTGGGCTGGGTTGTTAACCTCCAAGCTGCGCTGGGCTGGGCTGGGCTGGGCTGGGCTGGGCTGGGCTGGGCTGAAGGGGGGTAGGGAGT
Organism: Haematococcus lacustris; assembly: GCA_030144725.1. Taxonomy (NCBI): domain Eukaryota; kingdom Viridiplantae; phylum Chlorophyta; class Chlorophyceae; order Chlamydomonadales; family Haematococcaceae; genus Haematococcus; species Haematococcus lacustris. The sequence goes on from JASKMD010000012.1 coordinate 11,208,052, forward strand.
GGTTGTATGTCTGATGCTGCCAGCTCCTGGCTGCCCGCTCTAGGCTGCCCGCCCCTGGCTGCTCGCTCCAGGTTGCCTGTTCCAGGCTGCTACGCCAAGGGCTGCTACGTGGGGTAGGGAAGATGAGGCGGGGGAGGGAAGGTTGCAAGGTGAGACGGGGGAGGGGAGGGGGAAGAGGCAAGGGGGCAATGGGCAGGAGTTCGACCATCAGACCTGCAGCCAACAAGAGGCAACCTTGCACTTAGGCTGGGCATTGGGGACCACTCATGTGCAGAGGCTGGCCACTTACACTATTGCTCCATGTCATGCTTGCCGCTCCAAGCGCCTCTTGACTGCTGCTCTTGGCAGCTGCTCATGGGGAGGGGAGGGGAGGGGAGGGGAGGGGAGGGGAGGGGAGGGGAGGGGAGGGGAGGGGAGGGGAGGGGAGGGGAGGGGAGGGGAGGGGAGGGGAGGGGAGGGGAGGGGAGGGGAGGGGAGGGGAGGGGAGGGGAGGGGAGGGGAGGGGAGGGGAGGGGAGGGGAGGGGAGGGGAGGGGCTGGGCTGGGCTGGGCTGGGCTGGGCTGGGCTGGGCTGGGCTGGGCTGGGGAGGGCTGGGCTGGGCTGGGCTGGGCTGGGCTGGGCTGGGCTGGGCTGGGCTGGGCTGGGCCGGGCTGGGCCGGGCTGCTCCTCGCTGCTTCTGGCTGCAGCTCTACGCCGTTGCAGCCTTGCCTGCAATTACCAAGCATGCTACACATGTGATGCTCATGGTCAAGGCTGTTGTCACACTGCTGGCAAGCATGGAGACATGGTTGCGACAGCCTATGCAGGGGGGCAGCAGCCGCAGCAGAGGGGCAGCAGCAGCGGCAGCAGGGGGGCAGCAGCAACAGTGGGGCATCAGTTGCAGGAGCAGTAGCAGCAGCAGATATAGTAGGGGCACTGTAGCACCTACCTACCTTTTGGCGGCTTGATGACTGCTGCTGGGAAGGGGGTGGGAGGGGGAGTGGGGGGTAGATGTGGAAGGCGGGAGGCGGGAGGCGGGAGGGGGGGAGGCGGGGCGGGGGTGGGTTGGGGGCATGGTTTGGGCTGGGTGGGGGCATGGGTTGGGCTGGGTGGGGGCCTGGGTTGGGGGCATGGGCCTGGGTTGGGGCGGGGGAGGGAGCGGGGGCGGGGGCGGGGGCGGGGGAGGATGAATTGGGAGGGGTTGGTTGTGTAGGGAGGGTGGAGGGGAGGTGCCCATCAGACCTGCAACCAAGGGGCGTGCACGTGCGGTAGGGTGACCAGGCTGGGCACTGTGTTAGCTATCACCGTGGCCTTACCATATCACCAGGCAACATCTCCCATGCGCCAGTGGGGTGGGATTGCGATGAGGAGTATAGGGTGTAGGGAAGGGAAGGTAGGGTGAGGTGGGGGCTGCGATGCCACCTCAATCGAAGGGTAGGAGAGGGGAAGGGAGGCTTGGGAGTATGGGAGTATGGGAGTATGGGAGGGGAGAGGGAGAGAGAGGGGGAAGGGAGGTGGTGGTGAGAAGAACCTGCAGTTACCAAGGGCATGCTAGCAGTCAGACTGGGTACATGGAGCCACACATTTGCAACAGCAAGCCACTCA